>CALNHX010000168.1:0-453916 GCA_940337035.1 Agriotes lineatus
ATTCGAAATCTTTTTTTAAAACATCCAAAAACTCCAGTAAGAACTAAAAAACTAAGTACCGCAGATCGATCGATGATTACCCCTCGCCCTATTAACGAAGGTAATTCTCAAATTCTCAAAAAAAAGTCACAGAAATAACATTAAAAAATGCAAAGAAAAGGTTCAACGACTCAAAAAATTTCAAACACCTTGAATTAAGTAGCAAGCCACCTGGAAAGTAATAAATCAAAATATAAACTCCAACAAGCGTAGCAAAAAACTGCCTAAATTTATTAAGTCTGTTGACAATCGCAGGTTAAATAATCCAACGATCGCCAACACTTTTAACTCCACCTTCATAAATTCAGTTAGGAGTTATAATTCCACGAGTCATATAAACAGAAACCCAAAATTCTTTATTTCTCGCAGCAGTCACCGAAGTCGAATTATACCTACAATATAATTTTTTCCGTTATCAAGAAGATATAATGCGGATTTGATGAAGTGTCTGCAATTTGCAACGAGTGGTGCTGGTTATATTTAAACAATCTTATGTTATCTAATAAACTCATCGGTTAGTTGTGGTTACTTTCCCCAAGAACTGAAAGTTGCTATCGATGTCCCAATTTATAAAAAAGGGAACCGACAAATTTCATCAACTACAGGCCTGTCACACTTCTGTTTTTTTTGTAAGATTCTAGATAAAACTTTCTTAGTCCGTCATCATTTTTAAAAAAGCATCACATCTTAGCATCACAACAGTTTGGCGTTTGCCATTTTGTCCTTTTATGAACATTTTTTAAAAAACTTCGACAATAAATTAAAATGTATAGGTATATTTTTCGATTTCACACGAGCGTTTGATACCGTGAATCGATCTGCCGTTTGATACCGTGAATCGAGATCTGCTACTTCAAAAGCTCTATCTTTATCCTATTTCATAAATTATATTATTGAAAAACTAAGTGATTTTCATTTAACTATTTTTGCGGATGACACCTCCGCAGTCGTATCAGCCACTGATACAGTATCGCTCAGTGCGATTCCAATGGGCACGTTCTAAATACACTAAAAACCAATTTGTTTTATTCTCACCTAATGGTCTAAAATAGATTTTAGCCTATAGGTTAGATACAAGTCCTAGTTCAAAGTAATAATACCAAATTTTTGGGTATTAACATGGTCAGCAATCTCTCCTGGGAACATCATATTGAGCATCTTAATTCAATACTTTCAACGAAAAACTTTGCAGTATTACAGTTAAGAAATATAGTTAGTTATAGTACATTGAAATGTTTTTACTTTGGGAGCATTCAGGCGGTTTTGTCTTATGGAATGTTACGCTGGGGTAATAGCCTCACAATAGGTAAAAGTTTTGTATTGCAAAAAAGAATACTTAGATCAATTTTAAACCTCACATACAATGAATCACGCAACCTTATTTCGAACGTTTAAGAATTCTCAATGTTCATTGTTTCTACATTTTACAAGCAGTGTGTTTTATCTATACTAATATCTATTTGTTGCAAAAATGTGGGGACATAAACAACAATCAAACTAGAACGGCCAATGATCTTTACCTTTTCCCGCGAATCGCTTAACACACGTTGCGATGGGACCTTTAATACATGCAAAAAGATTATTGAATCATTTGCCCGATTTTATAAATACTAAACACACATTTACCCAGTTCAAGACTTCAGTTTAAGAATTCTTAATTGAAAGTTTACATTTTCGTCTTAACCCTATAGTAGGGCAACTTGAGGTCGAATTTCGAGTTAATGTGGACACACCGGACAAAAGCACCAAATTTTTTCCAGGTGCTAGTTAGGTACTTAGCTTTCAATTTTTGATAGGAACCAACTCCTCCGTCGACCACCTTGGATTTTAAGATTGTGAGATTAACAAAAACTATTTTCTTTTCAGGTAAACTACCCTTTCTGTTTATGATACGGCAAAATTTTACCAAGAAAAAGTTGTTCAGAATGATAAATTATAGCCCTATTCAACATTTAAGGAAAATCTACCTACTTAAAAGAAACCGTTAAAATTGTATTATTAAAAATGACGGTTTGATCTACGTAGGTAGAAATTTCTGAAATTTTGTATAGGGCCATAATTTTTAATTCTGAACAAATTTCCTTAGTAAAATTTTGCCGTATTATAAACAAAAACGATAGTTTACCTGAAAATAAAATACAATTTATTTTGTTTAATCTAAAATTAACGGTTTAATCTAAGGACGTATATCTCCTTGAAATTTATATATTGCCGTAATTTATCATTATGGACAACTTGTCTTTGTAAAATTTTGCCGTATCATGAACAGAAAGGGTAGTTTACCTGAAAAGAAAATAGTTTTCGCTAATCCCACAATCTTAAAATCCAAGATGGTCAACGGAGGAGTTGGTTCCTATCAAAAATTAATAGCTAAGTACCCAACTAGCACCTGGAAAAAATTCAGTGCCTTTGTCCGGTGTGTCCACATTTTCATGATCAGCCGCCCTACTACTACGGTCGTGATCGATACGATAAAAAAAAGCGTTCAAAACGAAAAACGAGTCGTTTCTATAAGAAAAAGACACAATGCTAGTCATACTACTTCGGAAATATGTTTTCAAAACAATGCCAAAAGAGGTTCAATAAAAAAATAATGCCAAAAGGGCGTTAACGACAAAATAAGGCTCCACACGTTAGGATAGCCAATTTGTCACAAGATATCACGACCTTTACGACAGTTTGTTACAATATAAAGACGCTTTACGACATGAGTTTAAATGTACAGGGACGCCTATAATTGGCCTAACGGCTGAGTACAAAATAAAATAAAAATAAAATAAACATCCAAAAATAGTAAACTGCTTGGTTACAATGAAAACGACACAGATCAAGAAATATACACATATCCGTTGCCCCAACTATGCTGCGATGGGCTGTAACAAAAGTTGCGGACTCCACTCAGGGACATGGGGTGGTTCATTACGAAATTAATCAGGGCCTGTTAAACGAAATAACGATGTTAAATTCCTTAGACGTCACCACTTTTCTAATCGAGAAAATATAGGTAGGCTCATTTGAAGAAGTGGAAACACTAAAGCAACTTTTCAAATCCAACATTGGCAGTGCTCGGGCCATTGTCCGCGGACAGCCTCGGTAAACTTACCTTTACTTGAATTGCTTTACAGCTCTCTAAACCCCTTTACAAAAGAGACACATCAAAAAATACAAATTCCCATGCACTCGTCATAAATATAATACAGAAAAGCAGAACCAATTTAAGATGAAACATATTCACTTGGAAATATGCATTTTAACATTTGACATTAATCTAAATGAAACGGGAGAGGTTAGTATTACGAATTACGAAATGATTAAACTAATTGCAGACAGTAAAACTTTACGGAAAATATTCAAAATTGACTTAATGACGGTAACAACTATTCAAACCCTTAATTTTAAATGATAACTACGTTACGTAAAACTGGTGACCCTTCGTCATATAAATGACCACTTCACTGCACATTGTGAGCTTTAACATTACTACAAAAGATACAGTACCTTTGAGGGGTTCAGCAGCCACTGCTTCCAATGAAGCCGCCGATGCCGATGCCCCAGCAACTGCCAAGCTGCCTGAAAAATGCGAAAACAAAGTCTTCACGACCAGGTTTTGCCATCTCTCAAGGGGTGAACCACGAAGTAAGTAAACGACTAGAAAATTCTGCGACACCCGACGCTCCGTTAAGAAAAACTAGCACGATTAAGACTTCCATTTATCATCCGCCCAGGCCGATTATAGAGCTTCCAACCCCTCAATATGAATTCTCGGCTACGATTACTGCACAAACGTCTCTCGTAAAACTAGAATATTGACAAACACCTATTTCGAGAAAGGCAGAAATTGTCACAGGCGACGAACACAATGCAATACAGCGGGGAACTCCCTGTCAAAATACAGAGGAAAACCAGTTCAAACTATTTCACCAGTTCAATCTGAACGGAAGTCTTAATTAGGCGAGCCCCTGACGAGTTTAAGAAACCGTCAGTGACCGCAATCGCATACCCAATATCACCTGTTGACTCTTTAAAGGCGCAAACGAAACTGTCGGGGCGGGGGCGGGCACAAGAAAACGGGATGAGGCGCTTTCGCTTGCTTTCCTGCAGGAAGGAACTAAAGGTTCATTTTCGGACCTTAATCTGGACTCAAGCTCGTCCATAGCCCCTAAACACCTATTATATAGCTCATTTTTATCATCTATTAAAGGCCCCCCAGAAACTAACCGTTCAAGTAGATTTGAAATATGTACCAAGCGGGTCTGAATACGTTTATAATCATTACTACCTCTAACGAATGACTCAGTGGCTAATATCTCTTCCACAAGAATATCAAGCTTCTTATTGCATATTTCCAATTCTTCCACATTATTAATTTCTACTTCCGGGAAAGAAGCATTTCCCGTCTTTTCCAACCTAATATGAGCTCTAAGAAATTTACGCTTTTCTATCATATTCCTTGCAAACAACACCCGTATTCGTAATTCATAATCTATTTCATCTACCAACAACCTATCAATATCCATTCTGATTGCTTGGTATGGTTCCGGAAGGTAAAATAAATCTCTATACGTAAAAGAAACCAATTCCTCAAAACTAAACCCTTTTTAACACAACTATAACGTCTTATTTAATATTCTCAAGTAATTCTTTGCGTGTCAAGTTCTGATGATATTTCCCACTTACATAAACAAATACATATAATAAACAGATCCTAATTACACCATATCTAGCTTTTATTTAATTATGTATAACTACTGTAAATATTGCTCCTTTCCATTATTGTGCGACCTAAAGGTACATGTAACAAATTACAGCCCCACGTTGGGCGCCAAATCTTGTTAGCATTTTAATTACCTTTAGGTCGGCGTTCTATATTTTTAACTCAACAATTGATCGCCATAAAAGTGTACTTGAGGCCCGTCTCTAGCAACAGTGAAGACGTCGCGAATTCCTTAATTAAGATGTTAAAAGGGAGTGCTAACAAGTTTGATTCAAGTACACTGATATAGGTCAATAAACCTATAACTTCACTTTATATCTCATAATACGATTATTGGACTCAATGTCTAAGAATAAAATGAAAGAGAGCAATACCTTTAGCTAGCTTTATTATTTTTCACACGTTGTATACCTTGATTTGACAGTTATTCACTATTTGCACGAGGTACCCCAATTAACTTAAACCAATACGTTTAATGAGTACACACTGTTCTTATATTAAAAAGACCATCAGATTCTAGTTAAACCACTTATCTGTTTGTTGTTATACTTGTAGACGCTTAATAAATCCAATGACTCCTAACAAATGTCAGCTTGTCAGACCCAATCGCCGGCTGTCACCTGCTGCACGTAGACCCCAAAACTGCGTGATGACTTTCAGCAGACTAACTTCCCGTAGGTTTTCCGTCTAATACTTGTTGCTTTAATATCGAATTTCAAGATAAAATGAGTTAGATGCCAGAATAATTATACGTACCCTGATAACAGGCAATAAACTATGCAAACGTTTTCCGTGGTTCCTATATCGCTTCTATTCTCCAATCTACATTCGTGGGAAAGTAATACTTGCTCCCATAATTCCCTAGCAGTAGGGTCGGTCAGTATTATTCACCTACTATAACCGAAACCACGAGACATTGCGAGATTACCACATTATTTTCCACGAAACCTTTTGCACGTTAAAATGCTGTCACTAGTTTTTCAAAACAAAACCAGTTGTTTATTTTCTACCCTCTAATAACAACCATTGCCACTCTGATATTAATTTTATGAGCTTTCACCGCGATATTCCCACTTGATTTTTATTCCTACTTATATACCGTAAACTACCAGTATTAGTGCCATATGCTTTTAGTACGTAACAGGTTATTTACTTTACTTTACCACTGACGACGTGCGATAAAGTATTTCACACAAAGGCACGAAACAATGTTGATGTTCTTTCTTGGAGGTTGTAGAAAAAAAATGTTTGTAAAATAGAACTTAAAAAAATGTAGTGTTTTATTGTTCTTTTATTATCCCTAAGTATTGGAGTACCGTCATCTGGGTATATATGAAACACAAGGGCCGGTTGCAGAAAGCAATGTTAAGTCTGGTGTTAGCTAACATCGCGTCAAAGTGAACAAAATCGCATCAAATTTTGTTTACTAATGTATTAGTTACCATAAGCATTTGAGATTTGATTCGTTTTTGTTCACTTTGACGTCGCGTTAGCTAACACCAGACTTAACGTTGCTTTCTGCAACCCGCCCCAAGGGTTATATAAAACGCGAGGTACTTTTTTTTAATTTAGCGCTCTATTGTAAGTTTACTTCATAATGTTGGCAAAACTAATTCTTGCCATAGCTGTCAAACATTCCAACGAGTGATATGCAGAAGTAATTTGGCGCAAAAATTTGATGTATAGTACATTTTTTTCTATAATAATTTTCAGGTCAACTTTCTAGGGGTAAGTTGCATTCCTGCAGGGTCTCTAGTTTTAATAATGTTGGAACATAGATTTTAGTTCTTTTCTTCCACTAAACAAAATTATTGTCATTTTGACAGATATGTCATAATTTAATATCGCTTGCTTCATTTTTGCATTTAAAATATTTCTTGGTTTTCTTTTTCTATCCGATTTTATTGATGATGATTCCATGTTAAAAAAGAAATTTGTCAAGAGTTCAAATTAAGAAACTCAGACATTCAAAATTGACACAACTATAATTTTGAAAAAGTTCTACCAACACGAGGTATAAAAATTTACTAGCGTTTTAATCACAAATCTACCAACATTGTAACACTTTCACAGTTATTATAGAAAAAAAAAACGTAGGTACTTTAAGTATTTTGAAAAAATTGTTTAATGTAGTTATACTTTTAGGTTTTTTGAAAACCTCAAACAGTCTCATGTGTATCTCAAAAACTAGCTATTCTACATAGTGTCCTGTGAGATGAATTGTTGTACATAACCTCAACAAACCATTTTATATTTTTTTGTAATTAAAAATATATCTGCCCGAAAAAATTCACAAAACTAAAAAGTCACGTTTTTGCAGGGTTATATGAAACGCAATGTGCCGCGTAAGCACGTGCATATTCCTGGGACGCAATTTCGTAAAAACTACGCAAATGAAAATTTAGAACGTGCTTTAGCAGCTGTAATTGTAGAAGGAAAATCAATGGGGCAAGCTGCTGACCGATGGGGAATTCCTAAAACTACTCTGTGGAGCAAATGCCGAGGACTGACGAAAAACAAGTTGGGAAAACCTCCTGCACTGAGTGTATTGGAGCAGAGAAATATTGTTCACGCATTCACAACAGCTGCTCGAATTGGATACCCTTTCAATAGACGAACTAAAAAAATTAATTCAGGAATATCTTACTCGAAAAGGTGCTACAGTCAAGTGCTTTAAAGGCAACCTACCAGGAGATGAATGGGTTAGAAATTTTGAAAATCGTAACCCTGAGTTAACTCGCCGTAATTGCGAAAACATGAAGAGGGTTAAGGCTCAACTTTCTGAAGAAGTTATTTCACAATATTTTACTGAATTAGAAGTTACACTTGCTAATGTTCCTGCAGAGAACATTCTAAACTATGATGAGACCAACATATCTGACGACCCTGGTCGCATTAACGTGTTTGTGAAAAAATGATCGAAACATGCATCACGTATAATTGATTCCTCAAAAAGTTCCAATTCTGTCATGTTTGCGGCGCTTGTAGATGGATGCTTGTTACCGCCTTACATTGTATATAGGGCAAAAATATTTACCCTGAATGGGTTCAAAATGGACAGCCCGGTGCTAGATATAATAGGTCAAAAACCGAATGGTGTGATTTGGTTTTATTTGAAGATTAGTTCGTCAGCATAGCTTTACCAGTTCTCAGAAGAAAAACTGGTAAAAAAATTGTTATCGGTGATAATTTAAGTGGTCACCTTTCCATAAATATTGTTCGATTATGTAAAGAAAACGACATTTTGTTAGTGTTTTTCCCAGCTAATAGTACACACATTTGTCAACCACTTGATGTTGCTGTATTTGGACCCCTCAAAAAAGCCTGAGGAATAATTTTAACGGAGTGGACATGCAAAAACAAAGGTGTAGTTGCCAATACAGAATTCCCCTCTTTAATACACAAACTACTGCAGTCAATGGAACCCACAATGTCACAAAATATTAAATCTGGGTTTGAAAGTTGTGGAATAATTCCTCTAAATCCTGATAAGGTGAAAAGAAAGCTCATTGGTCGTGTATACAACACGGATGGCCAGATACAAAACAATGCTTTATTAGAAACATATGGGTGAAAAAACTGCTATGAATGAGAACAACCAAAGAGAAGTAAGAAAGTCACTATTGCCGCTGGAAAATCATTGGTTTAAGTGATTTGTCAGTTACCGCCGTTGCCGGACCCTCGCATCAAAACATGGAGATAATTTAATGAGACTGATAATAATAAGGAAACTGTACCTGATAATGTAGATAATGAATGAGACTGTAGAAGAAAAGAAACCGATGGTTCACAAGTGGAGACTGACTCTGAAGTCAAATCTTGCAAAAAACCAAAAACTGAGTCTTTAAAAAAACCAGTAACCAGTTTTAATGCTTTGAAGAAGAATATGTTGATTATTGTTGGATTAGTTTACAACAAAAATTCTATAAAAGAATGCACCAAAGAATTTCTTGGAAGAATTATTTCTCTTGATAAAAAGATCACCGTGAGTTTCTTAAGAAACTACAAAGGAAAAAACTTCCTTCTGTAACTGACACTTCACAAGTTCAATTCAGTGAAATAAAATACGTGTTTTCCGAACCTATAGTTTGCAGAGGAATTTATACATTCAGTGGTGATCTTGTATAAGTTCCTTTTTTGTTTTAATATGTTAAATTGTTTTTTATTTTATGTGGATTAGATTTTATAATATTAAGTTTATCACTAAGTTGTTTTGTAAGACAATTACGTTTTTTTTGCAAAAAGAGTTTTAAAACGATTATTTCTTTTATTCTTTATGTTAGATGTTAAAATTAATTATAATAGTTAACTTGTTCCTATTTTTATTTTGTTAAGTTCTGATATTTACAATTTATTTTAGTTAAAATCTAGTAATATGAAATAATAAAACCAGTTACATTTATCACTAGGTTTTGTAAGGCAACTACAGTTTTTTTTTCGCAAAAAAGAGTATTAAAATCATTATTTGTTTATGTTAGATGTTAGAACTAATTATAATAGTTAAGTTGTTCCCATCTTTATTTTATTGGACCTATGTTATTTACAATTTATTGTAGTTAAAATCTAATACGAAACAATAAAACATCGTCTTGAAATCCCTTGTTTTTTTTTATTTTTGATGTAGATATGTATCTAGGTAATTTTTGGTCATAACAAGGCTAGAAGGAAAAATCAGTTTTGTTTCATATAACCCCCACCCCATGGGTATGAAACGCCAAAAATTAAAAAAAAACAAAAATGTTAAGCCAAAAAACACGAAATGTGTATCAAAAATATACCTTTAGATCACCCATGTAAGTTTTTAACCCAGAGTCACAAGAAGCTTAAAAGCTTAATTGTTACTGAAGCTTGCTAATGAGCATTCTTCTACATGTCAATCCATACTACCACACCATTTACTTAATGTACTTGTACAAAATGTAAATAAACACGGGACGCTAAACAAAAAAAAAAAATTATCACTAGGTTTTGTAAGGCAACTAGTTTTTTTTCGCAAAAAAGAGTATTAAAATCATTATTTGTTTATGTTAGATGTTAGAACTAATTATAATAGTTAAGTTGTTCCCATCTTTATTTTATTGGACCTATGTTATTTACAATTTATTGTAGTTAAAATCTAATACGAAACAATAAAACATCGTCTTGAAATCCCTTGGTTTTTTTTATTTTTGATGTAGGTATGTATCTAGGTAATTTTTGGTCATATTTTTAAAAACATCATACTTGTTTCATATAACCCATTACAAAGTCCCATTTGGACCATTTTTTTAGATTACACAAGGCTAGAAGGAAAAATCAGTTTTGTTTTATATAACCCCGACCCCATGGGTATGAAACGCCAAAAATAAAAAAAAAACAAAAATGTTAAGCCAAAAAACATGAAATGTGTATCAAAAATATACCTTTAGATAAACCCTAAATGACCACAATTTTTTTTTTTTTTTAATTACACCACAATCTGTCATATAGAGACATTCAGTAGCTGCTTTAACATGCATTGACAATTAATAAATTGAAAAACTTGAAGGATGTACATCCATTAATGTCACACCTATATTAATCTTAGTCTAGTTTAACATATTACACTATCTAACCTATTAATTAATCAAAACATCAGTGCTGCGCAAATCTATTAATCAGGTCTGCGAGTTTAAATCTTTTTAAACGTGGTTGCACTTCATCATCATTGTCTAGTAAGCACTCCACTAGGGCGTTTGGATGATCACTAATACGATTTCGATAACGCGCACTAAACGTTTGTATCTTTTGATTAACTTTTGGAACTGCAAGATCACGTCTTATGATTTCGTTGGGGACGTACCATGGTGCATTAACTAAAGATCTAAGCACTTTTGATTGAAATCTTCTCAGTGTTTCAATGTTCGATGTTTTGGCGGTGCCCCACAGTTGTACACCAAAAGTCCATATGGGTTTAAGCTAGGGATGGGCGCGTGACGTGAAAACAGTCGTGTCACGTCGTGAACGTGACTAATATTTGAAAATCGTGACGTGAACGTGAGTGAAAATTTCCAAGGCGTGATTCACGTTTCACGTTAAATATTTAGTAACGAATAAAAAACTGCAGGGTGCAGCAACTTTTAAAAATCACAAATTGTGCCAAACAAGTTACATTATGTGGCTTTATTTTTGGACCCTAATTATAAATCCTTAAAGTTCATACCTTCACATAAAAGAGAAGATTATAATGCAAATAAAACTATAGATGATAATGATGAAATACATAGCAAACGACTCAAAACTGGTACATCAGCATCAGATTCTTATCTTTCTACACTTAGAGATAGCTCTGACGATGACACATGTAATTAGAATGATGTCGAAATAGAACTAAATTTGTATGTTAAATTAAAATTCGGAAATGTTGGTGACATTTTAGGATTTTGGAAAAACAGTGTAAATACGCCACTGTTAAAAAAACTTGAGAAATTTTAAACATACCGGCAAGTTCCGCTACAAGCAAAAGAGTATTTTCTACAGCTGGGCGAATTTTAGAAGAGCGCAGAATTGCACGTAACGCTGAAAATGTTGATTACATATTATTTTTAAATCAACATTTTAATGTGTAGATGGACTTATTATTCTAATAAAAGTAATGGTTTGTTTTTTATACTCGGCTAACGCTGAAAATGTTAATTACGTTTTATTATTAAACCAAAAATGTATTGTGTAGATGTGTAGATGATATTTTTAAACCAATTTATTGTGTACTTGTGTAGATGAACTTATTATTCTAATAAAAGTAATGTTTTTTTGTATACTCGCTTTAACGCTGAAAATGTTAATCCTTGTACGTAATAGTATATTGTCTAACTAGTGCTGAAAGTTGGATATTTCACACGAATGCGATTCGCAGAAGTGTGAAATATCCAATCAGCACGTGTTATACACTATACTTTTTCGACGACCACCAATATACTATTGATTCTTTATAATATAAACCAAATTTACCACTCTTAACCGCAAAATGAAACAATTATTGTTTGAACATCAACTACAATTGTCATACTATTTCTGTGACATTAGCTTACTAGATTTTTGAACCGGCTTGTTTCGCAGGAGACCATGTCGCACTAGTGTTACAAGACGGAAAACGCACGCTCCACGTGACCTTTTCAGGTGACCTGTGCAATGTGTCACTTTCAGTGACACCAAGCCATGCCATTTTTGGCATTTTTCGTAGTGGTCGTCGGAAAAAGTACTTTCAAACCTACGAATTAAAACTGTTGTCTAGCAACATATACCTTCTGTACTCATACCAATAAGGGAAACGTCAATTCCAATGACAGCTTTTAGTATTAAAAGTAATGTCTTTGAAGACAGCTGCAAGAAATATATTTGTGAGAAATCAGTATTTATCCCTTGTCGAAATTATTGTAGTCAATTTTCATTTTTTTCTTTTTATGTCAACTATTCTGATTGCAACATATCACGTAAATTATGTCAGGTGCAAAACATATTTTTAGTTCTCTTTAGGGTTTTTTCATTGGTTTTAAATTTGAACATTCTGTTCTATCTGAATTTAAATTTTGAAATAAAAGCTACGTGTCACGTCGTGAGTGGCGTGTTACGCTGTGAACGTGAGTGAACGTGAGCGTGAACGTGCGTGAACGTGACTGTTTAAAGCAAGCGTGAAACGTGCGTGACGTGAGCGAAAATTCACTCACGCGCCCATCTCTAGTTTAAGCATGGTTTTGTAGAGGAGTAGCTTGCTCTCCAGAGAAAGTTGCGACTTGCGCCCGATTAGCCAATACATTTTTTGTAATTTCAGACCTAGCTGTTATCGCTTTGCCCATATGTGTGTTCTCCAGGTCAATTTTCTATCCAGGTGGATACCGAGGTACTTAGCACTGTCTGCTTGTGGAATCTGTTGATTATTTATCTCCAACGGTGGACAGGTGCCTCTTCTTAATGTAAATGTTACTTGAACCGATTTACTTTCATTTATTTTTATGCGCACTTATTACACCAGCACTGTGTTTTGTTATTTCAGAACAGTGATAATTAACAAAATGTCAAAAAATCGTTTCATATATACCCAGAGGACGGTACTTATCGTAATGACTTGTACTTAGTACTCGGCACAGCTCTGCCATCACATTACGTAGCACTTCTTCAAACCATCTTATTCTCAGTCGGCCCCTTCATCTACCACAGATTGGCTGCCAATACATTATTGCTTGCGGGGTCTCGCACTACCTTGTTTATGTCTGCGTTGGTCATTCTTCTTGGTGCTCCTTGATTGTATACCGGGCCGCATATTTTTCTTAGGATTTTTCTTTCGGCATATCTTAGCTTTCCTTAATCATGTTCCGCTAGAGACAACGTTTCACAACCATAACATATAATTGGTCTATAGTTTGGTATATTTTGATTTTTGAGGACCTATTTTAGTAAATATAATAACCCCTGTTACCCGACTGAATTCTTCTAGCAAATTCCTCACCTGTATGAGATCTTATATGTAAAATATAAGGGTCTCTTACTGTTGCTTTGTATTCAAACAGAGCAATTATAAAACTTCTCTCCTGTATAAGTCCTGATATGAGTAACACTAAATGATCTACTGTTCTGTGTTCTCAATTACAGCAAATAAAAGGCTTCTCTCCTGTTTGAGTTCTCATGCCTATAACTAATTGATCTTTTGTTACCGTTCTCTATCCGCAATCCAAGCAACAACTGAGGCTTCTCTCCTGTATGAATCCTCATATGACTAACAAAACTAGTTTTTTCTACCGTTTTGTATCCACAAATACTACGGCTTCTTACCTGTGTGAGTCTTCATATGTGTAACTAAATGACTTTTATTTGCTGTTCTGTATTCGCAAGTAGAACAAATAAAAGGCTTTTCACCTGTATTAGTGCTCATGTGTGTAACTAAACTACTTTTCTGTGTTCCTTTGAAATCACAAACAGAGCGACTTCTCTCCTGTATGAGTTCTCATATGTTTAACTAACTGATCTTTAGTTACTGTTCTGTGTTCGCAAATAGAACAAATAAAAGGTTTTTCTCCTGTATGAGTCCTCAAGTGAGTAACTAAACTACTTTTATGTGTTCCTTTGAAATCACAAACAGAGCAACTATATGGCTTCTCCCCTGTATGAGTTCTCGTATGTCTGGCTAAATCACTTTTATGTGCTGTTCTGTATTCACAAGCGGAGCAAATATATGGTTTGTCTCCTGTATGAGTTCTCATATGTGTAACTAACCGATCTTTAGATACTGTTCTGTGTTCGCAAATAGAACAAATAAAAAGCTTCTCTCCTGTATGAGTCCTCATGTGTGTAACTAAATTACTGATCTGTGTTCCTCTGAAATCACAAACAGAGCAACTATATGGCTTCTCTCCTGTATGAGTTCTCATATGTACAACTAAACTTCTTTTCTCTGCTGTTCTGTATTCACAAACGGAGCAGATATATGGCTTCTCTCCTGTATGAATTCTCATATGTCTTACTAAGCAACTTTTAGCTCCTGTTCTGTATTCACAGGCAGAGCAACTGTAAGGTTTTTCTCCTGTATGAATTCTCATATGTCTGACTAAACTACTTTTCTGTGTTCCTTTGAAATCACAAACAGAGCAACAATATGGCTTCTCTCCTGTATGAGTTCTCATATGTTCAACTAACCTATCTTTAGTTGCTGTTCTGTGTTCGCAAATATAACAAATAAAAGGCTTCTCTCCTGTATGAGTTCTCATATGTTTAACTAAACTTATTTTCTCTGCTGTTCTGTATTCACAAACACAACAAAAATGAGGCTTCTCTCCTGTATGAATTCTCATGTGTGTAACTAAATTACCTTTCTGCGTTGCTTTGAAATCACAAACAGAGCAACTATATGGCTTCTCTCCTGTATGAGTTCTCATATGTACAACTAAACTTCTTTTCTCTGCTGTTCTGTATTCACAAACGGAGCAAATATATGGTTTCTCTCCTGTATGAGTCCTCATGTGTGTAACTAAATTACTCATCTGTTTTCCTTTGAAATTACAAACAGAGCAACTATATGGCTTCTCTCCTGTATGAGTTCTCATATGTTCAACTAACCTATCTTTAGTTGCTGTTCTGTGTTCGCAAATATAACAAATAAAAGGCTTCTCTCCTGTATGAGTTCTCATATGTTTAACTAAACTTATTTTCTCTGCTGTTCTGTATTCACAAACATAACAAAAATGAGGCTTCTCTCCTGTATGAATTCTCATGTGTGTAACTAAATTACCTTTCTGCGTTGCTTTGAAATCACAAACAGAGCAACTATATGGCTTCTCTCCTGTATGAGTTCTCATATGTACAACTAAACTTCTTTTCTCTGCTGTTCTGTATTCACAAACGGAGCAGATATATGGTTTCTCTCCTGTATGAGTTCTTATATGTCTAACTAACTTATCTTTAGCTACTGTTCTGTATTCACAAACACAACAAAAATGAGGCTTCTCTCCTGTATGAATTCTCATATGTTTAGTTAAATTACTTTTCTGTGTTGCTTTGAAATCACAAACAGAGCAACTATATGGCTTCTCTCCAGTATGAATTCTCATATGTTTAACTAAATTAGGTTTCTGTGTTCCTTTGAAATCACAAACAGAGCAACTATATGGCTTCTCTCCTGTATGAGTTCTCATATGTTCAACTAACCTATCTTTAGTTGCTGTTCTGTGTTCGCAAATATAACAAATAAAAGGCTTCTCTCTTGTATGAGTTCTCATATGTTTAACTAAACTTATTTTCTCTGCTGTTCTGTATTCACAAACACAACAAAAATGAAGCTTCTCTCCTGTATGAATTCTCATATGTCTAACTAAACTACTTTTCTGTGTTCCTTTGAAATCACAAACAGAGCAACTATATGGCTTCTCTCCTGTATGAGTTCTCATATGTACAACTAAATTTCTTTTCTCTGCTGATCTGTATTCACAAACTGAGCAAATATATGGTTTCTCTCCTGTATGAATTTTTATATGTCTAACTAAACTACGTTTCCGTGTTCCTTTGAAATCACAAACAGAGCAACTATATGGCTTCTCCCCTGTATGAGTTCTCATATGTCTCACTAAATAACTTTTATGTGCTGTTCTGTATTCACAAACAGAGCAAATATATGGTTTCTCTTCTGTATGAGTTCTCATATGTTGAACTAAATTTCTTTTCTCTGCGGTTCTGTATTCACAAACACAACAAAAATGAGACTTCTCTCTTGTATGAGTTGACATATGTTTAGCTAAATTAATATTTTCATGTTTGATGTATTCCTTCTTATCAAAATTTTCATTGTTATCCACGTTCTGCAATAAGCCAGATGCAGTTCCTCTAGAACTACAAGATTTATTATCCATAGTTTCTTATTTAATGTTCATTATATTTGTTTAAACAACAGTGCACCTTTCAAAATGAAATTGAAATATCTTCACACCTGCAACAAAAAGAGATTGTCATTAACCTATTATACATTTTGTTAGGGTGATGCAAAAACAAAATTCTAGTTAGAAATGGTTGCGTTCAATTTGACAATTGGATTGCTTATTGGTTGTTTTTACATCAAATTGAGTAGAGTAGACCATAAAAACCAATGAGAAAGTAATTGATTTAGGGTGTTTTAGCACTATATGTTAGGTGACATGTTTCAATTACTTCCATTTGTAGTATGCTGATTTATGGGACTTTAGCAGCAACCGATGTAAATATGTAAAAACTGTGGGTTTATATGGTGTAACAAATTTGATGTAAAAATGACTTAGGGTGTATTAGCTATACTAACTGATTCAATTAGACTTATGCTTAGTTTCGATATTTAATTCTCATATATAATACTACTAGCTGTTACCCGCGACTTCGTTCGCGCGAGGTTCGTTATTTGTGTATTAAATAACGACTAATTAAGAATGATTTCTCCTACTCTGGTGAATTTTGGTGTTAAATTGTCTTTTACGTGTGTGACGAGCATTTAACAATTTTGCGGGCTTGGTAACATGCAAATGGCAGAGAAATACGGCAAAATTCCTACTGTCCGGCCCTGAACTTTTTCATGGTATCTCTGGTTCCTTCAGTTTCCAGAAATATGGTTGTCACTGACAAAATGCACCAGGTTGATGCCGTGCTGGTACCCTTATTGGAGGTGATCTGTGTTGTACACGTGCTCTGTACTCATTAGGATGGCTTTATATAATTTAATTTCAAGGTGAGCACCCGTTGAATATCGCATTTTATTCGCATAAAAAAAAACAAAAACTTTAGTAACAGCTTCTTATGTGGATGCTTTATATCACGTACACATTTTTTTCACATTATACAACAAATGGGCAATCAAAAGTAATTTAGAAGTGCTAATCGAGAAGTAATTTTTGAGTGCTAATATAGAAGTAGTTTTGAAGTAAAAAGGTTAAGTGACGCCTTGGACCGTTAAAATGCTTATATTCCCCCCTTAAGGGCTGAACGACTGAAAACAAATATCAATTGGCGCCTGTTATTAAAACCAAAGCTAAACCGATAACCTTTGGCGCGACATGTTATAAGAACCACGTGAAAACATTATAAAAATGGCGGGGAGTTCAGATATTAATCAATTTTACATTCAAATTTCAAATTAGTCTAAAAATTCCTATGTGTACAGGTGACTCCAGCTGGGATACGTGATTGACCCAATCGTTGGGCGTTGTGACCAAGTTATGCGTTCTGACCAAAACCGAAATTGGGTATTGTGGCCAAGTTGGGCGTTCTGACCAAAATTAGATTATACAGTGTGGAAATAAAGTAACGGATAAATTAATTAACTTCGTTGATATTAATTTTTATGAAAAACTCTCGAAGGGGTGTAGTGATTTTGACTAGTGATGGGCTTATTCGAATGAAAAATAACCGGTATCCGGTTATTGAAATAACCTGTGTAACTCGGTTTACGTTCCAAGTATTCGAATGAAAAATAACCTCATCCTGATACGTATAATACTGCGTGCCATATCTCAGCGACCTGCGAGTGATCGAAATTCTGTAAATAATACGTCATTCATAACATCATAACTCATAACCATAAGCAAGGCAAATTGTACTGAAAACACCATTTGGGCCTCTCGCTCTACAGTTTTCTCCCTTGCTTCTTTGCCGGCGGAGGCTCGCGGTCGATCCGTCGTCATATGATATGAACATAAATCAATTTTTTGCCGCCTTAACCCAGCCGATCGATAAACATAAACGTTTTACCACTGTTTTTTATTGCGATTAGCAAGCAGTGCCGCATATTTCTTTCTTTCTACACTTCTTAATAAATAGGGGAGATGTGGGTATAGTGGCCACCCGAGGTAAAGTGGTCACAACTAATTTTCCTTATCCTGCTAACGCCACCTGCGCGATAAAGGGCTGAACTATTGCAGGCGTCATTACCGTCAACTATAAAAGAAATATAGAAACCATAACATCTATGCATCAGATGATATCTGCATAATTGTGTTTTGGCACGTGCCTGATGTAGTGTTGAGGTTGAGTTCAGTTAGCTGTGCAACGTAATTGGTAAATGTGAGTGTGCTAAGTTTTTGCAGAGCCAAAACATATGGTATTATGTATGTATCCATGTAATATAATTGATGAATATGCGAAGTACATTTTGTAGGTTATAAAATTTCTAATGAGTTGCACGATGGGTGAAAGTGGCCACCAAGTGTCCACTATACCCTGTGTAAATATTGGAGTGGCCACTTTAATCCATCAATCTAGAAAAATAAAAGAAGCAAAGGAGAAATGGATGGAACATCAATGCAACGAAATTGAACAACTATTGAAGAAACATGATTTCCATAGCGTACATAAGAAAATTAAAGAAACACTGCACTTATACAGAAAAAGAGGAAACGCGACATTGTTTGATGAAAACAATAGACTAATAACAGAAGACAAGGAAATAGCCTCAAGGTGGAAAGAATATGTGGAACATTTATTCAACGATGATAAAGAAGAAGTAGAACTCAATCCCATTGACACCAACAGCCCGAGAAGTGTACTGTAATCGGAGGTCGAATATGCAGTAAAATTAGCCAAAGTAAGAAAATCAGTTGGCCCGGATGAGATTCCAGCAGAAGTATTAAAAGTAATGGAGGAAACAGCAGTGGATGTTTTAACCGAATTGTTTAATAAAATTTACGATACCGGAAAATTACCAAACGACTGGCTGCAATCCATTTTCGTACCAATTCCAAAAAAAATAACCCTAAATCGTGTGGAGACTATAGACTTATTAGTTTAATGAGTCAGGTACTCAAAATATTTTTAAAAATTATTCACCAACGTATATACAGACAATGTGAAGATTGCCTAAGCAAATCACAGTTCGGCTTTCGCAAGGCTTTGGGCACGCGAGAAGCCCTTTATAGTTTGCAGGTTCTCATTCAAAAATGCTTAGACCATCAAAAAACCGTGTTTATCTGTTTTGTTGACGCCGAAAAGGCCTTCGATAAAGTGAAACATCCAGAACTTATAAGAACTTTAGAAAGTATGAAAATAGGATACAAAGATTTGCGCATCATTAAACAACTTTACTGGAACCAGACGGCTAGCGTAAAAATAGGTCAATTAGAAACAGAAAAAATACATGTAAGGCGAGGGGTCAAACAGGGTCGTATCCTTTCCCCGACGTTTATTCAGAAATAGCAGTTAGAAAAGCTTTATCTAATCAACAAAAAAGGATAAAAATTAATGATGAATACATCAATTGTATCCGATACGCTGATGACATGGCAATACTCGCCGACAACCTTGAAGATCTACACGATTTATTAGAAAAAATAAATGAAGAATACAATAATATCGGTTTGAAAATCAACAATGACAAAACGAAGATGATGATTGTTAACAAAACTCCTATAAATAACGAGCAACTATTCCTGGAAGGCAAACAAATTGAGCAAGTCAGTACGTATAAATACCTCGGAAGCCAAGTAAATGAAACCTGGAATCCTGACCAAGAAATTAAGATCAGGATTGAAAAAGCCCGTAGCACTTTCATTAAAATGAAACATTTGTTATGTTGTAGACAACTTGACGGTAACATCCGATGGAGAATGGTCCAATGCTATGTACTACCAGTATTATTGTATGGAGTAGAAAGTTGGACCTTAAAAATAAAAATGATTAACAAGTTGGAGGCATTCGAAATGTGGATGTATCGTCGAATGTGCCGTATATCCTGGACCTCAAGAACTACAAACGACGAAGTCTTGAGAAGAATGGGGAAAGAAAGAGAGTTGTATTCCACAATAAAACGCCGTAAGGCAGAATATTTCAGACATATAATGCGTGGAGGCAAATACCGAATTTTGCAACTAATAATGATGGGCAGGATTGAGGGTAGGAGAAGAGTCGGCCGAAGAGCAATGTCATGGTTTAGAAATTTGAGAAATTGGACCGGTCTGGGAGTTCAAGATTTATTCAGTATAGCCCGGGATCGAGAAAAATATGGTGAAATGGTCGCAAACATCGATAATCGATAGCACCTGAAGAAGAAATACGTTTTATGTTCAAGAGAACGAAAAATATCTTAAGAATAACCCAGGAAGAACCGTATCACAATTTCAAGTTGGCAAATTGTTTGGTGCTGCATATCTTCGAGCAGCAGTTCCTACAACAGCTATAAATGGCTTCAGACATTGTGGAATTGTTCCGTATAATCCACATGTGTTCAGTGATGTAGATTTTGCTGCAGCTGAAGTTACTGATAGAGATGTTGAAGTTAGAGAAGATCATCCGGAAAACGAAAATTCCAATGATGAAGACAACAAAGCAAATGATGCAGCAGATCCAATTCCTTCAACCTCGCAAACTAACAAACGATCTGTTGATCAAAACATGCATAATATCGAAAATAGTGGACCAAGCTGCTCAGGGTTACTCGTCAGTCCAAAAGACATCGTTCCGATTCCAAAATGTAAAACGGAAACGCAGAGAAATAATAGAAAAAGAGGTTCTACCGCAATAATCACAGACAGCCCTTATAAGAATGAGCTAGAAATAGCAAAGGAATCTAAAAAACCAGCAACAGTTAAACGACAAATTTTCGAAAGTAAGAAGACTAAAAGCAAGGTTGTGACAAAGAAATCAAAAATTCCTGTTAAAGATGACACAAGCAGCAGTGACGATGATGCGCAGGAAGATGTCGAGTGTCTCTACTGCTCAAGCCTTTTCTCAAAATCTAAAAAGGGGAAGGTTGGATATGCTGCTCAGTGTGCAAAGGATGGGCGCATGAAGAATGTAGTGGATGCGATGAAGACGACGATGTATTTACATGTGAACTATGTTCCTAAGTTATATTTTATATGTAATAAATGCTAAAGTACTGTTACATCACATGTGAGATTATTTTACATTACCTACCTACCTACTTTTATTATGGTCACTTTGCCCCAAAATATGGGTGACCACTTTGCCCCGCTGTATGGGGTAAAGTGGTCATCTGCACATATTTTGCAAAATATTTGTATTAAAACAAAAAATTAAGTTAAGGCTTTAATTTTTTTACTATATACTATACTATAATAATGTTTGGGCTACATTGGGTACTTGGTTTCATAATCATATTGCTCTTTATTCCAAATCGCGGGATTTTTGAACCTTAGGGTGGCCACTATACCCACATCTCCCCTACTTCTTAATTTCCAATACATAACACATAATGTACATATTATGTTTTGGTTATAGATCGGAAGAATGTAGGAGTAATTGAGCTAATGCAGAATAGGGAGTCGTAAAACTCATATAAATACAACAATATATTATTAATTATTATTATATTATTATAAATCGCCAGCAATGGAAAACAATAAAGGTGTATCCAGATATATTTCATTCATATCCACAATTACTTATTGCACAAACTCCTTAGAAATCAAATAAAAATCATTTACACAATTATTATAATTAACGATTAACTGAGTTCCTTCAACGCTAAATTAGGAAGACAACAAAGAGGAGAGACCTGCGTTGGAAAACATGGAATAGGAACACGCAATGAAAGAGGGCAAACACTAATAAATTTCCTCGAAGAACATCAATTAAAAGCCATGAACACATTTTACAACAAAAAAACATCAAAGAAAATGGACGTAGCGGAGCCCGGACGGGAAAACAAAAAACGAGATAGACTTTATCATCACAGACAATAGAACGACAGTACAAGATGTAACAATTCTCAACAGGATCAATATTAGTGACCACAGAATGATACGAGCCCGGATAATATTAAATACAAAACTAGCCAGGAAAAAACTAATTAAAACGGAAAGAATACGAATAGACCAAACAGAGATATGGAATCAAATAGAAAAATATAAAAATACTATAGAGGCTAATTTGCGAATAAACCAATTAGTGAAATGTCAAACATCGAAGATCTTTACAAATATCTAACCAGTAATGTAACAAGTTCTGCAAACAAGATATCCAAGGAAACGAAAGGAAGAAACACATCAAAACTCAGCGAAGATACGAAAAAGTTAATAGTCAAAAGGACAAGGATAAAATAAATATGTCAGCAGAAGAACTAAAAGACATAAACAAGAGTATTAGAAGACAAGCAAGAAGTGACATAAAAGAATACAATGAAAGAAATATAACCAAAACTATCGAAGACAAAAGTCATAACACACAGAATAACAAACCGTCTGGATGCATTCCAACCATCGGAACAAGCGGGTTTCGACAGGGGTATAGTACCATAGACCATATCCATACTGTGAGACAGGTCATGGAAAAATCATATGAATATAATCAATCTCTATACCTTGCCTTTATTGACTTTGAAAAAGCATTTGATACAGTGGAAATCCAATACAAACATTCGAAAAAACAAAACTGGTGAATGTTAAACGTGGCATCAGACAAGGCAACACGATCTCGCCCAAACTGTTCACTAATCTCCTAGACGATGTATTCAAAACTCTGAATTGGGACGAGAATGGTATCAACCTTAATGGCTATTACCTAAATAATCTACGGTTCTCTGACGACATCGTTTTACTAACAGACAATATTGAGGACTTGGAAACAATGTTAATGGATGTCGGGAAAGCAGCACAAGCGGTTGGACTAAAAATGAATCTATTGAAAACAAAAATTATGTCTAATAGAGAAAATGTACCACCCATCCAAATTAACGACAATCTGCTAGCGGTAGTAGAATAATATATATACTTAGGACAAAAACTAACTTTTGCGTCGGACACGCAAGCAGCGGAAGTTGATCGAAGAATCAAACTGGGATGGGCGGCATACGGAAAATTAAGGAATATATTTAAATCTAATGTGTACCCGCAATATCTCAAAACAAAGGTATTCAACCAGTGCGTCCTCCCAACGCTTACATACGCATCTGAGACGTGGTCCCTCACTGAACTAGAATAAAAAAGATGAAAGTGGCCCAGAGAGCAATGGAAAGAACTATGCTTGGAGTACAGCTACAGGAAAGAAAGACAAATCAATGGATAAGAAATAAAACTAGAGTAGAAGATGTAGCAGGACGAATCGCAAGCCTAAAGTGGCAATGGGCGGTACATGTTACGAGAAGGGAGGACAACAGATGAAGCAAGAAGGTAACCGAATGGAGGTCAAGAACGGGAAGAAGAGATCGAGGCAGGCGTAGAACCAGATGGAGAGATGATATATGCAAAATAGCCGGAACACAGTGAATGGGATCAACCACCGAACGCAGAAAATGGCGACAAATTGGGGAGGCGTACGTCCAGCGATGGAATATATAAACGCCGTAAATGATGATGATGATAATGAGTTCCTCTGCTATCTGCAAGTTACGGTGCCGATGCAGATGACGGTGAACCGCCAACCGGCAAACCGCCAACCGGCAAAATCGAAACGAATCGAGAGCCAAAATTTATTCGAATGATTATTCAAATAATCATTCCGTTATTAATATCATTCGAATGCAAATAATTCGGTTATGAAAATTGTTCGGTTATGCCCATCACTAATTTTGACCATAGGGAATATTTCAGCTGATTTTCAGTTTCTTATGTAATTTGTTTTTCATGATATGACGGCATCGACTTTTTTTTAAATAACAACCTATATTTCTTATTGATTTCGGTAGTACTTTTGATGCCGTTTCGAACGATATAAAATTTTCAATATGTTCCATTTGAAAAAAAATCGAGAAAATGGTCTTAAAATTAAAATTTCAAAACCAATGAAATGAGCAAAATAAATCTAGTTACCGGTGGATAAAACAAAAAATGATTAGTTACATGTCACAATTAAACAATTTTTAAATGTCATAACAAAATAAGCGTCCTTTGCTTTTTCCATTAGAATTTATCTTTAGCAAACGATTTTATTAATAAAAATGGTACAATTAAGTGAGACACAGAATTGAATTTTTTATTATTTATTATTGTATTTTTCAAATGTTTTTTAAATTTCAATAAAAACAAATGTGCCATCAATGACTTTCCGTCAAACGCAGGTAACTAGATTTATTTTGCTCATCTCATTGGTTTTTAAATTTAAATTTTAAGACCATTTTTCTCGATTTTCTTAGATGTAACATATTGAAAATTCTATATCATTGAAAACAACGTAAAAAGTACTACCAAATTAATAATAAAAAATACAGGTTGTCATTTACAAAATGTCGATGACGTCATAACTTTTAAAACAAAGGACGTAACAACATAAAGGTGGTTGTAGTGTATGTCCTATAATTAAAATCGCTATACCCCTTCAAGATTTTTTCATAAAAATTAATATTAACAAAGTTAATGAATTTATCCGTTACTCTATTTCCACATTGTATAGGTACTTGAAAGACTCTAACTAACTTACTGTACTACATGTAATTTGTATATTTTGTATGTTTTTGTACTTATTAGCCAAGTGCTAAATAAAAATATTATTATTATTATATACTGCCCTAAACCGACAGGATTAAATTGTTATTTTTTTCCAAATCAGAGAAAATACAATTTGTTTTGTTGGTTTTGTGTGGAATCTATACCAACAACTCTCCAGTGCATTCTGAACAACTCAAAATGATTATAATGTTTATTTGAAGGTAGCTATTTCTCGGTTTGGAGAAAAAATAGCATACTGAACTAAAGCACATTTCACGACTAATCTGTACTTCTCAAACTCACTTCCTTTATCCAAGGAACGTCTACAGATTCATCGCGAAAAGTGATTCATTAGCTCCTTATAAAATAGTATACTATTTCCATATTCAAATGAAAATTATGTATACGCACCTCAAGTCTGTGAAGTAAATGAGTAAATCTGCATAATTAAAGTAGACATGTTGCTATTGACCCAGACTGCCAGATGCTACATTTTTGAAGTTTTACCATTGATCTGGAAGAGAAGAATATTCATTTTACAAATGAATGTTTTTTAGTTGCTTAATAAACTATCAACAAATATTATAGCAGCACATACAAACTATATAGTGTTTACCGAACAAGTTCAAAAATTCGAGCAGTTAGCATTTAGAGGTAGAGGATTTGAGAATTGTACTGAATCTACAATATGTATGTAGTGCACCCTATTAATAAGTTTGTGATGCACAAAATCCGATGATCAACGCCGTTTAGCTCATGTTAAGTTATGTTACACATATACAGCAGGTACCTAAGTTCTGAAAAGATTTACTCACATTTCTGTGTCCATACATCATCTGACTGAAGATTGCTAAATGGTCGATATCACACGGTGTAATTTTCGCAAATGCCTAATATTAATCTGTATTACAACACACAAACCCATACAAACAGCGCATTGAAATATCATAATTAAACAGCGTCGCCATATTAAATACCTTGTTGCCTTTTGCTCTACTCAGCTGCAAAGTGTCTACTCCATAAAAGTAACAAGATAGAGAAGAAATAAAGAAGCCCGAAGAGTGCATGCTATACTTAATAGCACTTCTCTATCTACTTTGATGTCACAATATGTTTATTATAACACCGAAAACAGTGCTACAATGGAGTCCATTACAGCACTGTTTTTGCATTGTTATTTTCATATGAAAAACGTTGAAACAGCCTACTTTGTTTTTTTATACTGACAGATTGTCACATTTATGAAATGTCAAAATGCAAAGTTTTTGATTATGTCTATGCAAATTAGATAAAATAGTATATTATATCCGTTTAATAAGAGGAATTGTAGCACTCGTTCCATGGGAGCACTCCTTGCTGTGCTCGTCGTGCCCCAAACCCTCTTATTAAACTAGTATAATAATATACTATTTTAATTGCTATATAATTTCAACGACTAATTAATAGATCGTTAAAGTAAAGTAAAAATTAGTTTTTAACTTCCCCCGTCTAAAAGATTAAGTATTGTCACCGCGAAAAATTACCTTCCAAGATTTCGTCAGATCTTCACATTTCAGGATTACTGGTTGACGAAAAACCGGTTTTCTCAATTCCGTCTGTCTGTCTGTTGGCAGGGCCAGAAAACTTTTTTTCGTAAAATGTGCCTCTATCCCGACTAGTAAATGCATGTTTCGTAATTATTTAAAAAAAACTAAAATTTTACTGATAACGGAAGTCACGTGACAACTTTTTTTTTGGCCCATTTGTAATCCCTTTGCAACCACCTCTGGTCTTCAGTGTTTGATTTTACAAGAAATTCTAAATAATTTTTTTTTCATTTAATGCCAGCTTTTTGAAGATCACTTTATTATTTGTTTATAATAATTTTCTTACGTAGTGCATACTGTAGTTTGCGAATTTGAATTCGGCGCCGAGTTGTCCCGGCGCCGAGCTGGCCCCGCGCCGAGATGGCGGCGCCGAGATGTCCTAGACCCTAACTAGAAGCATGTTATTTTTAGAGCAATCACTACTTGTCATCTGTAGCATAAACTACGCCAGGGTAAATTTTACCCATGGCGCTCGTCCTTACGTTTTATAAGCTGCTAGTTGATACTTGTGACTTGTACCGATATTTTTGTAGTGACTGGTATGTCCAAATTGCTTAAATGACAACAATTTGAACATCGAGGAACAAGAAGAAAATTTAGAAGACGAGTAACAAACATTATAGATCTTTTTTATGTTTTTGTGTTTCTCTCTAAAAATGTGTTCTTTATTTTTATATTTGGTTTGTAATGGAATTAACTGATTAAATATTATTATTTCTACACTAATGCCTTCTAAAAACAATTTGTGCAAGAAATTATACATAATAATAATTCGAGTTTGTAACATACGATAGCTAAGCTAATCTAACAGATAGTGGGTAAAATATACCCTGCGCGCGTCTTCATGTGATAAATATCCGCGCGGGTCCACACGGGTTAATGACGGTAACAACTATTCAAACTCTTAATTTTAAATGACAACTACGTTACTTAAAAATAGTGACACTTCGTCATATAAATGACCACTTCACTGTACATTGTGAGCTTTAAAATTACTACAAAAGACACAGTACCTTTAAGGGGTTCAGCAGCCATTGCTTCCAATAAAGCCGCCGATGCCGATGCCCCAGCAGCTGCCAAGCTGCCTGAAAAAATGCGAAAACGAAGTCTTCACGACCAGGGGTTACCATATCTCAAGGGGCGAACCACGAAGTACGTAAACGACATTCTACGACACCCGACGCTTCGTTAAGAAAAACTAGCACGATTGAGAATTCCATTTATTATCAGCCCAGGCCGATTATAGAGTTTCCAACTTATCGATACGAATTCTCGGCTACGATTACTGCAGAAACGTCTCTCGTAAAATTAGAATATTGTCAGACACCTATTTCGACGAGAAAGGCAGAAATTGTCACAGGCGACGAACACAATGCAAGACAACGGGAACTCCCGGTCAAAATACAGAGGAAAACAACTTCAAACTATTTCACCAGTCCAATTTCAACAGAAGTCTTAATTAGGCGAGCCCCTGACGAGTTCAAGAAACCGTCAGTGACCGCAATCGCACACTAAATATCACTTGTTGACTATTTTAAGGCTCAAACAAAACTCTCGGGGCGGGCGCGGGCACAAGGAAAAGGGGATGAGGCGCTCTCGCTTGCTTTCCTTGTCCCTCTCATCGATTCGCTCTAACACAACATTACAGTTGCTCCTTCGAGCCAAAGGCCGGTACGCCGTACGAGCAGAACTGTACTAGGCTATATTATAACGAGCGGAAAGCGGTCGCACACAAACGATCACAACTGTACTGTATTAAAGCGAGCGAGAAGCGTCGATATTTGAATTCGAAGTGAGAGCGCGTAATTGCCAGTGTTTGAACTAAAACATGCGGAAAACGCTGATTTTCAAATGTAAATGCGGGAAAACGTTTAATTTTAATTACGGAAGTACTTACCATTTGAGATTGTCGAATGACAAATGTAACGAGGAAGTATTTGTAATTGATTTTTCAAAACTAGTTTGAAGTCAGTTGACAGATGTATTGAGTTGTCATATAAAATAAGAACATCAAATTTCAGAATATAAGCAATCTAGATTATAAAGAATCCGACCTGATTTTTAGTCAAGTGTTTCTACTGAGGCTAGCAGTAAATAATTTTGATTGTAATGCTTTATTATTTCCATATTATATTTTCACCCCGTAGATTTGTTAAAAGCCTCTTTATTTATAAATTTCCAAAGATTTATATAAAATAAGGCATAATTTCTAGTTGTTTATTAGCGAAATGACTGTTTTAAAATTCTCTGTACATTTTTCTATGAGTTGTTATTCGAACTGCTAAACAAAAAACTTATCTCTCTGATGGTTACAATTCTTACTGCCCTCTTAAATATAAAAATGTCCTAACTATTACATGTTACAATCCTGTATTACTAAAGCAAGCATAATTGTCAATATAACCTTGGTTTACACCTTTTATCATAGTTGACCTCAACCATCAGGATTAAATATTCAATTTGTATTTTATTGTCACATCTACATTAATACTCTGTCAGGTCATTTTGTATTTTAATTAGCCACCTAAGCTTTAGAACAGCGTGCCCGTATGTTAAACCCTTTTAGTTACTTATTTGGCTTCATCGCCTAATTCCATAATAATGATTTTGCACATATTTGGCCTCAAGCGCAGTATTTCTCGTCATCCGGGGCACCCCTCTGTTGGTACTTTGACAGTCGGGTGTTAACGCTCGCAGGATTTCCGAACCTTCTAGAATTTACGCTGTTGGTGTGACTGCGAGGCCTCGCGCTGTCTTTGTCACCGGCACTTATTTGTTTTATTGGGCGCATCGCCATTGGCTGTCGAGAGTCACGTGGTAACGCCGTTTTGGCTCACGCCACTGCGGGGGTCGTAACGCTGCTTGCTTGGGCAGTTCAACTCAGGCGAGTGAACAAGGGAGGTGTGTGTGTGTCGTTAGCGGCGGTCTTATTACGCCAAGGCGTAGGTGTGATGGAATTCCATGCCCGGTTCTACGTCGTCACGTAGGGAGTGTTCCCTTTAGCTCGTTGTGCGAGGATTCCGTTGAGGTAGGACATCACTTGGGCTAGTTTGGCCGTCGTAGCGGAGTTTGTTGAAGCGCCAGCCTTTGTCGCCATTTTGGGCGCATCCAGACCATTCACACGTCGGCCGTTTTAGCGGCGAATGAATTGCCACAGGCAACCTGTTTCCCGCCAGCTGGACCGCATGCCGATCTCTTGGGCCGTCACCAATAAAATTAAGGTATTTGTAACCATTGAATCATACTAACTTCTCGTGCGCGAGCTGTGCGCTTAATCATGTGAATAATTGCTGAACTCTTGGCATACGTGCTGTAAGGCGGCAACGCCAGTTTGGTCGCGGTAAAATTGCATGTGCGCGAACTTGATGTGAAATCTTGTGCACCGTTAAAAACGTACCCTTCGCATCTTACATTGTTGTCGCGAAGTGGCGTCGCTCGCTCATTTTTGATCTAATCACTTCCCTCACTTGGGCTTTGCTGTGTTTGCCCAAATTATCATGTGAGCATTTTTATGAACAAACGTTCCCTTTGTGGGACTCATATGTCAAACTGCTTTTGATTTTGTACAGTTATGGGTGTTGTTTAGTAACATTAGTGCGCCCATCAGCTGATGCTTATTTATAAGAATTAACGCAATGTTTGCGGCACGCTTTGCTGCCCCCAATGTAAGAACTGAATAATAGACGCTTATCTAATTAAGAGACGCTTCATTCTTGGTCGCTTTGTGCATGTTCTGTTTCAGCGTGCGCCCATCATTGAGGAGATAAATGTACGGTGGAGCCAGTGAGATCAGAGCGTGCAGTAAGCTTGGTGGTGACATTGCCGTGGCTGAAAAAGCCCCACTTCATGATCTAAGTATTTTTGCCATCACAAAATCGCTGTGTGAGTTTATAATTCACGAGTACCCCTATCGACGGAGTGTCTTGAATACTTCGCCCCGTCTAACCGCCCAGTCCCGGTTATCCGGGTTATGACAGGCTTTGTGGCGCCCTCAAAATTTTGACGTACCCTATATATATGCCTCAACACGCTTGCCCAGAACGTATCGTGTGACTCACGCCCGACTCCCTGAGCGTTCCAGCCGTGGCCTTTTGCCTGTTTTTAGCAAATCTCAGGGCAAGTGTGCCAGTTTTCCAGGACTGATCCCGTGGTGCGATGCTCACCTTGGGTGGGTGTCGTAAAGTTGTTTTAATACCGTAACAACTTGTCTCAATTTTCATATTTCTGAATTATTTCAAAATTAATACCCATCTTAATTAAAACCCCTCAACATTTAGTTGTATTGATCTTCCAAATTTATCATTATTTTATCTTTATTTTACCACTATTACAAATAGAGTAGTTGCATCATAACAATATATATATCGAGAGATCCAAAAAAAACTCATCCTCAGCGGGCTGTGAAATTGAAACGTTTGAATAACATGTTGGTAGCATGTAAGTCTATGTCAAATTTGAGGTTAGCAGGTTAGGTTTGGCGTCAGTCTGTGTCAAAACTGACGCAAAACCTAACCTACTAACATCGAATTTGACATAGACTTACAGTTCTACCAACATAATATTATTCAAACGTTTGAATTTCACAGCCCGCTGAGGATGAGTTTTTTTTTCGATTTCTCGATATATAAGGCTTTCACAGGCCGTGGCGGCCCATTGCCTGAATTGTTTTCTTCCACTCTTTCCTGTTGGCAGCTTCCCTTCCCCAGCCTTCTATTCCCACTTTCTTCAGGTCTCGTAGCACTTCGTCTTTCCATCTACTTCTAGGTCTCCCTCTGGCTCTTATCCCTACTGGGTTTATCTGTCATTCTGTTGTTCCCCATGCGTTGTACGTGGCCCAACCATCTAGCTCGTTGCTGTCTTACATGCTGTACTATTGTTGCCTATTTCTACAAATCCCCTAACTCCTGGTTTGTCCTTCTTCGCCATACACCGCGTTCTTTATGCCCACCATATATTCTCCTTAAGATCTTTCGTTCCCATATCAGCAATTTTGACTCTTTTCTTGTCCCGAGCTTCCACATCCATATGTAACTATTGGCCTCAGTACTGTTTTGTATGCTTGGATTTTTGCTTTTCTCGATACATATTTTGATTTCAGGATGGATGGTAAAGCTCCTGCTGCTTTATGTCCTATTATCAGTCTTGTTTTTATTTCCTCCTCTTCTCTTCCATCAGCTGTAATTTGTACCCCTAAATATGTGAATGCTCCTCTTTCCATTTCCAGTGCTTCTTCACCTTGTCGGTCAACTACTAAATTTTCGTTTCCTCTTGTGCTAACGTCGTTCCTCATCACCATATATTTTGATTTTTTTCCATTGATGTGTAAATCCGCTTCCCTCCCCTTCTCTTCAACTTTCTTCGTTATTCTCACCAGATCCTCTTCGTTGTTCGCTAATAATACTAGATCATCAGCGTAAGCCATACATTGATGTTTTTTATTTATTATACTTCCCGTTCTGTTTATATTGCTTCTTAATACGTATTCAAGAATATGTTAAAAAGGCTCGTTGAAAGTGGGTCGCCTTGTTTCACTCCGTTATTGACATCAAAACTCTCCGATGTTTTACCTTTCCATTTGACTCTATTTGATGTGTTTCGAAGTGTCATCTGCACCAGTTTAATAAATTTTCTTGGTATTCTTAAATTTTCCATTGCCTTCAAAATAATTTCTCTTTTTATTTTGTCGTAAGACTTTAGGAAATCAATGAACGCAATATGTATCTCCTTATTGTATTCCCGACACATATCCTGGGTTTCTTTTAATATAAATAACTGGTCAGTACTAACTGAGCGGCCCGGTCTGAGTCCTGCTTGATATTCTGCTATTTCCTTTTCTGTGTACTTTTGTAATTTATTTCTTAGCGTTATTGCGAGTATTTTGTAACTTGTGTCCAGAAGCGTCATCCCTCTGTAATTGTTGTAGACTGATTTTTCTCCCTTTTTATATAAGGGGGTTATTACGTCCATTCTCTCGGGATCTTTTCCTGCTGCCATATTTTGGTGATTAGGTTGTGCATTTCAGTAATTAGCTCCTCCCCTCCGTTCTTGATTAACTCATTCTTTATTCCATTTTCCCCGGGGGCTTTTCCATTTTTGTCTTTTCCAGTGTGGCTATTATTTCATCTCTTGTTGGCGGCTCTATGATTTCTATTTCCATTTCATCTTCTTCTATTATTTCAGGACTATTTTTTCTCTTCTCATTTAGTAGCTCTTGAAAATACCTTTCCTATTGGTATTTGTTGCTAACATCTTCTAGCCTGCTTTAATTCTTGATAAAAATTTCTTATTTCTCCATTTTTATAGTATTCTTCTGTCTGCTCTGTTCGTCTTTGCCAGAAGTTTCTCTTTGCTTCCCTGAAAATTCTTTTTGTCCTTCTTTGATTTGCATATTCTGTTTTATCTTCCGGATTTCCTGTACCTATCATTTTCTTTCTTGCTTGTAGTTTGTTTTCTCGTTCCCTTTCACAGTCAGTATTAAACCATTTGTTGGTCCTTCTTTTTTCGTCTTGTCGTTAGCGATTAGCCTGCTACAGCTACACTCTTTATAGTTTCTTTAATCCCCTTCCAAATTTCTTCGATAACATCTTCATTTTTTTGTTTTTCTTCTATTTTTGCATCATATTCCTTTTGTTTTTCTTCTTGCATTAAACACTCTACCTCGAATTCTGGTTTTCTTGCTTCATTAGGTTGTTTTTAGGTTTTCTCATAGTTGCCTGCCATTAAAGTTGTCACTAAATAGTGATCTGAGTTCACGTCTGCCCCTCTTCTTGATTTTACAATAATCGCCATTTCGTGTGTTTTGCTTGTATTAATACATTGTCCACTTGGTTGATAGTCTTGCCGTCCGGTGATACCCAGGTACCTACCTTTATATATCTCCTTTCTTTGGAAAAAGGTGCTTACAATTCTACAGTTTATTCCCGCTGCAAATCCGATTAGTTTTGTTCCATTTTCGTTAGTTTCAGCTTGTTTACTATACTGGCCTATTGTGGGCCTGAAAGTTTCTTCCTTATCAATTTTGGCATTGAAATCGCCTATAATCATTTTTATTACTTTTGTTTGACTGCAGTTTATTCGGTCATAAAGGTTTTCTAAACTGTCGTAGAATTCATCCTTAATTTCTTCTTCCTTATCTTCTGTTGGGGCATGACCATTGATGATGACTATAGTATTCCTCCCCATCTCGATTGTTACATAACACAGTCTTTCACTTATTGGTACAAAACTTTTGACCTTGTCTTTTAATTCCTTCGATATTAAAAAGCCGGTTCCAAAAACCCGTTTTCCGCTTCCACTGTTGAAGAATATATACTCCTCCAGAGATATTTTAAAATTTTCCTTTTGCTTTGTTTCTTGTAATGCTAAAACTTTTAAATCGTACCTTTTGCCTCTAACTCCAGTTCTTTTACTGCTCCTTCATAGTTTGATCCTTGTAGATTCTATGTACCCATTTTCCATAGTTTTTGTTTCTTCGCCATTTTTTGTTCCTTACTCTTCCCGTTTATTCTAATTTTCAGTTCCGCAGTTATTTTTGTCCAGCTCTCATTTTCCTTTTCACTATTTATCTCTCTTTGTAATCGTAAGAGTCCTCCCGGGGTGTATACTAATCTCTTTTTGCCCTTGTTTTTATCGTCGGGCGGTATCTGATTTTGCAATTTATTCGTTAGAATTTCCATTTCCCTATACAGTGCATTTCTTTCCATGTCTATTGTTTCTTCTCGTTTTGTTATCTACGTTTTTAATTGCTTATTTTTGTTAGACTGTTTTTTATCTCCAGCTGTTACCTTTGTAGTTCTTTATGCAGTTCTGTTTGTAGCAACTGCATTTCCGCTAGGCTTCCTGGAGTATTCTTGCTAGATCTTCGTGTTCCATTTCCGCCGCTTATTTATTTTCACGTGTATGCACTCCTTTAGTTTATTTAGTCTGATTTGGGATGGACCAATTGTGGCCTGTCTTCGTATGACGTCTGCGTTGCGTCAGAGTATGCGATCGCTAATTATTAACTTTTAATAAATAATAATAAATAAATAAATCTTTATACAAAATCTGAATCGCAAGGACGAAGTTTAGCAGAGCTATTCTTCCACTTACTTCGCCCTTATAAATACAATAAAAGTAACAATATGAAATGCAATGCCATAAATACAACGACAATGTATCACGGAGACACTCGAACACTACCTATCAACGCAGTGTCTCAAATAATATTAAAAATAACTTTTCTTTAAATTGTTTGGATGATAAGTTTTTGAACGACTGAGGAATATTATTTTAAGTTTTAGCAATGTTGAAAGTGTACGCCCTTTGGAATATAGACAGATTATAGTGCGGTATTGTAATTAAACCTCGATGCCTTAAGTTCAGATTATGCACATCAGTCCTGAAAGTAATCTTATTGTATAAATAAGGGGGCTGTTTGTCTGTTATTATAGTATGAAATAATAATGCACTATGGAGATATATTCTGTTTCTCATATTTAACCATTTTGTATCATGTAATTTATGAGAAATATGATCAAATTTGCGAATACCGTAAATAAAACGTAAACAGGAATTCTGAACACGCTGTACGTACACCGGAGCACCTTAGGTAAACTGTGATAACACTAATGAATCGCAGAGAATAGTTTTAACTTTCTGATTTAAGTATAAATATGTGGATATAAAAGCTTTAAATTATAATATGCCCTTTGAATACATTTGCAAACGTGCTTTTTATATCTGAATGAATTATCCATAATCAAACCTAAATTTTTGGCACTGTTCACTAGTGGTATCTCAGTGTTATCTATCTTTATGTGTGGTGCTATCAGGTTATCATTTGTTTTACCAAATAATAAAGCACATGATTTTAACGGATTTAGCATAAGTGCATGCTGTTGCGATAGGCGAAAAATAATATTCACATCATCATTTACATCATGAACTGCACGACCAATATCATCAGGACGAAATGCATGATATATCTGGGTATTGTAAGAGTGGAGCCTTTGGGGCGTTATATCTTACACAAATATGCTCATATATACTGATTGAAATAAAACGCGTGTTTGCTTTATGAATCAATATAATGAACTAAATAAACTTTGTTTGCGATCGTCACCTTAACAACACAAACCAGATGGCTAGATCATCGCAACATTACTCCCCCCCCCCCCCAAAAGAAGAGGGAAGGAGGCCAGGTAGGAAAACTAATATAATCCCGTATGAGAGTAACAGGATTATATTTAGCTACAAAACCTCCTGGGTCTTTTCAACTATCCTTAAAAACTAATAACAATAAATGATAACAATAAATAATAACACACACTACACACGTCCCTGGAGATATCCTGTTGGGCGTCGGACTCCATCTACTTCGCAGATGTAAGCTGGAAGAAATGAAAAAAAAAAGGAAGCGTGTATAAAAATAATATTAACGTAACAATAAAAATAAAATAAAACAAAAATAAAATATACGAAAGCATGCAAGCGTATGTTAATCTAGAAAGTAGGCAGGTTTCAGTCTGTCATAGCTGACTGTTCCGCTGATACCTTCCAGCGACATGTATTTTTCAGAACGGTGTGCAATTTTGAAAGGGCCTAGATAATTGGGTTTGATGCCCCTAGTATGCGTGCTGTTTCTGAGATACACGTGTGTGCATGTTCCAGATCTTTATTAATGTGAGTACTGGTAGTGGGGTAGTTTTTTCTGAAGAAATATTTTTGCTTTCCAATTGATTGTTTTAGATTGATTACAAATGATGGTTGAGTGAAGTGATTCTCATCGAAGAAATCATTTGGTAATCGAAGAATTGTACCGTATAACATTTCTGCTGGGGATGCTTGCAGGTTTTCTTTGATGCTGGAGCGTAAAGAAAGTAAAATCCACGGAATGTTGTCTGGCCAGGCATTAATGCCTGTTGTGGTGATTGCATTTTTTAAGGTACGATTGAATCGTTCAACGATTCCCTGGCTGATTGGATGGTATGTGCTTGAACGGATGTTTCTAATTCCTAAAACGGACATGAAATCTAACCATAATTTCGAAAGGAAAACGGGAGCATTATCATTAGTTAGAAATTTTGGTATGCCAAAACGGGCAATCCAAACTTGTGTTATTGCTAAAATAATTTCATCCGCAGTTGCGTATTTTAACGGAATCGCTTCAGGCCAGCGAGTAAAACGGTCAATCATAGTTAAAATGTATTTGTATTGTTGCGGTTGGGGAAGGTGAATTAAATCGATGTGTACGTGTTGGAAGCAGAAATCCGGTTCACCAAATGGATAGAGTGGAGGTTTCGAAGTTTTGGTTACTTTAACTGCTTGACAGGAAGGACATGTATCCACCCACGTTTTCACATCCTTGTGCATGGATGGCCAGATATAACGTTTAGTTATTAATTTCCTAGATGCGCGAACTCCGGGATGAGATAACGAGTGGATTGAGTCGATTATTTGACGGCGGAAAGATCGTGGCACGAACGGTCTTTGTGTGCCCGTAGAAGTTTCAACCCAAATAGGAGTTCCTTTTAACGAATTTGTTTTGGCAAAAGATAAATTTGGGTTTGACAATAAGGCTTCTAAATCAGGATCGTCTTGTTGAGCTGTTGCTAAATCATCGAAATCGATCGTATTTTGTAGACCAACGAAAGAAACCCTGGTTAGAGCGTCTGCTGGTACGTTATCTGTACCTTTGACGTGTTGTATGTTGAACAGAATTGGGAAATGTATTGTAACATTCTTAATTCTCGAGGTGAGTGGTCACCTGTTGATTTAGTAATTGCGAAAGTGAGAGGTTTGTGATCAGTAAAGATAGTATATTGTTTACCATCAGTATAATATCGAAATTTTTTAGCTGCGAAATATATAGCTAACAGTTCTCGTGAGAATACGCTATATTTTTGTTCTGCGGAGGTTAATTTTCGCGAGCAAAAAGCGAGTGGTTTCCACATCTTATCCTGCCATTGTTGCAAAACACCTGCGATAGCATTGGAAGATGAATCAGTCCATAAACTGATTTCAGCGTTTGGTATAGGATGAACTAATAAAGTGGCCTTTGCCAGAGCTAACTTGATTGAGTTAAACGTTTCTAACTGAGAAGTGTTTAAATGAACCGGTTTATCGGTTGCTTTCCCAGCGATCGCTAGAGAAATTAACGGTGCGATTAGACTTGAGCAATTGGGAATGAATTTATGGTAATAAGTGATCATTCCTATGAAATTTCGGAGTTGACGTTGAGTAGTCGGGGGCGGAAATGAATTGATTGCATCCACCTTTGACTCCTGAGGTTTGATTCCCTCTTTACACACAGTGTATCCCAAGAAATTTAAGTTAGGGGCACCAAAAACACATTTATTTATGTTAAGTAACAAACCATAGTTTACTAATTTGGCGAATACTTTTTTGATATGTTGAATATGTTCTGATCTGTTAGCGCTAAAAACTAGGATGTCGTCTAAATAACAAAAAACAAAACTCATCCCTTCAAAAACTTCCGACATGAGAGCCGACCAGCTACTCTGAGCGTTCCGTAATCCAAAGTTCATTCGTAGGTATTTATAGCTACCCAACGGTGTTATTATGGCTGTTTTATCTGTATCCTCAGGAGCAATTGGTATCTGAAAGTACGCTTTTTTTAAGTCTAGTTTTGAAAAGATCGTTGAACCATGAATTCTGTAGGTAAAATCTTGGATAAATGGTATAGGGAACATGTCGGGGATTGTGACGCTGTTTAAAGGTCGATAATCACCGCACACTCTGTAGCTACCGTCCGCCTTCTTCACCAAATGAATGGCTGCTGCCCAAGGGCTTGTTGCTCTTTGTATAATGCCTGATTTTAATAACTCTTGCAGATGCTTTTCCAGAAATGACAATTGCTCAGGATTCAAACGTCTGCATTTAGTAAAACGAGGAGGTCCCGTCATGATAATTCTATGTATGACCTTATGTTTGACAGGTGCATTGATATTAAAATCGTCAAGCAATTCCGGAAACTGGCGCAATACACATTTATATTCTTGTTCAATAGAACCAGGAATATTTTTGTTTGGTGAAGATGCTGGTTGTATATTGTGTTGATTGTTGTGTGGTGAGGATTGTTGATGATTGCATATCTGTGAATGGTTACTGCACGAACCGCTCATAGGAACAACATGATGACTTGGTGTTAATGGATGACAGGCGATTTGAGTTGGAATTGGGTGGTAAACATCAAATAGTTCGGATCTAGAAGCGTGCAAATGAGGCAGCTGCGCGTGCTTCCCCTTTTGCAGACAAGCGACCGATGTGTACAATTGAGGCTGCGCTTGTGCAGTTCGAATCGCAGCAATCGGTGGATGAGTGGTTGGGTACGATATAAGCGTGTGCGCTACCGTTGTCCCTCGTTGTATGCACGCTTGCTGTTGTGCAGCGATCGGTACCTGTATACCTACAGGAGGTATACCTGAAGAAGGTTTCAGATGAATGAGGTTGTTTGAAGTTGGTCCACTCATGTATGTTGATGGTGGAGCAAGCATGTCCGAAACTCGCCGATGATCGTGCGATGCCCACTGTAATGAAGGGGCTGTGTTACACGACGTAGGGGGCGAATGTGCAGGATGCATGACTGCAACTGGTAGCAGCATGTTCGGAAACTGCGCACGGACGGGTGTCAATGACTGTGCCTGCTTGTGAGCCCACGGTTGCAGCAGCGCGAACTGTTCCGAAGCAAGACCGTTCATGCATGTTGAAGACGGTGTATGTGCGGCGGTTGGGTAAAGCTGCTTGCTGCTGGAAGATCGGTAGCGGTGCGCGTTGAATAAGTGGATAAGATGGCTGTTGAGATGCAGATTGCATCAAAGGAATCGATGGGCGACGGAATTGCTGTTGATCAATTCGAGTCGGCCCGCACCGTTGCGGGTGCATAAGCTCGGGTGACTGAGATAAAACACGCTGTGTCGATTCGTTTGCAAGGTGCATCGCATCAGGTATACGGACCGTCGTTGGCCATGGATGTTGCCATCTTTGATGAACATAGCCCGCTGATGGTTTTATGTCACGTGTCTGTACGGCGAATTTGGATAAATGAGGCTCTCTTTGATGAATAGGCCCTACCTGGTAGAATTCTACGTGGTGCGGGTGTACATCGAAGTTGGTCGGACTGTTATAAGAAATTGGATCGAGTGTGTTGCGAATCTGATGTTGCTGAACGGGTTGATTGCCGTGCTCTTTGAGTGATGAGTCATCCGTGCAGGCAGAGGTGCAACTGTTCGATCTTTGAAATTAATAACTAGTTCAAAGAATTGAAGAAAATCTAATCCTAAAAGGGGCAAATCGACATCTAGTACATAAAAGGTCCACTCAATTGGTCGTGGAAATATGTTAAACGACAGTTTAAGTGTCACTGTTCCTTCTATAAGTAAAGGAGACGAATCTGCCATTAATACTTTCCTTTTAGGGACAGTATTGACACATTCTAATAATTTACTAGTAACGAGTTGCCTTGGTATAACTGAAACGTTTGCTCCAGAGTCAACAACGAAATTAATATTATTTAAAGTATCAAATAAAACAATGAAATTTGCCACTCCTGAAGGATTGTTGTTTAACGCAGCTGGAGGGTAGCTCGTTAAACATAGTTTGGGTTTTTTGAATTAAAAGAACAAGGTGTAGTGCATCTGAATGCTTTTGAACCAAACTTGCGGTGGTAGCTACATATGCTTTTAGGACGGTTAGGTGCATTAGTAAAAGCAGGCTGTTTTGCAATGTGAGGTTTGCGGTTTTGATAAGTGTCATATGTCGAACGTGAGTTGTTATTACTACAGCGCGGCGACGGAAAACTCGTGCCGGGGAACTGAACATTGGGCAAAGAAGAAAATTGAGTCAGTTTTCGTACGAGTTCTCCAATGTCCATTCGTTCGTTTGAATAAGCAAACAATTGAGTTCATTGGGTAGGCGGTGTACAAATATATCACGTGCCATTTGAAGCGGATAATTGAGATCCATAGTGAGTTTTTAATATTTCTGACCACAGATCTGTAGGATTGCCATTGTATGCAGTGTTGTCAAACAGTAAGGACAGTTTAGAATTGACTGGTTCAACATAAGAATTTTGAATACGCTCCTTGACTTTAGTAAACGGTTGGCGCTGTGGTTGTGTTATTATCAAGTCTCTCACTTTTGGAATCACATCAGAAGGCAAGTTAAGCAAGAGCAAACTGTATCTTTGGGCCTCATCGTTTATGCCCAACTGCGTGAAATAACGGTCAACAAGGACAAAATATAAAGTGACATCGTGAGGCATAAACGGTGGGGAAAGTCAGCTTACTCTCCATTTTTTGTAAAATAAAAGGACGACTTAGCTGATAGTGTGGCTGCACTGGTGCTCGAAGACGGACGATAGGTGTGTGCAGCGAACTGGCTCAATTTCGCTTTGACAGATGGATTCGGCCAGCGGGTGGAGATGGGCTCTTGGTGTGCGCCGCGGGCGAGTTTGCTTTGGGTCTGGCCGATGAGAGCAGATGTGACAATCTTGCTCACGTCGGGGTCACCATTTGTAAGAGTGGAGCCTTTGGGGAGTTATATCTTACACAAATATGCTCATATATACTGATTAACCCTTTCAGTCACCTTGTACTACAGGTAGTACATCAGAGTTTTTTTTTTTAAGAAAACTGCTTACAGATCCGACTGTAAGTGGTGCAGTAGCAACCTGTAACCTTCTGGTTTCATTGAACCGATTTCTGCATCCATCTATGCCTTGATAGGGAAATTATAGTTGTTACAGTTTTCAATTTTGTTAACTTTGGGTATGGTTGCGAACCACATGAAAATTGATTTATTTATCGATCGTTCCCAGCGAAATTCGGTGTTGATATTTTCACTGGTGGTTTTTTTAGTATGTTCTGGGAGTACGAGCAGTCAGTTTCTAGATTTTTAGTTTGCAGTTTGATTTGAGGTTAGCCCTTTTTTTAACCCCTGAGCCACGATGTACTACATGTGGCACATCTCGTATATTGAAAACAAGGAGTAATAAAAAAAAATCAAAATGGCCAAAATTTAAAAAAATTTATTCTGCATGTTCAATAAATTTCATACTTTTTACTTAAAAAATGAAAATTCATGACTGAAAGGGTTAAAATAAAACGCGTGTTTGCTTTATGAATCAATATAATGAACTAAATAAACTTTGTTTGCGATCGTCACCTTAACAACACAAACCAGATGGCTAGATCATCGCAACAGTATCATCAGCGTACATGTGAACACTATAAGTCGCCAATCTATTATGGAAGTTACTAGTGTATACCGTGAATAATAATGGTCCAAGTATGGAACCCTGTGGTACTCCTCTCTCTATATTTATGAAATTAGATATAATATTTTGAACTTTAACATTGTTTTCGATCAGTTAGATAGCTTTTTATTAAATTAATTGCTGAAGAATTAAGACCAATGTAATGCAAGATGGCAGATAATAAATTATGGTTAATTGTGTCGAAAGCCTTACTATAGTCAATAAGGCTTTCGCTTTCAGTTTTAATTTTTACTTCACTTTGGTTAGCATCGAGTTTTACGCGAGGGGTGAGGCGGCGGCTGATAGCTACTCGTCGCCGCTCCTTTATCTCACTGATTCCGCGATTTTGCAACCTCGCTATCGCGTCCGTGTCCGTGACTGATAATGCACCGTTAAATGTGGTTTTGCCGTATGCAGGTGTGCGCAATTTGAATGTATTTTACATGCACTATTTTGGTGTTTGTATCTAATAACCCACGAGACCCGTATTTTGTCCTGGAGGCACTCTTCACTTAATTCGACCTTATCTGCACTTTTCTCACTTTGTTTACGTTGTACTTTGGTTAAAATCCCTGTTTTTACCGACAGTCGAGACCGGACCTGTCGGTTACTCGCCGTCGTAAACGAGAATCCTCCAAAACTAACTGGAGGTGCCAAAAAGAATTTCTACAGGCAATAATAATTCATCAATTGAACTTTTTTCTTTCTTTTGGAATAACGAATAGATATGTTTGTTGCTTATTCAAATAAATATGCTGCCAATAAAAATTAAAAAATTAATTTGATATCTAGTGATAACTGATAACAACAATTTAGATAAGTCAGATCGTTTTGCTGAAGTGATATCTCTTATCAACAAAATGAATAAGTTATTCCAAGAGTTCACCCCATTGTACGAAAATCATAACGTTGATAAAGCCATGGTACCTTATTTTGGGCGCCGTGGACCACTTGGTCGTTCCTCAAGAAAAACAAACGCGCTGTCGATTCTGCCATAAGGAAGTTGCATGTTTTAAGCCATATCATACTAAACAAAAAAGTGTATTTTTTTTATTATATGTATAAGTATTGCATGAAATTTAAGTGACCAAATAGAAATTAAATAAACTGCATTTTAGAAAGTCTAATGCCTACTGTCCTTTAAAAAGGACACTAATTTTTTAGTATTACAAAAACAAAAATTGATAAAATATTGATGAAAATATAATAGAGTTTATTTATTTCAATTTTTGAAAAAAAATAAAATTTTACAAAAATATGATTCAGGCATAACTGGGTTAATAAATATTAAAGATTATTTACTTAATATTAAGTTTATTTTCAAAAATGGAAAGGAAGTTGGAAAATAATGAAGTGATTGCTAAACTAAGACAAATTTATTAATCAAAACTTACAAATAAGATACAAAATATAAAAATAAACTCATTAACAGCGTTAAACTTAAGAATCATCCCAATTTTCGGAATCAGTCATCACAAAGTCCTTGTAATTCTTTTGTAAATTCTGTAGGAAGCAATTTGTTGCATCTAATTATTTACATTTATAAACTTCGGCAGCTACAGAGTTTTCCTCGCTAAACGATTAATCAACCTGGGTGAATGCTTATTTAATGTTACAATATTTAAGCTGTTATTCTACATAAAATGTTGCAGTACATTCAAATATAGTTTATTTTATTAAAATAACACCATTAAGAGAGTAAAAGTTAGCTTAGCTTTATAAATATTACAAATTTGATAAATACCCAGCCCAGTCTTTAGGTATTTATTCACGATTACAATAAAAAAATCGTTTTCTGTGATTTGCTTTTCGAGTATAATAGTAGCTGCTTTCGCATTACACATTAGAGTGCTCTGGAGTGCACCAGAGTAAGTTACCTCGCGTTCGAATTACAACATAATTTTTGGAGTAACTAACGCTAGTCTTCCTTCCCCTGCCCCCTTAAGCCCCATGAAAATTTGTGGTGCAACAAGCCCTGACATGCGCTGTTGCGTTATTTAGAATCAGCTGTGAAGCTGTCAGATTTAACCGCCTTTTTGACTAAAAGAATCGGTATTTGTACTGTGCTCTATACGAAATATTGACGATCTTTGTGCTTATTCTAAAATGTGATTCGAATGTTTTATCATCATAATGGGGCACGATCTGTTCGACAAAATTCTCAATTTTCATAATTTTCATCAGCTGACCCTCACTGACTGAATGAATTAGAGTCTGAAGATTCAAAAATTCTCAAGCTATCCGCAGTATCAGCTAAATTTACTGTAATTAACAGAATTTTTTTAAATTTAATTATTAATTTTATTTCAATGAACTTTTTCCTAGGAATTAAGTTCTTTAAATCCATTTTGAGCGTAGTCTGCATATACCGCCCTTATTTTAAACGTTCAATTCAAAAGCAAATTAGTTAGGTTATGTATTTTACCCGAGAGTAACACAACGTCTGTTCGAATTACAAAGCAACTCACCCCAGAGTAATTCACCGCAGAGTCAATTGCACCAGTGCTAGTTGCACTCAATTCGAAAGCAGCTAGTATCTCTAGCTATTAATGTTATACAGTGTGCTCAAAATTAGCAAATTTAATAATTTAGGATATTTAAGTCATATATTTGTGTATTTTTAACAAGCCCTTTTAATAAGCATTTTTCTAATATTACTTCATGTCTTTTAATTGAACCGCGTTCCAGATATTGTTTTACCATAAAAACAATTTTATCTACAACCGCTAAAAAAAGAAGACATTCATACATTGCTATCGATATGCGAAGTTTGAAGTTTTTTAAAATGGCAAAAATAGGTTATTTACTTTACTTCACCACTGACGACGTGCGACAAAGTATTTCACACTAAGGCACAAAACAATATTGATATTCTTTTTTGGGAGTTGTAGAAAAAAAATTGTTTGTAAATAGAACTTAAAGTGTAGTGTTTTATTGTGCTTTTATTATCCCTAAGTATTCGAACACTTATCGTAATGTACTTGTACTTAGTACTCAGAACAGCTCTGCCATCACATTACGTAGCACTTCTTCAAACCATCTTATCCATGTACCACAGATTGGCTGCCAATACATTAATGTTTGCGGGGTCTCGCACTACCTTGTTTATTCCTGCGCTGGTCATTCTTGTTGGTGCTCCTTGATTGTATACCGGCCTGCATATTTTTCTTTCGGCATAAATTAGCTTTCCTTGATCAAGTTCCGCTAGAGACGTTTCACAACCATAACATATAATTGGTCTATAGTTTGGTATATTTTGATTTTTGAGGACCTATTTAGAGTTTTAGTAAATATAATAACCCCTGTTACAAGACTGAATTCTTCTAGCAATTTCCTCACCTGCATGAGATCTTATATGTAAAATATAACAGTCTCTTACTGTTGCTTTGTAATCAAACAAGGCAATTATATGGCTTCTCTCCTGTATGAGTTCTCATATGTACAACTAAACTTCTTTTCTCTGCTGTTCTGTATTCACAAACGGAGCAAATATATGGTTTCTCTCCTGTATGAATTCTCATATGTCTAACTAAACTACTTTTCCGTGTTCCTTTGAAATCACAAACAGAGCAACTATATGGCTTCTCTCCTGAATGAGTTCTCATATGTTCAACTAAACTTCTTTTCTCTGCTGTTCTGTATTCACAAACGGAGCAAAAATATGGTTTCTCTCCTGTATGAGTTCTTATATGTTTAACTAACTGAGCTTTAGTTACTGTTCTGTGTTCGCAAATAGAGCAAATAAAAGGCTTTTCTCCTGTATGAGTCCTCATGTGTGTAACTAAACTACTTTTATGTGGTCCTTTGAAATCACAAACAGAGCAACTATATGGCTTCTCCCCTGTATGAGTTCTCATATGTACAACTAAATCACTTTTATGTGCGGTTCTGTATTCACAAACGAAGCAAATATATGGTTTCTCTCCTGTATGAGTTCTCATATGTACAACTAACTTATTTTTAGTTACTGTTCTGTGTTCGCAAATAGAGCAAATAAAAGGCTTCTCTCCTGTATGAGTCCTCATGTGTGTAACTAAATTAGTTATCTTATGAGTCCTCATGTGTGTAACTAAATTAGTTATCTGTGTTCCTTTGAAATCACAAACAGAGCAACTATATGGTTTCTCTCCTGTATGAGTTCTCATATGTACAACTAAATTTCTTTTCTCTGCTGATCTGTATTCACAAACTGAGCAAATATATGGTTTCTCTCCTGTATGAATTTTTATATGTCTAACTAAACTACGTTTCCGTGTTCCTTTAAAATCACAAACAGAGCAACTATATGGCTTCTCTCCTGTATGAGTTCTCATATGTTCAACTAAACTTCTATTCTCTGCTGCTCTGTATTCACAAACGGAGCAAAAATATGGTTTCTCTCCTGTATGAGTTCTCATATGTTTAACTAACTGAGCTTTAGTTACTGTTCTGTGTTCGCAAATAGAGCAAATAAAAGGCTTTTCTCCTGTATGAGTCTTCATGTGTGTAACTAAACTACTTTTATGTGGTCCTTTGAAATCACAAACACAGCAACTATATGGCTTCTCACCTGTATGAGTTCTCATATGTCTGATTAAATCACTTTTAAGTGCTGTTCTGTATTCACAAACTGAGCAAATATATGGTTTCTCTCCTGTATGAGTTCTCATATGTTTAACTAACTGAAGTTTAGTTACTGTTGTGTATTTGCAAATAGAGCAAATAAAAGGCTTCTCTCCTGTATGAGTCCTCATATGTTTAACTAACTGATATTTAGTTACTGTTCTGTGTTCGCAAATAGAGCAAATAAAAGGCTTCTCTCCTGTATGAGTCCTCATGTGTGTAACTAAACTACTTTTATGTGGTCCTTTGAAATCACAAACACAGCAATTATATGGCTTCTCCCCTGTATGAGTTCTCATATGTCTCACTAAATACCTTTTATGTGCTGTTCTGTATTCACAAACGGAGCAAATATATGGTTTCTCTCCTGTATGAGTTCTCATATGTTTAACTAACTTATCTTTAGTTACTGTTCTGTATTCACAAACGCAACAAAAATGAGGCTTCTCTCCTGTATGAATTCTTATATGTTTAATTAAATTACTTTTCTGTGTTGCTTTGAAATCACAAACAGAGCAACTATATGGCTTCTCTCCTGTATGAGTTCTCATATGTTTAACTAAATTACATTTCTGTGTTGCTTTGAAATCACAAACAGGGCAACTATATGGCTTCTCTCCTGTATGAGTTCTCATATGTTCAACTAACCGATCTTTAGTTACTGTTCTGTATTCACAAACACAACAAAAATGAGGCTTCTCTCCTGTATGAATTCTCATATGTCTTACTAAGCAACTTTTAGCTCCTGTTCTGTATTCACAGGCAGAGCAACTGTAAGGTTTTTCTCCTGTATGAATTCTCATATGTCTGACTAAACTACTTTTCTGTGTTCCTTTGAAATCACAAACAGAGCAACTATATAGCTTATCTCCTGAATGAGTTCTCATATGTCTAACTAAACTTCTTTTCTCTGCTGTTCTGTATTCACAAACACAACAAAAATGAGGCTTCTCTCCTCTATGCATTTCCATATGTTCAACTAAACTTCTTTTCTCTGCTGTTATGAATTCACAAATGGAGCAAATATAAGGTTTCTCTCCTGTATGAGTTGTAACATGTATAGCAAAATTATCATTTTCCTGTTTGATGTATTCCTTCTCATCAAAATTTTCATGGTTATCCACGTTCTGCAATAAGCGAGATGCAGTTCCTGTAGAACTACAAGATTTATTATCCATAGTTTCTTGTTTAATGTTCATTATATTTGTTTAAACATCAGAGCATTTTTCAATCATGCTCAATCAATGAAATTGAAATATCTTCACACCTGCAACAAAAAGAGATTGTCATTAACCTATTATGAATGTAGGAATCGTTGACCATTGGACAGATTTTTTAAATGTTTACTGTAAATTCTAACATTTTTATTTTTTCACATTTTGTTAGTGTGATGCAGCAACAAAATTCTAATTACAAATGGTCACTTTCAATTTGATAATTGAATTGCTTATTGGTTGTTTTTACATCAAATTAAGTAGAGGAGACCATGAAAACCCATGAGAAAGTAATTGATTTAGGATGTTTTAGCACTATATGTTAGGTGACATGTTTCAATTACTGTGGGTTTTTATGGTGTACCCAATTTGAGGTAAAAATGACTTAGGGTGTATTAGCTATAACCAATTCAATTAGACTTATGTTCAGTTTCGATATTTAATGCTCATATATAATACTATAAGTAGTCAAAGGTATGTCGATTATTTTTGGGGTAGTAGGTATCACAATAGTATATTGTATGTTAAGAGCTGAAAGTGCATTCTTGCCGCTTGCGCATGAATATTGCTGGTTGAGACAAAGTCGAAACCAGCAATCATGCAAAAGTGGCAAGCGCATTATTAGCTCGAAACATACATACTATTTTTTCGACGACTGAGCATATTATTAATGGAAAATATCATCTTTCATTTTATTGCAAATATTAATTGACAATCAAGTTAACATTACTCGCGCAGTCTATCGCGTCAAATGACGAAATGTTTACTTTTTCTAAAATTACTCGAAAACAATCCGATATTGTAATAGTTGAACCTATATGAAATGGAAGAGGATAAAATATCCTACGTTTTAGGTACTTGTAGTTTTTTTACGATCAATCGTTCAGCCGAGAGAAAGCTGCGAAATTATAATAAAGTCAAAATTTATAAAATAGGGGAACGTTTTGGTAGAGCTTTGATATTTGTTTTGTATGTGTAGTTTGGGTCGCTGTACACGAATATCAGGTTTTCCAACTGGAATTTTCACCGGAAACACGTTTTTTACAGGAAAAACTGTGCAAAAAACCAAAATTTTTAATGTTTCTAAAATTTTTCGCAAACAATCCATTTCGTAAGTGTTGAACCAGAGTCAGCTTTTTTCAGAGAAGATGATAAAATCTTAAAAACAATAGGAATAAGCTCTAGAAAAACATAACTATGCAGTAAAAACAAGAATCGCCCCATTCCATATCACATAATGTTGTTTCTTGTTTCATATAAGGCAATACATCCGCTTCACGGAAATATTTAACCTGCCAATAGTACCATTAAATCGCGCCAGTATGGCTAACATAAACATCCTGTGTGTGATGTTGATGCTGCTACCAATTTCGGATAAAAAGTCACGTACTTGAAATTTATAGCACTTGGAAGTTTGAAAATATTTACGAATAACAGACGACTTGCAGTTTGAATTGGTGATTAGGTACTATTTCAATTTAGTTCAGTTTAAAACTCGCGGCGTAAATTGTAGCTATCTCAGATATTCAGATGTACGCTAACAATGTTATTATATATTTCGGGTACGAGTACTGTTTTCGGGTACCCCGGATTGATTTTAGACCAAGCATGACATCCCTAGTGCAATTATTTTTTCACTTCAATTATAAATTTTATTCATGTCACTTTGCAAAGCGGTACAGTCATCTAGCGAGTGCACAACCTTCCAAAGCTCTAAGTCATCAACAAAGAAAGCATGTTCAGAGTGATTGATGACAGCTGGCAAGTCTTTGATAATAATATATAAATAAACGAAATAACAATGGCCCCAAATTGGCACCTTGGGGAACTCCCGATGGTGCTTCATACTTTTTTTATACAATTTTTGTATAAGGTGACTAGATTAATACACTAAGTGTAAGGCACCGCCATTCCATTGAATTGTGAGATAAAGATAACAAATACAAATTTTTCAAGTGCAATAGGGAAGACACTAGTTTTTGGGGATTTTCTTTTTAGTGTAATAGCACTGCTGTAAAGTCAACTTATTGTTAGATTGTGTTTATATCCCCAGTTGGAGAAAATTGTGCATTAAGGATACATATAAAAAATCACTAATGGCATTACACTTTAGTGTGTTGATCTAGTCATCTAGTGACCTTATTTTTGTAAATTACAGACTGCCATCTATTTTTAAGGTAGGCCTAGAAGTAAAGGTAATTTATTTGAAAATCCAAAATCTTGTAATTTCTTTATTAAGATGGAGTGATTGACCTTATTGAAGGTTTTGGAAAAATCTGTGTGTATGACATCTATTTGCAAATTAGTGTTCAAGAATTGAGATATTTCATGTGTAAATGGGTATAAATTGGTAACTGTTGAACGATTTGGCATGAAACTGTGTTGGGTGTTTATCAATTTTCCATTGATCGGGATAAGTTCAAGTTTGAAGAGAGCAATGTTGAATCGAGTAGTCATAGGGGTAGCTAAAAACTCCAAAGACGCTTTGTAGATGTAAATAAGAATCTGATGGAATCCAACAGATTTTTTTAGGTTTCATGGAGCATAATGCTGAGATTGTCTCTTCTATAGGGTCTATGGTAAAACCACCATGAATCGCCATTTCAGCAAAATTTGCAACTCCCTCCTTTTGAGAATATATGGAGTGAAAGTTGTTAGCAAAAGCGTTGGTTATTTGGTGCATAATCATCAGGTAGAGGCAATTTTTTGATGAATTCTGAGTCGAAAATGTTAATACTAAAATGTTGGATTGGTCTTCGTAAGGCCTCACGAGCGGTGGAGAAAAACATTTTTCTTCTCAGGTAAAGTACCTTTTCTGTCCTAAATACTTCAAAAGTGGTTGAGACAAATTAATCTTTGATGACCTTAACTTTCTCAAGTTGTGCACACAGATTTGTAAAATTGCTAAACTGTAGCTTCAATAATGAAACTTTTTGATTACATCAACAGTTTAACACTTAATATTAATAATAACGTAAAATACGTTAATAGCACACTTATTAACACTACACAATTAATTTCGTTATTTTAAATGGTTGATAGTCAGACTATCAGCTGTTTTACAGAGTTAAATTTTATATGCTTTATAGAGAAACACTTTTAATTTTTTTTAAGAAACTGTTATTTAAAAATTTGTGCACAATGCAAGTGTCATTTTCCTTGTTTTGGTGTAGGTTCTGAACCTCATTATTGCACCTACAATTATTTAATAACGTGCCTGTAATTTTTAACTCAATGTATTAGTCTGTTAATGGCTGTACTATTTGTAATTTGCCAATATGGATATTTTACACTAGGCAAAGCGCTTACTTGATGAGCGCTATTTCCACCATTAAACCACTTTTGTTATAGACAAGGTTTAAGTACGTGAAGTACCAGGTACCTTAGACAATTTAAACCGAACAAAATTAATAACGAATTATTATAAATGTCAAACAGCAATAACAAGCAAACAAACAACATAGGTATATTGTTTGTTTAGGTATTCCTGAAAATGGCAACTTGTTAACATTAGTATGAATGAATGCAGTATTTGTTTCTCTACAAAAATTATCTTTACACTTTAGCTCAAAAATAATTAGGGGAGCAAATAATTAAATATAAAGAATTTACTATGCACATTCCTCTGGTGCGTCGGACAAGTCAGCACCCAGTATAGCTATGCCTTTTACAGGACATCAATTCATGTGATTTTGATATGAGAGTATATGTCACGTTTTGTAATAAAAATTACTAACAGCCCATCAAAACCAGAATACTAAGCATGTAAAGTGGCGAGTTTTGAAGATTACGCTAATTTGTTTACCATTTTCCACCCGGCATAAAAAAAAAATCTGTTAACACCTTACTCCGTAAGTGACATTTTCTGTTGCTTGTTAGAGGATTTTCTGTTAGCTAATAGATATTAGACTCCTTGTTGGTTTCCAATGCAGCGGGAAAGAATATTAGAGAATTACAGACGGCAGGCAATGCAATTATTAACAAGCCGATTAGCATCTTGCTACTTATATTTACTATTTGTTTGTAGAACTAAAGAGGTAAGCCACATGTTGTCTCCCGCAGATGGCGGAGGGCAGAATCATCCAATTGAATTGTCCTTGATACCATAGGGAGCATAGAAAAGTGAATGACTCCTGTACACATTTTATGCGATATTTTAATATTACGATACTGACTTTATAAGGATGTAGGTAAAATCTAGTGTGCGCCAAGCACAGGTACTAATAAATGAGTTTGATCGAAACATCTAGCATTCCAAGTTGAAAAATGGCATACAAAGTTTATTTTTTAAAATTATTAAAGTTGTTCACTTTTCTATGCTCCCGATAGTATTAGGTAATACGGTTCCATTTGAATGAAATTGACTTTCGTCCCAAAAACCATTTTGAAAAACTTTGTTTAGTCATAAATGACATAATTTACTATTATGAACATGATTTTGATTTTTCTGCATTAAGTACAGTCGTGTGCAAATAAATCTGGGACAGTGTTTTTTTCACATGCAGATTCAGTTAAGAATTTGAAGAATATTTCCATGGATTTCCTCTTATCAGAGAGAGTTACGGGTTTCAGTCCTTTTAAGGTTTAATGTAACTCTTTCTGATAGCAGGAAATCCATGGAGATATTCTTCAATTCTTAACTGAATCTGCATGTGAAAAAAACACTGTCCCAGATTTATTTGCACACGACTGTACATGGGTCGATTGGATTAATTTGGAAGTCCTAATTAAAAATAAAAAAGTTTGACATTTGAAATGTCACTTATGTAGTATCATTAGATACAAAAAATTATATAGAATCTAAAAATCCAATAATATATAGGCTGTTCTATTTGATACACAAAAAAATCTGATACAAAGGCAAAACAAAGAGAGGAGAAACATGACACAGACGATAAACTCAAACAACTGATATAAGATATAAGTACAAATAAAAGTAAAAGAATATTTTAAAGTATACAATGAAAGATTAATCAAATAAGTGATTGGGTACACAAGCTATGCTTAGATCTCACTCACTATCTTCTAACTAGAATATAATGATAATAATAATATAAACATTTATTTCCAAAAAAAAGCAAATTACACAATGTGCAATGAAAATTAAATTTTGGAAAATGGGCGCTGTTCAGTTTGACCCACCAGATGGCAGGTTAATTGGTCTTCCACAGCACCCGTGATTATTCTAATTTCATTTTATTACTTCTTATACATATCTGTTTTTGTTTTATACCAACTGCTTGTTTGTTTGTATTGTATTATCTGTAACCTCATTTACCTTGCGGTGTAGAGGCTGGTGCTTTATGCGCTGGCATCTGGCGGTACAATGCTCAACTTGCCCCAGATTCGTGATACAGAGTTGGAGCAGGCCTTTAGTGCTTGCGCAGCAACCATTGTGTGAGGTGTGTCTTGGTGATGTGTTGACCTTGTTACTCTATCTCTTAGGGCTGTGGTTCTGAGTAGAGCACAGTTAATTTGGTGCCCAACTGTGAATGGTCTCACCGAGCCCGATTCCAATCGCCAAGGCTACGGAAAAATTCCGACCCCCGCGGGATTCGAACCGAGGACTTGCTTAATGCAAGCCTGGCGCTTACCAAACTGTGCCACACGGATTTAACAAAATTAGAAAATGCAAGTGTTTAAGAAACAGATAAGTGAAGGAACACGTAATACCATAAATATAATAGACCAGGGATTCTCAACTTTTTAAGTCGTGGAGCACTTCTCAGAAGAGCCAATACCTCATGCTTGAGTCAGCCTTACGCCAAAGGCACATACCTATATGTATATTCAGCTGTATTTTTCAAGTTGTTACTCGATATTTTATCATATAGCAAAAATACGAATTATTTTGGAATTCTAAATACCTAGCTCAAATTTCAATCTAATTTGTTTCCAAGAAAGTCATTAAAAATTTTGCTTTAGGAAATCATTAATAGTGACACTAGAGTATGTCTCAGAAATAAAATATTTAGGAGTTATTTTGGCCCCACATTTAAATTTTTCTGAGCAGGTGGATTACATTTGTAAGAAATTGGGTAAAAAGATAAGGTTCTTTTAGCTTATCTCCAGCACTTTGTTACAGTGGGCAATTATTGTTGTTCATTGCTAATATCTTGTACACAGGAAGAAATGGACCCACTTCAAATTCAGCAAAATAAAGTGATGCGAATTATTTCAAATTGTGGTAAACAAACTTCTATAAAACTACGTTAAGATTGCTGTATTGGCTGCCGGTTCAGAAACTGGTTCAAAAGACAAACTTAGTTCTAATTTACTAAATAAAGCATGGCCAAATGTCAATATATTTATTATTTCTTGGAAAAGAGAATTAAAAAAAAAAATTATAACATTGGCTCAAGGCCCAACCTGTAAAATTATCATCGTTACAAAAAACCTTGTTTTATGAAGAATACATTAGTTTAATTCTAAGCATGATGTAGTAAAAAATGCACCTACTTTTAAACATTTTGGTAAAAGATTATACAGTGTGGAAATAAAGTAACAGATAAATTCATTAACTTCGTTGATAGGCTATTCATTTCTATGAAAAAATCTTAAAGGGGTGTAGCGATTTTGACCATAAGGATATGTTCCATGATATGACGTCATCGACTTTTTTTAAAATAACCTATATTTCTTATTATTGATTTCGGTAGTACTTTTGATGCCGTTTCGAACGGTATAAAATTTTCAATATGTTCCATTTGAAAAAAATCGAGAAAAATGGTTTTAAAATTTATATTTATAAACCAATGAAATGAGCAAAATAAATTTAGTTACCGGTGGATAAAACAAAAAAAGGTTAGCTACATGCATATATGTATTACTTACTATATTGCCAGCGGCTATCAGTGGAAAACTCACGAAGGAAGTGAAACAAACAACCAACTCTTCAATGTATGTGGTGAGCTATGCGCAAGCGCGTTGTCCGCGCGATGGGGACGTGAACCAACCAAGTTTAAAATTCTCTTCTAAAGGCGGAGTTCGAATTTTCACGCATTCGCACAAGACGCGTTATACTCAAAGTGAGACTATGTCGGCGCCGTAATGTTTTCGGCCGTTTCCAGGTCCTGCTAGCAATATATGTATAATACATATATGGTTACATGTCACAATTAAACAATTTGTAAATGTCATAACAAAATAAGCGTCCTTTGCTTTTTCTAAATTAGAATTAACCTTTAGCAAACAATTTTATTAATAGAAATGGTACAATTAAGCGGGACACAGAATTGATGTTTTTATTATTTATTATTGTATTTTTCAATTGTTTTTTTAAATTTCAATAAACAAATGTGCCATCAATGACTTTCCGTAAAACGTAGGTAACTAGATTTATTTTGCTCATTTCATTGGTTTTTAAATTGAAATTTTAAGTATTTAGAATTTTGGGAGAAGTGTCAGCTAACAGTTTGTATTTATAATAGTTACTTTGTTAATTTATTTTTCAAACATCATGTAGTTATTCAAAAAACAAGTATTAGTCAAAGACAATACATTTTTTTGTAAAAGTTTAATGTGTTACATTTTGCTGTATTACACATCTTCATCAGACAAAATACATAAGTTGATTTAATAATAAATTAATATTTGTGATTAACAAGTGATCAAGAAATTAAAAAAAATTATAAGTGAAAAATATCTTCCTCAAAAAAGATAGAATCTTGTTTGTGAAAAAACATCAAGGTTTATTAATTTTTTTATAAATAAGTAGTATGTAAGAATTGAGAGTAGTTATATGAAAAAAAAATCAATAATTATTTTTATTAATCGTGAGAAGTTAAAAACAATATTTTTCAAATAAAAAGAAGGGCAAGTTGTCGAGTGAAAAATAAAGTGCAGGAAAAAATCATCGTAAAGTGAATTAGATAAGTTAAAAAATTTAGTTTTGCATCCCAGTTAGGACATCATCAAAGAAAGTTGACAAGAGTAACATTGGTGTATGTAATTTAATCAAAACGTTGAAAATTATTTGTAGATCTTTGTGGATGTAAGTGAATTTTATGATCGTTGAAAAGCATTCAGCCATTACATCAAAATGGATATCACTATTGAAAAATACCAAAAGTAACTGTAGTGTAAATCTTTATCGATGTATGTGAGGTTTGAGATCATTAGACAGTAATCTGAAATTACTTTACTTTGGACATCGCTTATGATATTAAACCATAATAACTGTGGTTTGAAAATTTTGACCAAAGAGTTGAAATTTATTTGTAAACCCTTATCGACGTAAAAGGGATTGGAGTTCATTAAAAAGTATTTAACCAACAAGTTTGTTAATGAAGGCGACTAATAATCGAAACTGTTTAAAGCACGAACGAGCGATAGCAAGTGAGTGCCTTTAATAGTTGAGATTATTAATCGCCCATTAACAAATGAGTTGATTAAAAATTTTTTTCGGTGACCACAAAATCTTTTTTTGTGGTGAAAAATTTGATTAATACAACTAACCTCCAAAATCACAAAAACAGTTAATGAAAAAGAGTGTATTAATCAAAAACAGTGTATTAATAGATCTATTAATCCCTCCTTTTTTAAAAACAGTTAATTAGTGAAAAAGAGTGTATTAATCAAAAACAGTGTATTAATAACGCCTATTAATCCATCCTTTTTTAGGAAAAATAATTCATTAATATTGAAATTAACAAGCGGTCAACGAACAAAAGTATTTAATTAATACAAAATGATGGACCTCATTAATATATTTTATCCAAGGTAGCTGTCGTATGGGTATTTTGAAAGAAAGCTTGAAATTGATTTGTGACCCATAATAATTCAAAATGTTCCAACTTTGTTGTTTAGTAATTTGTGAAGTATAAAATCTTGGTTTGGAGAGTAATATCTATTCACATCTTGAACTCTAACGGTTTAATATAAATCTCGGTGACACATTTTGTAAAGTCCTGTGTGACGTGAGTGTAAGGAATTTGTTGCCCTCACAGTCGTATTTTCCTTTTCCATTCGTTTTAAATTGAATTTTGGTAGAGTAAGACGAATTAATTTTGGGTAGTTTGCCTTGAAAAGTTAGGTTACAATTATCTTTTAAAGAGTCGTGGAAAGGATCACTGTTGATTTTTTGTAATTTCTAAATTCTATAATTAAAATCGCTATACCCCTTCAAGATTTCTTCATAAAAATTAATATTAACAAAGTTAATGAATTTATCCATTACTTTATTTCCACACTGTATAGGTACTTGAAAGACTTTAACTAACTTACTGTACTTACTACATGAAATTTGTATGTTTTGTATATTTTTTTGTACTTATTAGCCAAGTGCTAAATCAAAATATTATTATTATTATTTATTGCCCCAAACTGACAGGACTAAATTGTTATTTTTCTGCCAAATCAAGGAAAATGTTTTTTACCTGACTAGTCATTCTGTACAACTCAAAATGATTGTAATGTTTATTTGAAGATAGCTATTTCCTGGTTTGGAGAAAAAATAGCATACGGAACTAAAGCACTTTTCACGACTTATCTGTAGTTCTCGAACTCACTTCCTTCGTCCAAAAAACGTCAACAGATCCATCGCGAAAAGTGACTCTAAGCTCTTTATAAAATAGTATACTATTTCCATATTCAAATAAAAACTATGTATACGCACCTCAAGCCTGCGAAGTAAATGAGTAAATCTGCATAATTAGACTAGACACGTTGCTATTGAGCTAGATGCTACATTTTTGAAGTTTTACCCTTGGTCTGAAAGAGAACAATATTCATTTTACAAACTATGTTTTTTAGTTTCTTAATAATGTATAAACGTTTACAAATATTATAACAGTACATACAAACTATATAGTAGGTATACAGGGAGTTTATTATAACACACAATATGTGTAAATGCGTTTATTTTAAAATGCAATATGGAAACGTTACTCAGTATGTAAAAACATAATATATTGTATGGGGGAAGGAATTCTGTTGATCAAATAGTATAAAGACTTCAATTTACAGCAAATATGTGGGTTATTACATGCCCTGTTGTTCTTTCTGATGCTTCTTTTTCAATAAAATTACGGTTCATATATTGCATTTTAAAATAAACGCATTTACACATGGCGTGGCGTACCCTTAGAAACCAATAGTAACAATCAAATCCTTATGGAAACGGGAATTCCACATTGCGCGTTATAATAAATTCACTGTATACCAAACAAGTTCAAAAATTCAAGCGGTTAGCATTTAGAGTCTACAATATGTATGTAGTGCATCCTATTAATAAGTTTGTGATATATAATCCGATGATCAACGCCCAGTTTAGCTCATGTTAAGTTATGTTGCACATATACAGCAAGTACCTAAGTTCTGAAATGATTTACTCACATTTCTGTATCCGTACATAATCTGATTAACGACTCCTAAATGGTCGATATTACACGGTGTAATTTTCGAAAATGCCTAATATTAATCTGTATTAAAACACACAAACTCATACAAACGACGTCGCCATACTAAATATCTTTTTGCCTTTTGCTCTACTCAGCTGCAAAGTACCTACTCCGTAAAAGTAACAAGATAGAGAAGAAATAAAGAAGCGTGAATACTCTACTTAATAGCACTCCGATTTCTACTTTAATGTCACAATATGTTTATTATAACACCGAAAGCAGTGCTACAATGGAGTCCATTACAGCTTTACAGCAGTGCTTTTGCATTGTTATTTTCATACGAAAAACGTTGAAACAGCCTACTTTGTTTTTTTAAACTGACAGATTGTCACATTTATGAAATGTCAAAACTTAAAGTTTTGGATTATTTCTATGCAAAATAGATAAAATAGTATATTATACTTCTTTAATAAGAGGAATTGGAACACTCCTTGCTGTGCTCGTCGTGCCCCAAACCCACTCGTGACACTATAAACCCTCTTATTAAACTAGTATAATAATATACTATTTTAATTGCTATATAATTTCGACGGCTAATTAATAGATCGTTAGATTAAGTAAAGTAAAAACTAGTTTTTTACTTCTCTCGTCTTAAAGATTAAGTATTGTCACCGCGAAAAAATCACCTTCCAAGATTTCTTCAGATCTTCACGTTTCAGGATCACTGGTTGACGAAAAACAGGTTTTCTCATGTCCGTCTATCTGTTGGCAGTATAGCTCAAAAACTATTTGTTGGAGGAAGACGATATTTTGCATGCGGATTATATGTCTACTTGGCATGAAACCGAGAAAATTTCGGTCAAATATATACAGAGTGAGCACCTTTAAAAAATAAAACGTCTATTTTTGCTTTAACTGAGGAATAAATAACAGTATTAATTTGTACAAAGATGTCGCTTTATATTTGATAAAAATTGGACCCAACAGATGCAGGGTAATTGTTGTAAAAAACTGATGGGCAGGAATAAGCTGTTCATTATAATACAATCGCTGCGCGCTGTTATTAGGCACAGTTCCGTAGCAGAGTGAAATCGACGAGTGCCAAGCGCGTGGGATGCTCATTTACCTTTGAAATGATGTAAGCGCTGAAATCGAATTTCGTCTAGAATACTTTTTTATTTGCAAATTGATGTAATTTGCATTAACAATTGTTTCATTTTCTTGTTCCAGTATTATTAGGAACGTTAAAATATTTTTTTAAATTTCATTAAAAAAAGTACGCTGTTTTAATTAATTTCAGGGTGTGAAGTGTAACCTATTTTCACTCAGTAAAAAAAAGTGACTCTTTGCTTTTTAATTTAAGAATGAACGGTTTTAGAAAGAAATTATTTATTCATTTATTCATTTTTAGTTTTCTTTTGACGTGAACAAATTACAGCTTTCAATATAAAAAAGACGTTTCCTTAATTACCAGAACTAACCAACGCACTTGACTAAAATGAAGGCAAATAAAATTCTATACAAAATAGGCTTGGATTTGAATATTTAATTACATTTAAAAAAATCTTATAGACAACTCGTGCTAGAGTGCTTATTTTTCATGCGTGTGGATTACTAAATTCGGTTGCGCCTCGTTTAAGAACTCTTCACACTTGTGAAAATAAGTTGCATTTCTAACACTTGTGGTCTAAATAACTACCGGGTGACCATAAATGGTGGTGATTTTGTTTTCGGTTGGCACTGTAAGTCTATGTCAAATTCGAGGTTAGGAGGTTAGGTTTTGCGTCAGTTTGTGTCAAAACTGACTTAAAACCTAACCTACTAACCTCGAATTTGAGGAACGGCTAAAGTTAGGACGGCGTACCAACGTTGCCAGCTCGTGCACTGATGGATAAAGCGGGAAACTTAAATTTTCAAATTAATATGTTTCAAATTACAATGATACGTATATTAACTCAAAAATTTACCGTAACAGCAACTGTTATGATTAAGCATAAATTCTCCAAAATTTAGTAAATTATCTTTACTTTAATTTTCTTTTAAAGAAGCCAAATGACATATTCATTTGTTAAATTAATAAAAGTCAGGTTATTTATATATTTTATATTTTTCCTGGCACATAGATCGTGCGTGGCAGTCAAATTTGCCAAAATTAATAATGCTGAGAAGAGGGAATGGGTTTATAAAACTTTAAAATATTTACAGACACTTTTGGATCTGCAGAAATTTCAAGTTTTTGGATATTCTGAAAAATGAATCAACATTAAAGTTTCGTCAATATTTCATTAATTATTATGCAACTTGTTTTGAAAAATGGGCCTATTGTTTTCGAGTTGGAGCAATTTCCAATACAAATATGAATCTCGAGAGTATGCATACAACACTAAAATATTATTACTTACAAAGTAAAAAAATTAAACGTTTAGACAAGACACTTCATGTTTTGATGGAGTTTTTAAAAAATAAAAAATTTGAAAGAATTATGAAACTAACAAAGTAGGATATTTCAAAACTAGTGAAAAATATCCATGCAAGACATCGTGTAGCAATATTCACCAAGTTTACTGAGAACGTAATAGAAGACAACAAAGTTTATACCATTAAATGTGATTCTAGTGAAAACACATATTTAATTACAAAAAATCTTTCCGACGGTAATGTATGCTGCCCAATAAAATTCTCTATTTGCTCCATAAGTTTGCATTCCTTTAGCTGCACTTGTGTGGATTTCAATATAGGAACTTCAATCTGTAAACATATACATTATATTGCATCTAATTACCCAAACTCAGCTCCTGATAGCACAAATATAATAGCAGGAAATAGTAGTAATGAAGTTTACAGTTTACACCAGTTGGTGGTAACTTAGAATTTTGAACTGAAAGTGAGGTTGTAAAATTATTGTAGTTACCTCTTTCGTTAGAGTTAAAGTGTTTTTTAAATAATTAAAACATTATGTAATGAATAAAGTAAAATGTGTACATTTATCATTACCTTTGATAACTAACTTTGACTGCTACTGGCTACAGAAACAGTCACCTACGCGTCAAGGCCATCTCTTTACTATGACATAAATTATAACTGTCGTAAATGCAAACCCTTGTTAAATCGACATTTATGGATTAATAACAGTAAATTTAATGCCGTAGAAAAAATATTGTGTGCAAACTCGTGCTAAAAGTGTTTATGTACGAGACATGTTATGAAACTCAGCCTTCGGCTTCGTTTCATAATTTTCATGTCTCGTGCATAAAAATTCACTTTTAGCACTTGTTGCACAAATAGCTATTCTACAACGAGTAGCTAAAGTGTCACTCTTTTGCACGCATGAGAAAGTATAAAAATGAGCCGAAGGCGAATTTATTACATTTCACAAGTGCAAAAAGAAGCTTTAGATACGGGTTTACTACATAATTTTTTCGACTACCACATATTTATGCTAAAAGAGATTACAAAACGTCAACGTCATTTCAAATTGAAAAATCATGTTAGGTATGCTTTCATTACTTTAAATTGATAACTCGCCACATTTAATACACAGTTTTGACAGAAGTGTGCAATAATGGGACAGATGTGTGCAATAATATTTTATTTCTCCAAGTACTTACTCATAAATTCGGTAATATGTCTTATTATTTAGAATCAAACATTGTAGGCAACATTGTAAAACATTCATGGAGCAAATAAACAATCACTATATCGGGAAACTAAACAACAACGCCGGCGATTGCCGAATATTGACGAAGCGTTTGTTTTTTATTTAAAGTTTACCATGTAAAGCCCTATCTTGCGTCCATTTTTGTACTAGTGCAAATATGAATCGAAAACTGTACAGTTGCCAAGGTAATTGGTGAACATCCCGAAATAACTTACTTTGTATACAAAATTATTCGACAATATGGCGTATTATTCGTGTGGTTGGAGAAAAAATAGTATGTTTCATTCGCACAAAAAAATCATGCATTTTTTGTACTAATGAAACAAATAACTATTATTGCATAGCATGTAATAACAACATGTTTTTGACATACGGAAAGCGTCAAATAATAGCCTCCTTTAGAAAATGGTAGTCTAAAAATAACTATTTTCGTACACTAGCATTGAAAGAGCAGCTTTGCCGTACAATTTATTAATAAGAAAGTTACACTTTGCGGTATTTGTACGACAAAGTACAAAGTACAAATACCGCAAAGTGTAACTTTTTAATTAATAAATTTTACTTTGTCGTACAAATGCCGCTTTTCCATACTCGTCTCGAAATTCCGGACTCGGCCTAGCGGCCTCTTCTGAAAACATCTCACTTCTACTGAAAAGCTCCACTTTCTATACTTGGAACGTAAATTACTATTTTTGTTTCAGAAAAACATATTACGCTTAATACACTTAATCGTGAGTTAGCCTAGAAAGAGATATTTACTTCAGATATGGATGATACGTTGATCATATCGGTTCTGGTTGAAACTTGAAAACTTGTTTTGCTCGACACTGTCGAATAGAGGCAATTCCCATGCCGGGGTAATTCATACCATAGCATTGACATCCTACGTCCGAATGGTCCGAAAGTGCGAAAGGCAAAGCTTGAAGATCCGCCCCCCCCTAAGAAAGAGCTCCACCTCCGCTCAATCTTCGTGACGGACACCATATGCTAATGCCCCCTACAGAGCAAAGCCATGGATGGCATGATCGAATCATAGCCAACTAATATTTAGGTTAGCTTACGCTAATACAGCCATTACAATCACCATAAAAACATGATTCTATAAAGCATGCCATGACAAAATGTCATTTGGCGCCACCTCTGTTATTCTAAACTTTCAATCAGGGCCTACCGCGATATTCAAATTAAAAACAAATACTGCTGAATAGGTAGATTTGAAAACTATATCCTCAAATTCGTATCGCCGTAGTTTGAGCCAGTATTTTTTATATAAACAGCTTTTTTCAAAGCTATTTAAAATGGTTAGAAAGTGTTTTATCTGTGGAAACCCAAACAAACCACTTTTTGAATTTCCAAGTGATATGCAGATTCGTACCAAATGGCTCAAAGCTATTTCAGGAGTTTATGGTATTGTTAATTAATAATAAAACTAATTAAATTACCTTTATTTCTAATATTTAATCATGTATTACAGATATTTCTAAACTTAATGAATATTCTACTTTGTGTATTAACCATTTCGATGAGAATTTTGTAAAGGTACTTGACAAAAAAACTCGTTTGATTAAAAACGCTGTACCAACAATAACTGTAAGTAATACATACTTTCCATCACATTAATTAGAAGAACATTGTAGACATTTTTTAGCAAGTTTTACCTAATTCTGAAATTAATCAAGAACAACATTTAGAAAAGTATTCAAAGGAAACCCAAGCTGAACTTATATCTCCAACCCAAATTGCAGATCTTCAGTATACTATTAAAACGTTAACTTTAAAGCTAAAGCGAATTAGTGGTAATTATTCAAAAAGTTTACTAAAAATTAAACAACTTAAGGAAGATATACAAAAAAATTCGGGTAAATTAAATGTTTTTCCATAAAATATATAAAGATGCTGATGATGGAAATGAAAAAGCTGAATTTCTTGAAAATCTTGTTCTCAATTATGACAAAAAAGCTCCTCGTTGGTCAGAAGCTTATATACGTATGTGTACAGTATGGAGATTTCGCTCTCCTAAAGGATATGAGCACTGCAGAAGCCATTTAGCGAGTTTACCATCAAAAACAACATTGTTACGTTATCTTGGTGACTGTAATGGTTTAGATGAATTAATTAAGCAGCGTTTAATGGCTGAAGTAGCTCAATTAACAGTACCAGCAGAAAGAATTTGCTCCTTAATTATTGACGATATGTCAATTAAAGAGAAAGTGCAGTATAGCAGATCTGAAGATCGCATCTATGGTTTGGATAATACTCAATCTACAACCGTTGGCAATAAACCTCAAATAGCAAACAAAATGTGTTGTTATGTTATACATGGATTGTCAACAAGATACATCATTCCAGCAGGATATTTTTTTCACTCTTTGAAAATTAATGACTTTTACTCGTTAACAATGAGAGTACTTAGTCTTCTTACTGATTGTGGCTTCCTTGTTTTAAGAATTCTTACAGATAATTTTTCCTCAAATGTATCTTTATTTAAAAAAATTTGTGGTGGAAATGTGAAAAACTACATTGACCATCCTTTTCTAAAACCTATACCCTTGTTTTTAAGCTTTGATTATTGCCATATAATAAAGAACGCACGAAATTTATACCTAGATCATGATATGATCTCTTCTGATGGTGAAATCTCTGCTTCATATTTAAAAACCTTAAGTATATGATTTGCAAAATGGACTACCCTTCAAACCTGTTCGCTACTTAACAAAAAAACATTTATACCCATCAAACTTCGAAAAAATGAATGTTTTACGTGCTATTCAGATCTTTTCACCCGCCGTCACTGCTTCTTTGCAGTTTTTAAAAGAAGCAGGACACATTGAATTTCAAAATGTCAACAGTACTGTGAAATATTTGGAAAACATATATTATTTTTTCCAGATACATAATGTGTCTAACAGAACACAATATCTGCAAAAATTAGATAGTAGTACTGCACCGTTTATTCATGTTTCCGACGAAAGACTCTATTGGTTGGACGTAACACTCCAGAATTATATCGATGATATACACAGAAAATATAATACAGTTATAGTTTTTCAGCAAATAATGGAAGCAGGATGTTTTCTTGTTATATTATTATCTCTAAACTTGTATTGACAAAGTACAAAAAGAATTACGGTGATTTGTTTGCTCATTTTCTTCGTAGATGCCAAAATGTAAAGAACATCTCAAAACAAAGCGGTTTTTGACCACAAAGCAAACATCCGAAACTCATCAAATTAGTCATTGGACACAGGAAACGTCAGTTTTAGCCTTTTCACTGCCAAAATGCATTATTGAAGTGACATTGAAGTCGCGAGGGCTGTTGCTTTGCTTGAAGATGGTCGATCTATGCGGTATGTAGCCCACAAAACAATAACGAATATGTAGCCATGGATATATTAAGTACAGGATACGTTCACTACATGTAAACGTACGTCGAATCTTAAAATAACATATCACGGAGTTCGGTACCTTCCCCCATTTCATTCTAACCTGTATCAATTTATTTCTCTCCCCCTTTAGATGTATTTCATACAATGTTTTGTAAGCTTAATTTTGAAGTTTTGAAATGAAAACGTCAGAAGTGTCATTCAATGTCACAGTTTATTTCTACCTTCGAAAATTGAATTTTAGGAATGGGAACGTGCAAATGGAAGAATTTCTAAATGATGGTAACATTAACTATAATTTCAAATAGCAAAAAGTTCATTTTGATTTCGAGTAATATTTTTTCACAACAAATAAGTGGATTTATGCCTATAGGGGACACCACTATAAAAAAAACGCGCCAAAATCTCTACCTCACGGGTGGTGTGGAAAAGAGATTCCAGTAAATTTAAGCGCATTTTTCCAAAAAATTTAGATACCACTTTCAAAATTGGTGCAACAAAAATTTTATTTATCATTCTTGCAAAGAAATGTTGTGCTCTACAAATTTACTTCCATCCATTTTTATCGAAAACTACCTGTTTTTGCGATATTGACCACAAACTAAATGAACGAGCACATTTCGTGCTGTATGCACAAATTGATCTCGCACTCTTGCTGCAGATCACACGACAGACCTTATTGAAAATTGCATTTCAAATATCCCTATTCAATTTTCTTCCCGATGCACCCTTTCGTAGTTAATAGCCAAAAACCAGTACTACTACCAGTCTCAGGGTTATTTTTTGAGACTACGGGTATGTGCATCACTACTTAGGTAGAGAATTTTTTTGATATTCATTCATGCCATTAGGAATATCAACATAAAAAAAATATTATCAATTTTAAATTTTGGCTTAGACCAAATCACGGGTGCCTAGAGTACCATAACCATCAAACACATCTTTGCAAGGCACACACATAAAAATGAAAAATACTAGATGTTTACTATTTTATTTACTAGCAACATGATATTGTACATTTCCGTCAGAGATACAAAATATGAAAAGCTACTCCTAACTCCCAAGGGACTTGTCAAATTATTTCTCCCTCATGGTAACCATGCAACTACAGGCAACATCTTAGCAACCATACATTGAGGCAATCCTTGATGTTACTTACATATTCTAATTTTGCATGTCATGACATTTTGAAATTTCATACTATTCCTACTAATACGCTAGCAAATAAAATATTTTATCTACGACAGTGTGTAAAATTGCCATTTAGTTGGCAGTTTTAAGTTTGTAAAACGACTGTTTAATAACATGTTTTCATTAGTTTACATCGTCAGTAGTAACATGTTTAAAAGATTTCATTAGGCACGTTATCAGTAGCAACGTGTTTTAAAATTTTTAAAACAAGCAAAATTACGATCGGTTGCTAGTAATCCTAATTTACATTTAATTTTTTTTTATATTTGCCGTGTTTTCTAAATTCTATCGTAGATAAAATAGTGTATGATACACATGCGTAAAGCGTCTTTAGTCACTCGCGGGGCTTAAAACGCTCGCTCACTCGAGTTTTAGCTCTACCCCACTCATGACTAAAGAGTAGCTTTACGCACTTGTATCGTAAATTACTATTATCTACTCCTACTGTATAATGGCCATGAATTATGATTCATAATTCACGGTTTGTAGCCAATCAGAAAATTCTATTTTCATTATTCAATAGGTTGTAGCCAATCACAAAATTCATTATTATTAAATGTCTTTTGCAGTTAACAGCTGTCATGTCATAATTCGGAAATATGAACACAAAACTCCTATTGCATAGGAGTAGATAAAATATCGTATTACATTCGCGATTACGGCCATTATACACTCAGATGACTTGCGCCACGTGCCTTCGGCTTATGGCTCAAATGTCATCTTCGTGAATAATGGCTGTCATAATCGCTCATATAATAATATACTAGTATGCACCACAGGAGATATTCATGTTCTTTACCTTCGGGACCTCAGGGAAAAAAACATATTCATATCTCCCTTGATGCATAAATATAAATTTTTCTGAAAATGGGCCTTTTTCAAGCTAATTTTACTGAACTATTTCTGTACATTTTAATGTTTTATTTTGCAAATACAAATACAGTCGCGACCAAAAAACACGGGACACTTCTTTTTGACCTAATTCTCAAAATGCGAAAAAAGTGCCGACACTGACAATTCTAATTAATAAATGTCATCCAAAGTCATTATTTAATTCAGAAAAATGTGGCACATATTGGAAATACGGATAAAGCGACAATAATTGCCAATTGCGACCCATTTTGAGAATTAGATGAAAAGTGTCCCAGTTTTTTTGGCCACGACTGTAGTAATTAATTGTTAAAACGTTTATCAATCTATTGAGTAGGGTAGCTACAACAATGTTGCAGTGGCAGAACTTCATTGGAAGAGGCCTGGGTCCCAAATATGTAGTAACATTTGTGTCGACTGATGTTGGTGGGCCCCCCTTGAGCTGAAGGCCCCCTCTGAACCCCACTTAGTCCCGCCACTGCCAAGTTGACTGTATTTACGTTGCCATCATCATTACATATTATATCCCTGCTTTTATATTTAATACCAGCTACACAAAAAATTATTATTCGTTGGCACCTCAACACTGTCAGATTATGGAGGCCGTGGATTAGTTTCTACACGGCTTTCTTTCTTGTTTCACAACTGCGGATGTGTCCTGGCCTTTCCTATTATTTTTCCATGCTTTTCAACCTCGTTTTCCTCCAGTTGTACCATGGTTTGTAGGTCCTTCAATATGCTGTCCTCTCATTGTAACTAATATAAAACATAATGCACAATCAAATAAACACGGCTATTTATTTAATACCCAACTGTTTTGGGCTAAAATGCAGAATCCAAGGCTAATTACACTCCTTGTAACTCTTTTCCTTATAATTTTGGTTATGGTTACTAGAGAAACAACAGTAAATAATGATTAATATTAACAATAGAAGCGATCACGTCCTGCTGAATCGTGTGACAAACGTCAGTTTATAGGACCTGGGCATTTTTTTAAAAATTCATTGTTGTTTTCATTTCTGAGAAAATGCCAATTTTGGCCATTTTGATACCACATACCCACGATGACATTTAAATGACAGCGGCTGTGACAGCCGTGACGACAAATACGTGTTAGCAATGATTTTTCAAATGCAGTATCAGTAGAATAAGGTCCTTTTGTTTTGAATTTAATGTAAATATAAATTATGTAATCTATTTACAGTGCCGTGTAAGTATATTTTACAGATTTATAGTTTTAAAATTGTTCTTTAGAGAGATTTTGACCTCCAAGAATTCGTAGTTGAAGACAAAGTAATATTTTCAGGCAGGTATTTTTTGGATAGCTCCCACATACTCTCTAAAATAGAATGTGTTATGCAGATACTCATATTATTCTTATAAATTTGGAAGATGTTACTACTAGGTGGTAATATTATAGTAATGAAGTATTTTATTCTGTATGCTATTGTAAGGTTGTAGTTTATGTGTAATTAACTGTGTTAAGATTCTTAAAATTAAAATGTAAAAGTTCTTTGTTTTATTGGACACCCATCTGTAAATATAGTAATTAAAAATGTACAAACAAGTGCAGGCACTGCAGTGTGCTAATAGTCTTCGCCCAGAAGTTACTAGCAAACAACTTTCTTCAAAATACAAACTACAAATAATTGCTTTCTTGTGGTTTTCACTGTTTATCTGTATTTAAATAAAAATAGAAATTGTTAGTACGTATATAGTTTGAAGGATCAGTACGATAATTTAAATTTAGCTTTCAAACCATTTTCTTCGTAAAACTTGATGTGAGGGAAATTCATGACAAGATCTTCTCTAATCTGTATATTTGCTGGTTGCAATACAACACCTTTTATACGTACAATATGCAGAACCGCTTTCCATTTTAAACATCAAAACCAAATCGTAAAGAATAAAAACGAATAATGTGATCAACAAATTAAACTGTGAACGTATATAAGAAAATGCACAAAAACACTAGCAGGAAACTGATAAAATATTTGTATTGCAGTCAATTCGTACCTGATGTTACATTGCAAATTTGAAAATTTGAAATTCCCGCTCGTGGGTATACAGCGCTCTGCGGAAAATCGCAAAAGTTCACATATGCCCAGGCCGTAGAAGGTGACGTTTGTCACGCAATTCAGCAGGCCGTGGCAGGGATATTGTGCGAGCTCCGCGCTTGACAGGGATCACAGTCACCCGTCTAAACTTTGTTCGCGAACATGTGCAATGGTAACTTCGACAGTGGAAGTTTGTGCTTTTTACTGACGGGTGGCAGTTTTGTCTAACTCATTGCGATGGTCGTATACAAGTGTACAAACGTCCTGTAGAGCGATACACTGTGGAGTGTATACAGGAAGTGGACCGATTCGGAGCTGGATCAGTCATGGTATGGGGTGGCATCAGTATAGATGGTCACACCTACTTGGTTGTCGTTCCCCAACGTCTCAACGCACAAATTTATGTTGAGACGATTCTTCAAGAGAATGTTGTGCCATTTGCGAACAATTTCGGCAATGGCTTCATCCTACAACATGATAATTGAAGAGTACATACCCCAAATTTAACAACAAACTTCGGTAAAAGTTTGGTATGCAGTTCGGTCAATTGCGCATGATCAAAAATCTAACTGTCATGCATGAATGTGATCAGCAGTTTCCAAAACAATCTTGGGGGCATTAAATTTAAAAAACAATCAAAGACTGCAACTAACCTAAACAGCCTAGAACGATACACAGCATTATGGGAATTCAAATTAAAAAACGATCAAAAATTGTAACAGCCCGAGACCAATAAGATGGTTGATTGGCAAACATGCGCAATAGACCAGACCATGTACTGAACTTGACCCCAAACTTCCCCCAGGAACAAGAAATCCAAGTGATGGGGTGGCCAGCCATGAGTCCAGACTTAAATCTCATCGAACACGTTTGGGATTTACTCGACAGGCGTATTAGCTGCATCTCAGTCTCTTCAGGGGTTGTGTGAGGTCGTTGTGGGAAGAATGGCAAAATTTACCACAAGACGTCCTATTCGCAACATGCCTCGACGATGCCAGGTTGTCATTGATGCTAATTGAAGGCACACACGCTACTAAAACTCGGTATTCGGGCGCTAACAGAATATTCATTATTCATTGTAAGTGATGAAACACAGTTCGATATTGGTAGTCTTCGCAATAGTTTGATGTTGCTCAAGAAAACCCTTAAATTACAGCATATTTGTTGTTAGTATCTTGTTAGTAATGTTGAAAGAACAATATACCTGCTAAAGTTGGTACTTGCGTTTGTCTTTAATTTGGAAATTTCTGTACGGCTCTAAAACTGTTCCCCTAATTTTGTTTAGCAATGAGCAGTGTATAAATAAATACACTTGTATTCTACACAGTTATTTTAAAACCGTTTATAACCTAAAAATATCTTTAGTAAAGACAACAACCAGAACCACATTTAAGTGCTCTATTTCACCACCTGATGGCGCCAAAAACCAGACGCGTTGGCAATTGTCTCAAGAACATTTTACAACAATAAAAGTGACACTTATGGAATAGCCGTGATAGCTTTGCTATATAAATTTTAGTTAGCCATGATCGAATATCAACACAATAGAAAAAGAGTGCTACTCCGAAAGAATTACGCCCTCTGGCCGCTAAATAAGGTTCAAAAGGTGGGAAGTAAGAAAAGGAAGAAGAAAGATCGGATACGCCCGTAGAAATACGGAACTCTTGGGTAGAACCTGGTGGTTCGCTGACGGCTAGTATCCACTCGCCGGACCACGGAAGACGGGCGACAGAAAAAACAAAATGTCCCAAAAGGAATGGTACTTCACCAGGGGTCCACAAACGACGATCCGGCAAAGGCTTGATCTTCTTCTTAAGGTACCATCTTCATTATTGAAGGTTGGCAACAACTATGGCAAATTCATCTTTGTTTTTCGCTGTTCTAATTAGCGAATGTGTTTTCAATCCGGTCCAGTCCCGGATATTCTTGAGCCAGGAGCATTTCCTACGTCCTACACCTCTTCTTCCTTCTATTTTTCCTTCCATAAGAAGTTGAAGCAAATCGTACTTATTGTTCCTGTATATGTGCCCAAGGTATGAGGTTTTTCGCTTTTTGATGTCTCTTATTAGTTCTTTATCTCTACCGACTCTTCTAAGAACCTCCTCGTTAGTGATGTGCTCTGTCCATGATATCCGCAACATTCGTCTGAAAACCCAGAACTCAAATGCTTGTAACTTTTTTTCTGTGTTTTTCTTCAGAGTCCATGTTTCAGCCCCGTATAACAGTGTTAAATAAACGTAGCACTTGGCAAATCTGTAGCGTACGGCCAGGTTTAAGCTTCGATTAGTTAAAAGTTTCTTCATATTAATAAAAGTGGATCTAGCAGATTCTATTCTCGTACGTATCTCTAAATCTGGGTCCGTGTTTTCCGTCACCCAGCTTCCAAGATATCTAAATTTGGAAACTTTTTCGATACGCTGGCCATATATGGTAAGGTTAATTTGGTCATTTGGATTCCTGCTGAATATCATGGTTTTTGTTTTTTGTGTGTTTATTTTCAGACCCATGGTATTTCCTTCGGCTGTTATAGCATCAATTAATCGTTGTAAACCTTCTGCATTATCAGCAAACACTACCGTATCGTCTGCATAGCGCAGGTTGTTTATAAGTTTACCGTTAACTTTGATGCCTTCATTTACATTCTGTAACGCCTTGGCGAAAATGTCATCCGAATAGATGTTGAATAGCATCGGCGACATGATGCAAAGGCTTGATAGTACAGTAAAACTGTCGGAAAAAACCACGTCATCTTAAAAAAATTGACCGCGGCTATTCCTCTTGTCCAGTGGTTTAGGGTCATTAGACAAGTGTAAAACCAAAAAATAGTGGCCCCACACCCTGCCAAACAACCGCCAGCTTGAACTCAATTCAATTTGTTTTTTCTCGCGATCCATTGGACAGAAAAGGTTATTGAACAAAAAATGCTGCAAATAAAATTGTACAAATTTTTGGCCCTTGCCGCGATATCAAGAAGTTGATATTGCGAACGGTAGAGGGCGACAAAGTTACCAAAAATCGGTTTCCGCCATTCTAGCTGTAGGGGTCGTTTTTTCCGAAAATTGCAAATGTGAAAGTTGTAGTGCTTGCAAAAATGTGCAGGAATCTCTTTTAATACTGTGATTGATTTAAACCGTGTCCGAGTGACAGCTCTTCATAGTCCGCGCGGCGTGGGAAAGGTATATTTCGGGGCAGCAAAGTAACCATTTCTCTTTTGCGAGATAAAATCGTCACGTCAGTTTCAATGCGAATAGGTTTTTAGAACCTACAGAAATTTTACACATTTTTGTAGTCATTGATGCGATACCAAGAAATTGGTATAGGTAAAAAAATGAAAATTATGGCAAAGCTCTTAAATTTACTGGTGTAATATTTGGAGTTTGTCCCAAATTTGCCTTTTCTGTCATGGATTCGGTTGTTTTATAGTTTCGCAATATTTCATACACTATAATACGATATTTCCGATTGTTTGTAAATTTTGCCAGGGGAATGGCCAAAATTCAACAAATTGACAATAGCTTTACCCTCTACCATTTTTGCAATAAGAATACAGAAATACAAACATCTTGTTTCATTTCAACCAAAACATGCTAAGGTGAACGAAATATTTTGATCATATGGGCCAAATGAAGTGAAACAGTAATTTATTTTAAAGTTAGTGTTTCCCGACTATTTTTTTGTAGATTGTGATTGTTAACTCTGGTATAATATTGCCAAAAACGCATACAATTATAATGTAAGAATATTAACCAAAAAGAGTTTCATTTGTGGGTACAAAATAAAGATACCTGAAAAATCTTAACTGGGCCAAATGATGTGATTCTGGGCTCTTATATTGAAAGTACTTTATTTTTACATAAACCGTAAGATATATTGTAGTTTACTCAGACACAATTTTTTTTGAGTTGTTCCTTCGTCTTGGTTCGGAGCCTCGGACACAACCGAGTCATTATCGACCATGGTAGGAGTGTTGCTTGAACTTTTATTAAAAAAAGGGCCCACAACTTGTGAAGGTAATTCCTCCTCGATGTCATAATTTTCATCCTCGCTAGTTCAGTCATTGGGGATTTTTACCTGGGAAAAAGTCGGGAAGTTTTGAAACTTTGCAGGTTTGTAGGTTTCGGGATCCCTAACTAAAATCCATAAAATGCACAATTCGAGACTTGCCGCCGGCGCCGCCATCTTGCCAAGATGGCGGCCAAAATCGGTATTTTGCAAATATCTCGAAAACTATGAGTTTTTCGAAAAAATACGTAGAGAGTAAAGTTAAAGAGGATAAAATTTTCTACAAAAAAGGTTCTATTAAAATTTTCGCTAAAGTTAACCGTTTAGGCACAAAATTCCTGTAAATTTTACAATTTTGCGTAAAGTATCATATATAGCCGATTTTACGAAATAAAATGTCTAGTGGGGTTCACTAAAACTAGTTTTCGAAGCTTTCTACAATTTTGGCATCAAACAGTGGCGTAGCATTAATTAGCTAATTAAGTTTAATTAGTTTATGATTAATTAATTTTAATTATTGAAAATGCTGTAATTGTTTCCACACCACCCAAGAGGTAAACTACATGGCGCGTTTTTTTTTAACGTGGTTTCCCCTGGAGGCCTAATCCACTACGGAAATAAAAAACGTAATCTTATCTGCACAAGCCCGACGGACCTGGCTCATTGATGTCAAAGTCGATTGTGTCTGATGTACTGGGCTTAGGGTGGTCTTTCAATTCGTCGAATTCTTCATCTTCAGCCGCCAGAGGGATATCCACAGACAATTCCAACTCCTCTTCATCGGAGGATTCGTCGAGTGACACTTCAGTGACGTTGTCGCACGATTTTCCATTGCAATATTCACAAATTATTGAACATTTTAATCCTGCTTTTCTGCATCCGCAGGCTTTACCACAGTTGTTTGTCTTGCATTTACAGGATAAAAATGCCAATAGGGACTTTGGAGCTGGATCTTTCAACGTTGTTACTGGAGTAATGCCTGTTCTTGTTTTCTTCCAACCCCATTCTTCGGCTTCTTTGGTACAACCATACCACTGCTGAACCTGGTGGTAGGTTCGCAATGAATGCTGTCGTGCTGCTGCTCTCGTCGGTGGTAAAGATGCCAAATTGAATTTACTTTTTGTTAACGACTTCACAAAACACTGGTATCGATATTTATCCAGATTGATGTTTTCTTTGTCTTTGCATCCATAGAGAGCAAGAAGAAATTTCTCACCTGCAATAGCAACTTCGTCAGCGGTGGCATGCTTGTTTTGAAATGCTTCTATAGGAGCTTGTAAGTCTCTACGTTTTTCAAAAGTTGTTAAAGTTTTCAGCTTCCCTTGGTTGAATAAGGCCGACGTCGTATCACACCCACTTATTGCGTGGAGGAACAAGAGGTTGTCCTTCACCGCTCCGACGCCCTTTAAACTCTGCGACGAATAGATGCTGTCGACTGTTTTTCCTCTTCCAGGCTTCAAGAGGTATACATTATGGTGAGCCTTGCACAGTACTGTCAACAGAACAATGAGGTCAACATCCTCTCCAACAACAAATGCGTTTTCATATGAAGATGACATCTCGATTGCCGTATTTATTATTAATAAACGGGGCTGCGCGCGCTATTGCGCGGTCTATTCTATTCAATTTACCACCAGTTTTAGGCTTAGACCAAAGAAGGAAGCCCCCGGGGCTTCGCCCCTCTCCAAGGGGGCTTCGACCCTCTCCAAGGAGGCCCTCGGAAAACCGCCCCTCTCCAAGGGGGTTCACTGGGCTCCAAGGGTTTCGACCTTCTCTAAAGGGGCCCACGGGGCTCCAGGGGTTCCGCCCCTCTCTAAGGGGGCCTTTGGGGTTTCGGGGACTCCGCCCCCCTCCAAAGGGGCCCTTGGGACTCCGCTTCTCTTCAAGGGCGCCCTCGGGACTCTGCTTCTCTTCAAGGGGGTCCTCGGGACTTCGCCCCTCTCCAAGGGGGCCCTTGGGACTCCGCCCCTCTCCAAGGGGGCGCTCGGGGCTTCGCCCTTCTCCAAGGGGGCCCTTGGCGCTTGGCACCTCTCCAAGGGGGCCCCCGGGACTTCGCCCTTCTCCAAGGGAGCCATCGGGTCTCAGCCCCTCTCCAAGGGGGCCCTTGGGACTTCGCCCCTCTCCAAGGGGCCCTTGGGACTCCGCTTCCCTTTAAGGGGGCCTTCGGGACTTCGCCCCTCTCCAAGGGGGCCCCGGGGTTTTGCCCCTCTCCAAGGGGGCCCCGGGGTTTTGCCCCTCTCCAAGGGGGCCCCGGAGCTTCGTCCCTCTCCAAGGGGGCTCACAGGGCTTCGCCCTTCTCCAAGGGGGCCCTCGGGACTCGGCCCCTCTCCAAGGGGGCGCTCGGGGCTTCGCCCTTCTCCAAGGGGGCCCTTGGCGCTTGGCACCTCTCCAAGGGGGCCCCCGGGACTTCTCCCTTCTCCAAGGGGCCCTTGGGACTCCGCTTCTCTTCAAGGGGGCCTTCGGGACTTCGCCCCTCTCCAAGGGGGCCCTTGGGACTTCGCCCCTCTCCAAGGGGCCCTTGGAACTCCGCTTCTCTTTAAGGAAGCCTTCGGGACTTCGCCCCTCTCCAAGGGGGCCCCGGGGCTTCGCCCCTCTCCAAGGGAGCCCCGGAGCTTCGTCCCTCTCCAAGGGGGCTCACGGGGCTTCGCCCCTCTCCAAGGGGGCCCTTAGCGCTCGGCACCTCTCCAAGGGGGCCCCCGGGATTTCGCCCTTCTCCAAGGGAGCCATCGGGGCTCCGCTCTTCTTCAAGGGGCCCTGGGGGCTCCGCCCCTCTCCAGGGGGACACTCGGGGCTTCGCCCCGGTCGAGAAGTCGAGGCGACGGTGAAATGCATGTAAACGCAAATGGGGACATCGCGTCTGCAATTGTCGTGACACACACGTTTGGATCGTTCTTCTTTATTTATATGATGTGTCTGCATCTTCTGTAGCCTGGATCACTGTGAAGATGGTTATAAAGCGACCTTTGTTTGCATCGTTTGATAGGAAACTTGTCTGTGAGACTGTGGGGGTCATGGACTCATCAAACAGAACATCTGCTGTAGTTTTTTTTTGTGATCTTCGCTGTCGTTCTGCGCTTTTCGTGTTTTTTTCTGCAGCGTCTGTATGGTAGCCATCGAAAACAACAACCGCATTTGACTGATAGTGTCTTTGTACATAATTTACATAGCTGTTGCAAATCGAACCAAATGTTTCATTTCGGCTCCAAACAACTCGATGCAACAGGTATCCACCGTCAATTATGTACGCTTTGTTAGGTCCAAAGTCAATGTCTGTAACTGGCAAAAAAGCTTGGTACAATAGGGATTTCGCTGTTTTTCGCATTCCGGCTTCAGAAAACAAGGACAATGGGTACGGAGCCAGCTCATACTGCAGAAGCTGTTCAAGTTCTTCGTCGCTCTGTTTTGCAACACAAAGTCTCTGGAAAATGAGTAGAGGGTCAATGGGCACCACTTTATCATCAATACGAATGCTCGAGTTCACTGCTCTCAGGGGCAGTACTTTGTCTTTGCGTCTTAGAACCACATCACCAAAGTTTTTTCCAATCATATTATTTATTCCAACTTTCCCAGTTCGCTCTGCATCAAAACAATTTATTGTTTGATCTCCAACAAGGCCTGAGGAAATGGAAATTATTTCGTCTACATCTGGGAAAGGTGGGTGTTGCGCAAGCCATGGCAACATCTTTTCCACATCATTATCGTCTCGAGTAATACGTGAATTTCTCATATCCACGTGTTGTTCTCCAGATTCAAAATAAACTCCGCAGAACTTTTCAATTTCATCACATACGTTGTGCAGATACACCATTCCTAGTGTCCACCTTGTTAAAACGCTATCCGTTATCCCTCGCCCATGTGTAAGACCACCAATAGATTTCATCATCCGCATCAAGGTTTGTTCAATGGTCATGTCTGTCCAAATACCTGACCAGAATTTGTTGCTGCGTCTTATTGTGAAAAAGCCGCTGCATGTAAATTGTTGGTATTCATCAGGTGGCATTTCCTCCTGTAGGGATAACATGTCTTGCAAATATAAATGACAAGATTTCGCATAATTATGGTGGCCGCTCGCGTGAAAGTATGGGAGCATTTTTTGAGTTGTCTCTAGGTGGAGTTGCCAGTTACCCATTCTTTCTGCTTCTATAAACTGCTTCACTAGAGTCACCATTTTAAAATAAAGCACCCAGAGTTTCGCGGTTGGCCCATTACTTTCTAGTTTTGTTAGTGCCTCTTCAAATTTTCCGGTGATTGTTTGAATTAGGTCTTGGTAATGTGTTGAAAATATCGTGGATCTGTCCAAATCAGAGAGAATGTTTTCCATAGCCAAGCGTTCTTCTTCTGTAAAGTCCACAGTCTGAATAATAATGTGTCCCAAAGCTCGGTGGACTAAAAGATGACCTCTGACTGCCCGAGCGTAAGCGTGACCTGACATCATCTTGTCTACGGAATTTGGTGCGTAAATCAATTCGAGAAGCTCCTTTAAACCGCTTCCTGACATTATATACCCGATAGATCCAAGGTAAGACATTAGCAAGTGGAAGCCTCCCAATCGAACAACTACATTGACATCCAAATGCTGATTTTCTGCAGATATAATATCTCGAGCTTTGAGGTATAATGGCTGGTCAAACGTAGTGAAACAGGTCCGCTGCTTCAACGTTTTGCATTTATCTACTGCAGAATGAATTACTGTGAAAACGGTGTCGTAGTCATTCGGTGGAGCATTAACAAATGGTAACCAGATTATCTGTGATGTCGAGAAAGGTCTTTCTATCGTTGCTCTCTCCATAAATCCATTCCATCCGGGTATATCAGGAAGTTTACATGATTTGGCGTATATCCAAAGCATATCTGCTCTAGTCGGTACTACAACTTGTGAAATCGGATTGATATCGTCTAAATTTTGAATCGTCACCGTTTGTAGGCCAGCTTTTGGTCTTTTCTGGAAAGTTTGTATTGCTACCGATCCATACTTTCCAATAACGTTTGCCTTTGGATTTGTAGTTACACGTACAATTCTCTGGTCTGGAGCAATGGCTGTTTTAGGTGTTACACATTGGATACCTCCCATAGCATGGAAAGTCCGAAAGCCATCTAGAGTATTTGTATTGAAGTCAACGTTGTCGAATATGAATTGCGAGAATGCTTCTGCGGCAATGACAATTTCCTGATGGATGATAGCGCTTTTTTCCAAAAGCGATGCTTCAGTGTAGGTAGAACAACACCCTAATGACGACAGTACGTTCAAAAGGTTCTTGGATCCATATTTCTTGTACAAAAAAACAGCGAGGCCTAGCTGTAAGGGAGACTGAAAAGAACGTGGTCTGGTCGCGGAAATAATTGAGTGCTCTATCGCTTTGCATTTAACTTGGGTTTTTTCTAAAGCCGATCCACGTTTCTTTTTTAAGACGACACCTTGCACAAATGCTGCCAATGTCTCTGGGACGAGGTTATCTAAATTCTCTAGAAACTGATCGGAAGGTGGATATGTTGTCGTATCGTATACCTGAAGTCGAATGTCCTCAAGCACTATTTTTGCAGCTGCTTCAACAACTCGCAGTCGCTCCTCCCTGACATCTGCTTTTTTGTTGGTATACCAAGCTTCAGTTAAAATTTGAAAACCGGTATTGCGAAAGCAAACAATTGGAGATTTATTTGTGGTTTGAATAATTAGAATGTCATCGCCGTATTTCGCCAATAATCTTGCCTTCAAGGTTCTTAAGCTGGGACGAAAGTCTCCTTGTGTTTTGTCTGCAAGGTCATGTAAGTTGAATTGACATTCGTCGCTGTTATCCTCCAAATAATTATAAATATATTCCATCGCTTCGTCTATGTTTGTAGCCGATGGACGATATGGTGGAAGACCCGTAGTTGAAGCACGTGAAAGTTTCTTCATGCACGACATGTGGTATCGAGCTTCTTCTGCAACTAGATCATTAATAGATTTTAGCCGACCAACAATATCACTACTCCATCCATCATCACGTACTGCTGCAAGCTACAAAACGTTTTCTTGCAAACTTAAGGACCGAACCTCATAAACGGGATTACGAAGAGCTACTTTCAGCTTTTTTTGCTTTTTGAAAAATTCTTCTGTGATCCTCTCAGCACATAAGAAGCAGTTATGTTTAAAGTCAAAAGTGTTCTCACCTGGTGGTGATCGTAATCTCTGACCCACACGTTCAGACTCCTGCCGAAAATACTTTGCAGAGTATTTTTCATTTCCATACTTCTTACGGCACGTCTCGTGAACGGTTACCGAATCACGCTGTCTTAAATAGTTTATTCTCCCGTCTTTTCTCTCTAAACGTAATCGTCTGAAGGTATTCAAACCCCGTTCCTTCACGTTTACAGTTTTACCGTCTGAAAGGCTTTTGTCACATACAAAACAACTTTCAGTCGAAGTCATGATCACACAGTCAAAATGTTATACTTGCACTATACGAGTACACAAGCACACGGTAAATGCCGAAAGCACGTTACGAAACACTGTTTCTTAAATCCATCACAATCCAAAGTCGTTTCAATACACAAAAATTAATACAACCGTAACAAGCGACACAGCAAACGATCTGCTTCGACGGGCGTTAGAATACTAATAGCCAGCGCTGGTCTGGCGGCGCGGCGGGTTGTACTTGACCCCTCAGGTTGGAGTACCTGCAGTGGCTTACAGGCTAGAAATTTGTGTGTTCGTTTTATTATGAAAGGCAAATATATACGCATATTATGTAGACAGATGAAGCAGTTGATAGAAGTTAACGAAATATGTTGTCATAAATTGAACTCTTGTGCCCAAACGGTTAACTTTAGCGAAAATTTCCTTAGGAACTTTTTTGTAGTAAATTTTATCCTCTTTAATTTTGATGTTCACGTATTTTTCTGAAAAACGCATAGTTTCCGAGATATTGGCAAAAAAGCATTTTGGGCCGCTATCTTGGCAAGATGGCGGCGCCAGCGGCACGTCTCGAATTGTGCATTTTGTGAATTTCAGTGCTAGACACCCAAATCTTCAACCCTGCAAAGTTTCAAAACTTCCGGACTTTTTTCCAGGTAAGTGCATTTTTTTATCCTTAATGACTGAACTACGCTGTCTGATTCAGTATTGGTTGAGGTGTAGCAGGTTTGTCCGCCACAATTTTTGCACATTGCGGAACAATTGTGGCCAGTTTTTCTGCAACCACAAGCTGGCCCACAATTTTTCGTACACCCACAGGATACGAGGTTCAATAAGCTTGCAGGTGAGGGATCTTGAGAGTTTTCAAGCCTTGGGAAGATCTTTTCCATCCCCAATTCGTCGGTTCGAGAATGCAACCCATCCATTGCTGGACATCATTTGGCCCAGTTAAGATTTTTCAGATATCTTTATTTTGTAACCCAATCATAATTGTAGGAGTTTTTAGCAATATTATAACAAGAAGTTTTTTGTTTAATAACATATAGACAGTCTGGTGTCTGTATTCATTTTGCAAAAATGGTACGTGGTAAAGCAATTGTCAATTTGTTGAATTTTGATCGTATCTGTGGCAAAATTTACAAACAATTGCAATTATCGTATTATAGTGTATGAAATATTGCGAAACTATAAAACAACAGAATCCATAATAGAAAAGCCAAATTTGGGACGAACTCCAAATATTACAACAGCAAATTTAAGAGTTTTACTGATCTGGGCCAAATAATATGATTCTGGGCTCGTATATTCCTTTCCCATAATTTTTTTTACCTATACAAATTTCTCGGTATCGCATCAATGACCAAAAATGTGTAGAATTTCTGTAGGTTCTGAAAACCTATTAACATTGAAACTACTTGAGTGACGTGACGATTTTATCTTGCAAAGGAGAAATAGTTACTTTGCTGTGCCGGAATATACATTTCTCACACCGCGCGGACTTTGAAGGGCTGTCACTCGGAGACTATTTAAATCAATCACATTATTAAAAAAGATTCGTGCATATTTTTTCCAGCACTACAACTTTCACATTCGCAATTTTCGGAAAAAACCACCCCCACAGAGCTAGAATGGCGGAAACTGATTTTTGGAAACTTTGTCGCCCTCTACCGTTTGAAATACCAACGTCGCAGTATCGCGGCAAGTATAAAAAATGTGTAGAATTTTATTTCCAACATTTGTTGTTCAATAACTTTTTCTGTGTGATGGATCGCCAGAAAAAACAAATTTAATTGTTTTCAAGATAGCGGCTGTTTGGTAGGAGGTGGGGGCACTACTTTTTGGTTTTACACTTGTCTAATGACCCTAAACCACTGGACAAGAGGGATAGCCGCGGCCAATTTTTTTTAAGGTAAAACGACAATTTTAACACCGGACCCACGACAGCCGTCTGACAGTACGGTTTGAGAAGGCGGAAAACAAAACAGTACCAAAGGGTTTGTGTAGTTGTCGCCGAGACACGGTTGATAGTATTGAGAGAAGAAAAATAAAAGGTAAAGATACAGCACAAAGGAGAAAATCGTAACCCGGTTGGGTAGTCTAGTAAGAACCAGTAAGGTGCGCGAGATGTGCTTGTTAAAATCGAGTGAAGATAGGTTGTCTTACTCCTGTGCATACTTCCGATTAACCTATCCATCAAACACAAAGAAGTATACAAATGTAAAAAAATATGTCCATAATCCCACCCAAAGGCTACCTGAAGAAGACACGTTGTGCGTCACGAGATGAGCGCATTGTGTATGCCCCACAGTAGATGTACCAACCAGTGCTGAATTCAGACTGATTATTCCGGGGGGGGGGGGTATGAAACCTATGGGGGGTATTTTTACCTATTCTCGCGCAATCCACCCATTCTTTTATAGATAAGAAAACATGAATATGAAGTTGTAATGTTTCCGGGAGGGAATTTTGTACTGCCCGGGGGGAATCCCAACAGGGAAAAAAAGAGCAAAAGGTTGCCACAGAAACTGTCAAAAATGATCAATGATTGATAATAAAGACAAAGAAAACCCAGTCCACCGAAATTATCAATCGGTGGCGATGCCAAAAGCCAAATCGACCATAAATCCGCTAAGCGCGAGATCGTAGATGACGCCGATACCTAACATCAAAAGGAAACTCGGAAAGAAACGTCTCCAACAAATGCCAACATGTTTTTCACATAAGAAGCAACATGCGAACAGCTTGGCCAGTACCGCTACACAAAGCTCCAAAATCTTCAACGAAAGTTGTTCAAAAACAACACGGTACAAGACAACATTACGTCATCAAACGAATACAATACGGTAGGCGAAGATAAATAGTCACTAAATACGTCAATAATAAAAAAGAATACGACAAGCGAAAATGAATCTAGGTATGTAGCGATTCATCCAACACGGTACGCAAAAATGCTACGTCGATAAACGACCCAGAATAAGATAAGAGTGCAAGATAGTGCGGTAAGCGTTAATGATGTCGACGATGAGATCAGCAAACGAAGTTGGGAGATACACGATAAAAATGGAAGCGAAATAAAAAGTCAATTGAAAAAAAATTATTTGAGAGACCTTAAAAATCCGTAAGAGCGAATCTCCCAAACACACCGAGACCAAACCACATCTTAACAACAAACCAATACACGGTAATAAAGGCGAAAATGGTTTCCAACTTGTCTACCACATATCAACGATGCACAATACCAAACCACCAAAAAAAAGTCAACATCGATAATCGGGAAACGTCAACATCGATAAACTTTACTAACTTCAACTTCAGTTCGGGACGGTACGAGAAAAATCTCAAATCAGCTCAAGACTAAACAAAATGAACGTCAAAGAATCGAGGTCCCGAGTGGTGTAGCTTGAACAAGCGTCCACGTTCGATCAGCAGAGTTAAGCAACGCTGTCTCTGGTCAGAACTTGGATGGGAGTTCCACGGCTGCATCTCTCGGCGCCTCGTGGTACGGCTATCACGGAAAAAAGTTAGTCCCGGCGGTCATACAACATCATGACAGTCGTTAGTGGGGTTGGAAGTCCTCATAACTGCACAGCGACGCCTATAATTGGCCTAACGGCTGTTGGCTGAGTGCGAATTAAATTAAAAAATTAAAAAAAAAAAGAAATCCAACTAATAATTCGAAAAACCATGGTTCGGTAACTTCAGTAATCGGTAATCAACACCAAATTCGACTAAAACAGGAAAAATTGTACATAATCTGTGACTAAACATCACAACAGCATGAACTACCTCTATCTTACTCGAGAATCGCTAAGATAAGAAACGACAGTAAAAGGCGAAAAGGATCAAAATCGAAAAAGGTTTTTACGAAAATAATATGCGAACACGAAGGACACGAGGACAACATTTTTTAGACGATCAACATAAGGAACAGTCCCGAGAGTCAACAACTAAAATTAGACGTACGAAACCGTGAAATAAATGAAATAAACGATAATAAAGTTTGTGATCGTTTAAAAACAAATCTACGCATAGTGGATATAAACGTTTGCAGTATTAGGGACAAAACAGATATGCTAAGCATGGTCATCTATTATTACCCAGAAGGCATGTGTATAACAGAAACGTGGCTGACAACTGCAGTCCTCAAAATTCAAAAATACTACGCAAACAGCTATTCAAGATCCTCAATGCGTGGTGGAGGAGTCGCTATAATGGTAAGGGAGGATATCCCTAGTAACATCAAGTCAGTTATGACAATCCCACTTGCTGATCAATTGTTCGAAGCGGTAACAATACATTTATAGGTCACCAGATGCTAGCGATAATTATTTTTATTTCATACACTCCGAAAAATACGACTTTACTTCACTAATTTGAGTCCGGAAAGTGGAACATTACATCACAAGGCCGGAAAGTGTTGCTAGCCAACTGCTGAATAATATGTTGGTGGCACTGTAAGTCTATGTCAAATTCGAGGTTATCAGGTTAGATTTTCCGTCAGTTCTGGCACAGACACAGACACAGTGGCACCAACATATTATGCATACGTTTGAATTTCTACAGCCGCCCCTAATGGACTTTTTTAATAAACATGTTGTATAAAACAGTATGAAATAAAACACTGTACGATACACGGCCGTACTCGTTTAAAAATTCTCGACTCGGCTCGTTCCTTGTCTCGCCTGTAAACATCTAAACTCGTATTTTAATAAGTCATTTTCCGGCCTTATAACGCACTGGAAAATCTATTGCATTTTATTTCGAAACCGAAATGTACGAAGTTCATCTGGAGATGTTAATTATAATTTCGCTTTGCAGTGCGTTTATGTTCGTCGAAATTTAATTATTCTTACTCTTGTTTTATAAATCAAGCTTATTGTTCTTCCTGCCGTCTGGGTAACGCCATTCTGGTCTTATAGCGTTTTTAATGAGTTCCTGGTTCCAGTGAGGCGACTGCATGACTTACATGTGGTTCCCCTGGGTAAGCGAAATTATGTTTCTTCATGCTGGAATTTTCCGCGAGGCCCTCGAGTGGAGCAAAGAACGAGATAAGTCCCGCCTGCATGGTTTTAGATGATTTGAGCATCGTAGCTTTAAGCAAGACACTTCCACTGCCGCTCTGGTGTAGTGATTCGAATTTGCGTCTCCCGGCAGCCCGAGCGCTGTTGAGGAGCGTTGTAAAGTTTTTCGTGCGAATGCTGGGACGCTGCCAAGAAATAACTGTGTGCTTCTTGTCGGCTTCTGTACCTATGGTACTGTTTGGTGTATCGTCGAGATGTGCGTACTAGCTGTCGAGGGTGAAGTGAAGCAATCGAGTTAGTGTGGTCCAGAGTTCATACCGTGGGGTTGCGAGACCCTTAATTATTGCTAGGCGGATAATTTACCGGGCTCTTAAAAGTAACAGCTCTAGCTTAACTAAGACGTCATGTTGTATCTCGCACGTTGAGGGTTGGTCCCGTTGTTCCTTTATTGGACGTTTGGTTACGTCTTTTTACCCGTTCTGGGGATATCGTCCTGCCGATCCCTGGCTGTGGTAAACATCATCGAGGACCTGTACCCGCATCCCGCACACACCATGTGGTTTCCCTGTCATCCCTTTCGAGGCATCAACACGTAAAGTCTGGATTTCTTCAGGTATTTGTTGATTTAATAGTGTTTGTAACACAGAAATTTATAGTGGTGTCTTCCCCGTCGGACCATTATTCATTTAAATCGTAAAATGTTGAACAATACCGTCAAGTTTTATGGTCTAAATGTTGTTTTGCGTTGAAAACCAAGTAAACATTGTTGTTGGGTCACTATTTGAGTGATTGTTGCTAATTTTTATACTGTAACGTAGTTTATTTGTGCCAAATTTAACGTTACTACTATGTGGGATGTAGCTATGTCGTTTGATTGTCATTGTACCGCTGTGTTTAGTTTAAACGTCGCAATTTAATCTAACTAACCCCTTTTGGCTATTATTTTTTTAACTGTAACCAGTAAACATTTCCATGTTCATTTTCATTCACATACTTTATTACTTTAATAGAGTTTATTATTAATTATCTACGTTTTTCATTTGTTTGCATGCCTTTTTGTGTTTTGTTTTGATGTACAGGAATATAGATGATGTAAGCAAGTGCAACTAAAGGTAGGTTCGATTCAGCTGTTGCAGCTGCCACCTCAAGCTGTGCTAAGGTAGAAGTAGAAAGGTGGAATGATTCACCTTCCATATTCAGAGTGCGTTCACCTTGTGTTGCTGATTTTACTTTCCCGATTTAGGCCGAATGTGGTGGCGCTTTAATATTTAACATCTTGTATCTCATTTAATGGAATTGTAGCCCTGATTCAAAGGTCGTAAAAAAACTGCCCTCTTGCTGAGCGTTCCCAAGTCGGAGCAACCTTTTGTTACCGTTCATCGTAACGGGGTTGGGCCTACGTATCCAGTTAAAGTTCCAGATTGTGTAGTTTTTATGTCATAAAAGTCGTTTTTGTGGGTAACAGATTTGGCTCCCAAGCGTGTGGCCTTGTTTTGACCACTTGAGGGTCAGTTTTGTATCGTTAATGACGTTTTCGACGGTAACATAGTACTTGTGTTATTTAAAAAAAAATGACAATTCTTTTCCACTCTTCTCTCTTCAAAGCTTTTTTTCAGTTTATTACATTTGTACTTCTTATGTCCTCCATTACATTATTATACCATATTTTCATTGGGCTCCCATTCCTTCTTCCGCCAATTGGTGTCAGTTTCGGCACTTTTCTGGCATTCTTTCCCTGGGAATCTTCTCCACGGGCCCTAACCATCTTATTCTTTGTGCTGTTACATAGGTGTTTATTTTAGGTTCGTTGTATAGCGTCTCTATTTCTGTTTGTCCTTCTCCATCCTTCCTACTCTTGTACTACTCCGTATATAATTCTCAACATCCTCCGTTCCCATCGCATTAGCAGTTCTTCGTCTGCCTTTTTTAGCATCTACAATTTTTAATCGTAAGTCACCGTAGGCCTTATTACAGTTTTATATATCATTACTTTCGTTTTTTTTGTGGAAACATTTTGATTTCATCAGCGTTGTTAAGCTCCCCATTTTTTGGTTTCCTTTGGATAGCTCTTACTTCTAGCTGTCTCCCCCTCTTTGTCTTCGATTACTACTCCCAAGTACACGAACTTGTTAACCTTCTCATATTTGCGTTCTTCCCCTCCGTGCGAGGTCCATCTTAGATATTCTTCTATATTTCCTTGTGTATCTCCCATTATCATGTATTTGGTTTTGTTCTGGTTTGTTTCCAATCCAAACTTTCTTGTTTCGGACTCTTTACTTTTTAATAATTCTGATCATTTCTTTTTTTGTTTTAGTTACTAGAGTTAGGTCGTCTGCAAAAGCCAAAACTGATTGGTACTCCTCCAATATTTTTTCGGAATAATTCTTCAGTCTGTTATTTATTACCTTCGATAGAACCTTGTAACAATTCTCCAGCAAAGCAATGCCTCTATAATTCTCGCCCAGCTGCTTGTCCCCTTTTTATAAATTGGGCACAATATTTCTTTTGACCAGGCATTCTTTTCCCGATATTTTACTGACAAGATTGTACAGTTTCTTTTGCAGCAGTTCTCCACCTACCTTTAAAATGTCTGCCACTATTTCACTTTCCCCTGGCTTCTTGTTATTTTTCAGCCCTTTCAGTGCATCCTTAATTTCTTCCTATGTTGGCGCTTCGACTGCTATTAGGTCTTCTTCAATATCTAATCTTTTCCTATTTCTTCTTGCCCATTAAGTAGCTTTTCAAAGTGTTTTCTCCATCTTTTCATGTCTTTTTTGCTCATATATCAGTGTTTCTTGTTCCGACATAATCTAACTGGTGCTGCTCTGATATCCTTTTCCTGCTTTTTTGACTCCCTAGTAAAACGGTCTTATTTCTTTGTTTTGAAATTTTTCTTCTACTTCTTTCAGTTTTTTTTTCATAATAATGCTTCTTTTTTCGCCTGCACATCTTTTTCAGTTCTCTTCTTATTTCTTTGACTTTTTGGGACGTGTCAAAACTCTTGTCAGTTAGCATCTGTCGCCTTAACTTTCTTTTAGTTTCTGTTAGTTTCACACATTCATCGTCAAACCAGTTATTTATTTATTTATCGTGACTTTTTCTTGGGGTGATTCTGTTATTTGCTTTTGATAATACCACTTTTGTTTGTTCCATTACTTCCTTTTTTCGTGTCCAGTCCTCATGCTGCTCGATTTCTTTACTAATTTCCTCCTCATAGATGTCCCTGGATTCTCTCTTTTTTAGTTTTTCAAAGTAGTACCGTTTTCTAATTGTTTTATTTGAATTTTCTAACTTCTGTTGTTTTGGTCCATTTTACAATTCACTCTTACCATGAAGTGGTTTCACGCACAGTCTGCTTCTATCATACTTCTGACATTTGCGATGAAGTTCATGCTTTTTCCAATTAATACGTGCTCTACTTGATTAACAGTCCTATTGTCCGGCGAGAGTCAAGTGCCCTTGCATTAATCTGTTAGCAAAAGAAAATTTACTTGGTGTGTGCTGAACCGCATATATCTCGTAAATTCGATATGGGAAGTTTGCTATTTTTTAACATGGCAAAAATAGGTTTGTTAGCTTTTTACTTACCTTTAGGTCGGCGTTCTATATTTTAAACTCAACAATTGATCGCCATAAAAGTGTACTCAAGGCCCGTTTCTAACAACAGTGAAGACGTCGCGAATTCTTTAATCAAGATGTTAAAAGGGAGCGCCAACAAGCAACTTATAACTTCACTTTATATCTGACAATACGATTATTGAACTCAATGTCTAAGAAGAAAATGAAAGAGAGCAATACCTTTAGCTAGCTTTATTATTTCTCACACGTTGTATTCCTTGATTTCAGTTATTCAATTAGGCACTACTATTTGCACGGGGTGCTCCAATTAACTTAAACCAATACGTTTAATGGGTACACACTGTTCTTATATGCGAAAGATCATCAGATTCTAGTTAAATCACTTATCTGTTTGTTGTTATACTTGTAGACGCTTAATAAATCCAATGACTCCTAACGAATGTCAGCTTGTCATGCCCAATCGCCGGCTGTCACCTGCTGCACGTAGACCCCAAAACTGCGTGATGCAGACTAACTTCCCGTAGGTTTTCCGGCTAATACTTGTTGCTATAATATCGAATTTCGAGATAGAATGAGGTAGATGCCAGAATAATTATATGTACCCTGATAACAGGCAATAAACTATGCAAACGTTTTCCGTGGTTCCTATATCGCTTCTATGCTCGAATCTACATTCGTCGGAAAGTGATACTCGCTCCCTACCAGGACGGTCGGTCAGTATTATTCATCTACTATAACGAAACCACGAGACATTGCGAGATTGCCACATTATTTTCCACGAAACCTTTTGCACGTTAAAATGCTGTCACTCGTTCTTCAAAACAAAACCCGTTGTTTATTTTCTACCCTCTAGTAACAACTATTTCCACTCTGCTATTAATTTTTATGAGCTTTCACTGCGTTATTCCCACTTGATCTTTTATTCCCTACCTATATACCGTAAACTACTAGTATTTGTGCCATATGCTTTTAGCACGTAACAAACTCCCCCCTTACCAGAAAGAAAAAATTTCAACATTTTTGACTAAGAGTAACTTTATCCTATAAGGATACATACAGATACACCAGAGAATAAGGAAACCGTCTGTCATAAAACGTCCCTAACACTAAAATTTTAACAACCCAAAACCCACACCACAAAAGAGCAACTACACACTCAAAATTTCCTCAACAATAAAACAAACAACTGACAAAAGAAAAATTGTCCCCTAATGAAAGACTAACGAAATCTAACAACAACTGAGACAACCAATCACAGCAGCAGATCACACCAAAGACTTCATTCGGCAACTAAGGCTCAAAAGGAAACTAAAGGACATTAACTAGGGGACAGAGGCAGGTCCCATAAATCCGGAACGAGCCGATACGAATGAGTAAACGAAACCGTTCTCCAACTCCAAGCATGACCAAAAGCGAAACCAAAGCAAGGACTCGAGACTCACTTGTGGATCTAAATCCGCGTAAGCGAAATGGATACCGACACAAAACAAATCTCACACAATACGCATAGCTGAAGGTATAAGACAGCAACACTACGCCACCAAAATCCTAAAAGGATATCCAACAAAACCCAACAAGCTAACTCGAACCTACACCAAAGCGAAAGATAAACTTCACTCGACCTGAATGCAAGTCAACTACAAAACCAAACCAACTGCTAACTGCAAGGCTACTCCAGTGTTGCTAGAACAAGAACTAGATGACAAGCTCCCTAAAGTGACCTACCCTGCAATGCCCAACCAACCTCCCTATACCTTACAAGAGGGAAAGCAAGATAAAAATTCTCCCTAAAGTGACCTTCCCTACAGTGTCCAACCAACCACCCTATGCACATCAAAGTTCATTAATCCATCTCAGAGTTATCATAAGGTTTCAAATCCTTGGCATGCCAAGTCCCCTTTTCCGACAAGGTCTTTGAGTTCATAAACCCATCGTGAAAACTTCCGATTAATAATAAACGGTCCTATAAACTGTGCAGCAAACTTGGAAGTAAACTGACGAGCAGCATCCGATAACACGTAGTTTCTACGCAATACTGCTTGATCCGGAACGAACTCGAAAGGTCGTCGACAAAAGTCATAGCGAGTTTTTGACTTTTGATAAGCCTTATCTAATCGACGTTTAACATCAGCATACAGTTGCTTGAGCACTGCAGAACGATTATCTAAATCCCTATCACGATTAAATTGAATTTCCGGGTTTCCATAATCTACTACAAGTTCGTGATTTAATACGATTTCTCTGCCGAAATTAATGAAATATGGAGTTTTTTCCGTAACTTCATGAACTGATGTACGTATAGCGCAAACTACGTGAGACAAATATTTATTCCAGTCTCGATGACGATCTGATACGTAAGCTGTCAACATAGTCTTCAGCACTCTGTTTATACGTTCCGTAGGATTAGCTTGAGGATGATAATTGGCAGTGAACAAAATAGCCATACTTCTGATTTAAAGTTTGAAACTCATGACTGCGAAACTGAACGCCATTATCACATATGATTCGCTTGGGAACCCCAAACATAAAAAATACGGCTTCCTCAACAATACGAATGAATCTCCACCCATATACCCTACAGGGGCTCTCTGCTCTGGTTTAATTCGTTCACACGTTTCGCAACGGCGAACATAAGCAGCCACATCATAACGTAGTTTAGGCCAGTAGCATCTTTGTGCAATACGATGAAAAGTTTTATTAACACCTGTATGACCAGCGGTCGGAATATCGTGATTCTGTTTCATAATTTCTTGGCGTTGAGTCTTTGGAACAACCAGTTTCCAATGATCTTCATCATCTGCCAGGTCTGGATAATCGGTTCGAACATATTTATACAATTGACCATTACTAACTCTCCAATGGGGAAATTTTCGATGATTTTCAATAACTAATCGACACATGCCATGATACCAGGGATTACAAGCAGGACCAAACTGAACATTAATAGCATCAATAACAGGAACAGCACGAGTCAAAGTGTCTGGTACAACATGTTCTTTACCTTTTCGATGAATAATGTCCAAATCATATTGTTGAAGGCGATCTGCCCATCGAGCGATACGACCAACAGGGTCTTTGATACTGTTAAGCGATTTTAAACTATAATGATCCGTTACAACCGAAAATTTTGTTCCCTCAATATATGGTCTAAGTTTTTCAATAGCGAAGAAGACAGCGAAGCATTCGCGCTCTGTTGTGCTAAAATTTCGTACGTTTCTAGTTAGCGAACGACTAATATAACATATAACTTTTTCTCCATCAGACTGTTGTTGAGTAAGTACTGCACCAATACCGTAACCAGAAGCATCTATCTGAATAACAAAGGGAACAGAAAAGTCAGGGCAAGCTAAAATCGGAGCAGATATCAAATGTTCTTTAATGTCATGGAAAGCTCGCTCACAGTTATTATCCCAGATAAATTTAGCATGCTTGCGGAGTAAAAATGTAAGAGGCCCTATAAGTGAAGAAAAATTAGGAACAAATCGACGGTACCATGACGCCATACCAATCACATGACGTACTTCCTTCGCCGACGCAGGAGTAGGAATACGATTAATCGCATCTACTTGTTCTGGGTCTACCAATAAACCGCGTGAATTAACTACATAACCAAGATACTTAAGTTCTGGCTTACAAAAATGACATTTGTTTTGACTTAAACTAAGACCAGCAGATAACAACCGAGAGACAACCTCACGAAGAGTAGAAAGATGTTTTTCGAAAGTAGGCGTACAGATTACAATATCGTCGAGATACGTAAAGGCATAGGGCTCCAAATCAGCACCAATAACACGATCAATTAAACGTTGCCACGTCGCAGCCGCCGTATGCAAACCAAAAGGTAGGCGACGAAATTGAAATAACCCCCTATTAGGTACGGTAAACGCTGTTAAAGGGCGTGAAGAAACAGCTACAGGTATCTGCCAATATGCGGATTTAATATCAAGAGTCGTAAGATAATGAGCATCACGAAGTTTATCCAAGGTGCTTGACACATACGGAATAAGATAAGCATCAGGTTGACTGACTTTATTAAGTTGGCGGTAATCAACACAGAACCGATAACTACCATCTTTCTTCTTAATCATTACTATCGGAGATGACCAGGCAGAAGTCGAAAGTACTACTACTCCCTCATCCAACATTTTCTTTAACTCAAGATCTACCTGTTTCTGCAGAGCAGGTGAAATAGGATAATATCGCTGCTTGATAGGTGACGATGTAGTTTTAATCTCATGCTCGACAAGATGAGTGCATCCTAACTTATTTCCCATTTTACTAAAAACTTCTTTGACAAAACAAACTAATTGTTCAGCAACAGTATGCGAAGCACCCGAATCTAACAATCCAAAAATCTGACTACCAAAAATTGAAACTTTAAGATACGGTCCTTCATCAGGACCTGTGTGAATTAAAATATAATCTAAACCAGCTTTAAAACGAGTATCCGAATTATTTACAACATTGACCGAAGAATTCTCTTGACAATCATAGTAATATTGTTTACTATTCGCGGAACAGTCACGCGCAAAATGATTCGGTTTATTACATTTCCAGCATCTCAAATCAGAAGGCTTGGTTGAATTGATTACTTTCGGTGGGTTGTTACTACGAGTTTGAGCGTAAACTTCATTTGAGAAAACATTCACAGTATGAATCCTAAAATTACATTTCGGCTTTTGATAGACTAAAGCAGGTTCTAACATTCGATTTCCCTGAGTGAGAGGTCCACGGAACCGTTGTGCACGCACATGTGCATCCTCAACAGATTTACATACCCGAAGTGAATGTGAGAAGGAAACAATGTTTCCTAAAGCCAATTGGGTTTGGAAATGTGGTAATAAATTCTTACGAATAAGACTAAGGCGATTTGCTTCGGAAGGCATCTATGGTAACTGATGGAATAAGTTTTCCATAATCGACACAAATACAGTTACAGGCTCATCAGCACCCTGAGTGCGACTGCGTATTTCATCCCATAAACAAGCCTCATAATCACATGGAAGAAAAGCTGAACGTAACGCACTAACTAGCTGATCCCAATTATACAAAGTATCTTTAATCGATCGATACCAAATCAAAGCATATTCTGTGAAAAATTCAAAAGCTGAAGTAAAAAGTTGTTCCTTGGTAACCCCACGCGCTATTCGCAATTCTTCAACACGCTCTAGAAAACTAGAAAGTCCCGATTGACCATCAAAACGAAGGTTCCATTTATTCATTGGAAGATAATTGTTGTAACGTGGAGGAGCGTCAATAACTTTAGTGCTGTTAATACCAATAGGTGTCGGTAAAGTTTGAAGTGTCGACTATCAATCACATTTGAATTACTAAAGTGATTTTGTGATTGATTAGTTTGTGACGGCTCATCGTCAAGGTCCATTAAGTTAACTGCTTGTGAAATAGAAGGAACTAGAGGTTCATTTTCGGACGTTAATCTGGACTCAAGATCGTCCATAGCCCCTAAACACCTATTATATAGCTCATCTTTATCATTTATTAATGGCCCCACAGAAACTAACCGTTCAAGTAGATTTGAAATATGTACCAAGCGGGTCTGAATACGTTTATAATCATTACTACCCCTAACTAATGACTCAGTGGCTAATATCTCTTCCACAAGAATATCAAGCTTCTTATTGCTATTTCCAATTCTTCCACATTATTAATTTCTACTTCCGGGAAAGAAGCATTTCCCGTCTTTTCCAACTTAGGTTGGTAGTACGAGCTCTAAGAAATTTACGCTTTTCTATCATATTTCCCTTGCAAACAACACCCCGTATTCGTAATTCATAATCTATTTCATCTACCAACAACCTATCAATATCCATTCTGATTGCTTGGTATGGTTCCGGAAGGTAAAATAAATCTCTATACGTAAAAGAAACCAATTCCTCAAAACTAAACCCTTTTTAACACAAGTATAACGTCTTATTTAATATTCTCAAAGTAATTCTTTGCGTGTCACGTTCTGATGATATTTCCCACTTACATAAACAAATACATATAATAAACAGATCCTAATTACACCATATCTAGCTTTTATTTAATTATGTATAGCTACTGTAAATATTGCTCCTTTCCATTATTGTGCGACCTAAAGGTACATGTAACAAATTACAGCCCCACGTTGGGCGCCAAATCTTGTTAGCACTTTACTTACCTTTAGGTCGACGTTCTATATTTTTAACTTGAACAGATTCGCCTGGAGGCTGTAGAAATCAGGCGTCCGTTACGTTATTTTGCTGGTTCCATCCCTTATGTTAAGCGCAGAACTGAGACAGCAGTTTCCGCTTTAAGACAGCTTAGTCATGCCACTTAACGGGATGATAATTCGTCACTGTGTGAGATGCAGCCTCACATCCCTTAATTATTTATAGGCTTGGACCCACAGCGACGCAGTAAGTGAATCTAACAAGTAAATGCAGACTGGTTTATTACAAAAATAATTGTTCTATATATACAAACAAATTTGCTTAGATCATAGTAATATACAAAGTTCATTTCTAATAACAGGTGCAATGTATTATATTCAGTAGGTTAATTTACTAGTCTTGCAAAACAATACTCAGCGGTTTTGCTTCCGTGATATGATATGGACTCCATGAACTCGAGCGTCTTTTATGCTGAGCTGCGATTGTAGGCATTTAAACCTTGTCACGGCCTTGCGTAATTGTGTACGCGAAGCCGTGTAAAAATGCTGAGCGGCGACTGCGAGGTGTTTAAACTTGACTGTGAGTAGGTCGCCGCGCTTGCATAATGCAATATTGCGTTTTTGGTGGCTTTTAATTTTTAGAATGTTTCGTAAAATTTAAATGAATAATTATAAATTTATATCTGGTTAATCTGTTAAAGACAAGATTAAACATATTGCCAATTTTAAGCCACAAAAAAGCAAACCGATAAATTATATTGTTTCTTCGAGATTGAGCGTTTTGAGAGGATATTCTTCTGCCTGGGGTTGTGCGGGTGGTGGCTTCCTTCGTGTTATTCGTTGCCGAATGTAGTAGATAGCTCCTAGTAGGGCAGCGGTTCCCAAAAGGCTGCCTGTGACCCCAATAGACAGGTGAGAATGATGTCGGATGGCTTTCCAGGTGAAGTTTTTTATATGCTCCTGGAAATCTAACTGCGATGCTTGTAGGTCTTCGAAGTGGTCTGACTGAGTTAGTACAGGTTCCTCTGCGATTTCTGAAAATGAGTTTGTTGTGATTGGGTTGGTAATATTGATACTGATAGCCTTGGAGTATCCAGCCAGGATCTTGTATTTTCTGTTGTGCCTTGGGGTTAATGTATTCCTCGCAGTTTGGATGATGCAATCCGATGAAATTTGAATGACACCTGTAGTGTTGACGGTGACTTCTTCCCTGTTTCCACTACAAGTGATTGCTATGCGGGTTGGTTTACTGACTACAAATAGCCAGGTGTTTTCCATGTACAATTGTTTCCAAATAATGGACTGGATGCGATGTCTTCGTAGGAGACATTGACTGGTTTCTACTCGGTGATATATATCGTCAATGATGCAGTTTGGGTTGTTTTCAATTCCTTTAACTACCGTTGGACTGCAAACATAGGTAGTGGGAGAAATTTGTAGCTCTTCTTTGAATTCTTCATCTGTTTCGTGGAAGTACATTTGTAGGTTGTAATCCACAGCGAAGATTCCTTTCGGTACATCGATCATCCAGTAGGATCCATTGCTGATTTGGAGAGGAATTGGTGTCACTTTAATTAAGGAGTATTCCGTTTTTTCCACTATGATGAAATACCCTTGGACGTTGATGTAGATGTCGTCATGCCCAATGTCAACCTTTAGAATTGGCGTTGGTAATATCTCCAAATTTGGTGAAAGTTTACTGGTTGCATTAGCGAGGATCTGTTTAATTTGAGCAGGTGTTATTAGCTCGTACAGATTACCTTGCTGAAAGTGAACGTTTAAGATGTGAATATGGTAGTTGCACAGTTCACTAATTACATTTGTGGCGACTTGGTACACACTGATGATGTGAATATTTAGTCGGTTGGAGTCGGTTGCTTTATACCATTTGTCCATGTTGTTAATGGCCCGGATTCCTTGGTTTAATTTTTCTTGGAAATGTTCCAGCTTCTTGTCGATTCGTTCTTCGGTTTCATTAAACCTGGAAAGTGCTGATAGCAAGAATTTGGATTGTTGACTGTCCATTTTTATTAGTTCCTGTTGATTCTTGTCTAGTCTGTCTATATCTTGATAGACTTCATCGTTGACTCCAAAAATTGATGTTAATACTGTGCCAAGGACTCCTCTTTTTTCTCGTCTTGTTATTATTTCTTCCATACCATCTCTAATCCATTCCATTTGCTTTTTCTGTTCCAGAAGATGATGCACCAGTGTCTTGCATAATGTGTCTTCGGACAGTTCTTTTGCAGAGTCGCAGAGATTGTCGAATTTGTCTACCATGTCTGTGACTGTTTCGAAGTCTTCTTCGATCTTCCCCCTCTCGAACTGGATTTCGATCCGGAATGTTCCTCTCTCAATCTTCCCGTGTCCAATGTGTTCTACATAGTACCCGCTGTCTGGTTTTTGGATATTAAATTCTGCTTTACTTAATGTATTGGTGGTAAGAAGGGTAAAGATGAGTAACAGCAGTTTCCATTTGGACGCGACAGATTTCCTTGGTGCTGGGGATGATCGTGTCTGGATAATGTTAGTTGAAATTTTATCTTCTGCCTCCGGTTCCTGCGATTCCTCGGTAGTTGCTGGTAATGGAATGATGCTGCCTATGGATCGTTTTAGCTGATGTCCTCCTGATTTCTGGAGCGTCACTACTCGTACTGATCCATCGGCTGCTGGATGAGTTGCAGTGACTCTTGCTAAAGGCCACTTACTAGGATTGATACTATCTTCTTTGATTAACACTAAATCTCCAACTTTAGTGTTCTCCAATGGTTTCTTCCATTTGTTTCGTTGCTGTAGTCCATGAAGGTAGTCCGAGCTCCATGATTTCCAAAAATCTTGCTTGATCTTTTGGATTATCCTCCAACGATTCGATAGATTTGAAGATATTGGAGTGTTGATTGGGTCTGGTGGCGATATGATTTCCCTCCCTATTAGGAAATGGCCTGGCGTCAGAGCAGTTGTGTCCTCAATATCGTTGCCTTGTGGACATAGAGGACGTGAGTTTAGGCAGGCCTCAATTTGGCAGAGAAGAGTTGTTAACTCTTCAAAGGTGAGAGTAGCGTGGCCAATAGTTCTCTTCAGATGATGCTTCATTGATTTTACCCCTGCTTCCCATATCCCTCCGAAGTGAGGGGCTATTGGAGGGATGAAGTGCCATTGGGTACCACCGGTTGCTAAGGTTTCTTGGACAACTGGGCCTTCAATTGTTTGGCGGGTTTCCTTGTCCAACACTTTTCTTGCGCCAACGAAGTTTGTTCCGTTGTCGCTGTATAGGTGTGCACAGCGTCCTCTTCGGGCAGTAAACCTCCTGAAGACTGCTAGGAAGCTGTTGGTTGTCATGTCGCTGACGGCCTCTAGGTGGATTGCCTTGGTTGATAGACAGACAAAAACAGCAATGTACCCTTTGTGCGAAGAATGCCCTCTTCCCTTGGATGTTCGGATCGGTATTGGGCCGGCGTAGTCCACTCCGGAATGGAAGAATGGAGGAGTTGAATTCACTCTGGTTGATGGAAGATTTCCCATCAGTTGCTGTGCTGCCTCTGCTTTGTATCGTAGACATCGGAAACACTTCTGGATGCTGGAGCTGACTGCTTTCTTCGCGTTGATGATCCAATATTTTCTTCGGATATATGAGAGAGTGAGTTGGGTGCCACCGTGCAGCGTGCGTAGATGCGCCTCTTGGATTATTAGTTTGGAAATATGACTGGAGTACGGGAGTATGATTGGGTGTTTTTCATTGAAGGACAAGGTGGAATTTTCTAATCTTCCTCCAACACGGATTATTCCATGCTGATCGATGAAGGGATTGAGGTTGGCAAGCTTGTTACTGGAACTCACATATTTGTTCTGCCGGAGTTGAGATCCTGTTGCCCTCAAAATAGGATCACTTCCTTGGATGACCTTAACGAGTAGGAGGATGGTGTCGTCCATTTCCTTCACTGATAGGCATCCTGATTGAGTGGGAAGTCGCTTACACTTGTTGATGAATCTTCGGCAGTGTGACATGACTCGTACCATTCTTGTTAGAGAAGAAAAACGATGAACGACTTCGTTCTCGTCTTGATGAATGGTAGTTTGATGCACAGTGTAACTTCTTGCTTCTTCCTCGGTGGTTGCGGTGTCTGGTTGACACGGCCATGAACTCTTGTTAACTAGCCAGCTCGGTCCGTCCCACCATAGGAGATGATTCTTTAGTTTTTCTGGACTAGTGCCTCGGGAGATGACGTCTGCAGGATTCTCTTCGGATTTGACGTGGTTCCAATGTTGAGCCGGAATTAGATTGTTGATTTCGGCTACTCGATTCGCGACGAACGTCTTCCATCGTACCGGGTCTCCTTTTATCCATCCTAATGTAACCATGGAGTCGGTCCAGGCGAAGATAGACACCTTAGGAAGGTCTAATGCTGCAATTACCCTTTGAAGTAGATTGGAAAGGAGTACTGCTGCGCAGAGTTCCAGTCTTGGTAATGTCGTCTTGGCTCGGGCTGGTGCCACCTTGGATTTGGCGATTAATAAGGATACCTTGACTTGGCCGGATGATGTGGTGACTCTGGTATAAATCGCGGCCCCGAAAGCTCTTTCGGAGGCGTCACAGAATCCATGCAGCTCTACTAGAGATTCCCTTTTGATAAACAACCACCTTGGTAAGGTAATTTCTTCCACTGCCTTGAGTTGAGACCTGAGCGTCTCCCATTTGCCTTGGATATTTTCAGACACTGGGTCATCCCATTTGATATTTTCGAGCCATAGTTCTTGGATGAGTAGCTTGGCAGTGATGATGACGGGTGCTAACCATCCCAATGGGTCGAAAATTTTGGCAACTTCGGATAGTATGGTGCGTTTGGTGGATTCCTGTTGCTTAACGTCTACCTTAAAACAGAAAACATCTTCATATGGAGACCAGTGAATGCCCAAGGACTTTTTTACGCCGTCTTCACTTATTTCGAGGTATGTTTGTTCCTTTAACTCTTCTGGGAGTTCTTGAATGATGGCTGACTCATTACTGCACCATTTATGTAGAGTAAAGCCTCCACGCTTTAGTAAGGAAATGAGCTGACCTTGTTGTTGGATCGCTTCTTCCACAGTGTCGGCCCCAGAAAGCACGTCGTCCACGTAGAAATCTTTCTTCACTGCTTCTGAAGCTAATGGAAATGAGACCTTTTCGTCCTGTGCGAGTTGATGCAAGGTTCGAATGGCAAGATAGGGAGCTGATGCGGTTCCATAAGTGACGGTGCACAGCTTATATTCCCTGATTGGCTGTGATTTGTCGAATCTCCATAGGACTCTTTGGTACTCCTGGTCTTGGTTGTTCATTCTGATTTGTCGGTACATTTTTTCAATGTCTGCAGAAAAAACAATCCTGTGTGTCCTCCATCGAAGTAGAATGTCGACCAGTTCTTGCTGAAGTTTAGGTCCAGCGTACATCATCTCATTTAAGGATTTTCCGTGAGAGGCCTTGCTAGAGGTATCGAAAACGACACGAAGCCTGGTTGATGAACTTGCTTCTCGGATGACGCCATGGTGGGGAATGTAATACTTGCCGTTATTCTCATCTTCCCTTGCCACCTTTTCCATATGTCCTAAATCCAAGTATTCTTGCATGAATTTCTTGTATTGGACTGCTAGATCTTGATCTTGTCCTAATTTCTTCTCCAGATGTATGAATCGTGCCAATGCTGAGGGTTTGGACCTTCCCATGTGTACTGGAGTTTGTTTGAATGGAATCCTTACTACGTATCTTCCATCTACGTCTCGCTGGACTGTGTCTGTGAATTTATTGTCACATACCTGATCATCTGGGGAAAGTTTCCTTTGAGGAGAAGCCTCTTCAATGTTCCAGAATTTCTGCAACTGCTCATCCTCTTCAATTTTGGCAACCATGGTGTTGACCTTAAGGCTGGTGGGAGGTCGTCTTCCCATGGTTCCTGATAAGATCCATCCCAATTCGGTATTCTGTCCTAGGATGCCATCTTTGGATTTCTTGATTCCTTCGAGAATTATTTGGGAATATTCTTCAGCGCCTAGAAGTATATCTGTGATTTTCCATTTTGCGACTTTTGTTTCGCTGTTCCCAATTCCGGAGATTTCTGCTCGAACCTTGGTCCTGGGTAACGCTAATAATTCGGCTGCGGCTTCGGTGATGAAGGAACCTTGAGACCCTGGATCTATCAAGACCCTCAAGAGATGAGTCATCCCGGATGCTGCCTTAACTTGAACCGTTGCTGTGGCCAGTAGCACTTGGCTCTTCTTTGCGCCTAGGTTGGCGGCAATGATTGTGGGTTTTGGCTTCTTCTCTGGAGCGTTTGAGGTCTGCATGGCTGCTGCGTGAGAAATCGTCTTCATCTTCGGAGCGGTATCGGCTTTGATGGCGGCTGTGCCTTGTGAAGCAGAGTATGGTGTGGAAAGCGGCAGATTTTGCAGTTATAATACGAACGACATTGTATATTAGAATCGTGTCGCAAACATCGAAAGCACAATCGGTAGGTTCTTACCACTTCTTGCTTTTCGTGGGTGGAGAGCCTCTGGAATTGACCACAGTTATCGATGTAATGGTCCCCATTGCACATCTTGCAGTTGAGATATCCGGCAGCGTAATTTTTCTGTGGCTTGTCCTGAGTTGGTTTTCGAGCTCCATCAATGGATTCCAAGGATTGGAACCGCATTTGTAAGAAGGCCATTAGAGTTTGGTGATCCTGAACTTCATTTGGGCACTGAAGCGATTGCTCATATAATTTGTTAGTTTCAGGATCCCATTTTCGAGTAATAACTCGGTTAATCCACGGACCCCAGCTGTCGGTGGAAATGCCCAAATTTTTGATTGCTTCCACACATTCCTTAGTGGAGTCATGCAATCTTTTCAACCCTTGGGCTGATTCCTTGGAGAGGACCGGCTGATCGAAGATGGTGTCTAGCAATTTGGTTAGAATAAGGCGATTATTTTGATACCTTTGTTGCAGCAAATTCCAAGCGGTGTTGTAGTTGGCTTGAGTCACTGCGAGATGCTGGATTAGTCGGCTGGGCTCTCCCTTGACATGCGTTTTTAAATACTGCATTTTGATGACATCATCCATGTTTTGGTTGTCATCTACTAATTTGGTGAATAGGTCCTTAAAAGTGGCCCATTCCTCATAATTTCCCTCGTATATGGGGATTTTAACTTGAGGAAGCGAGATGGCTGATGCTTGCTCGTTCCTTGTTGGTGCTTGTAACAAATTAATTAAATTTCGGTACCTGTCTTTCAACGTAGTAAATTCAGGACTGAAGTGCGTCTGGTTTGAATCCATCTCGTTAGACATGACTTCTTCGTCCATCTCGATCACCCGGTCCCATTCTTCCTTTAATTCCCTCTTTGTGATGGCGGGCCTTCCGAGTGCTTGTTCCAGTTCGGCGTCGTCCAAAGATTGCTTAAAATTCTGCATCCGAATCTGCAGTTTTCGGATACGAACCTTTTGCTCGGGATTTACAACTGTTTCCTCTCGCCTCCTAGTTTCAGAGGGGTCGGGATTTTCAGTTGCCTTTAAACAGCTCTGCAAATAACTTTTTGCTTCGCAGTAGATGGCTTTAATTTGTTCGTAATACCCTGTGGTAAAATAATTATGTGTAGGAATACTTAGCTGCACCATTTTGGCGTGATTTTTGGTCACGGCGTTCCAAGTTTCGTCCAGCGTCTTGTTTCGGCTGGCGATGTAAGCTTCTGTTTTTCGGCTGGCAGGGTCCTTTTTGCTGTTGGAAAATACCTGCGTGATCTTCTGGCCGAGTTCTTCTTGGGCGACAGCTAGCTGATTGAATTCCTCCATATTGTTTGCCATTTTCGGGGAACCGGGTGGGTTGGTAGATGTTGTTTTCTTCTCGGGATGTACCTCTTCTTAGTTGTAGACAGATCCGGCTCGAAGGACCATGAACAGATTCGCCTGGAGGCTGTAGAAATCAGGCGTCCGTTACGTTATTTTGCTGGTTCCATCCCTTATGTTAAGCGCAGAACTGAGACAGCAGTTTCCGCTTTAAGACAGCTTAGTCATGCCACTTAACGGGATGATAATTCGTCACTGTGTGAGATGCAGCCTCACATCCCTTAATTATTTATAGGCTTGGACCCACAGCGACGCAGTAAGTGAATCTAACAAGTAAATGCAGACTGGTTTATTACAAAAATAATTGTTCTATATATACAAACAAATTTGCTTAGATCATAGTAATATACAAAGTTCATTTCTAATAACAGGTGCAATGTATTATATTCAGTAGGTTAATTTACTAGTCTTGCAAAACAATACTCAGCGGTTTTGCTTCCGTGATATGATATGGACTCCATGAACTCGAGCGTCTTTTATGCTGAGCTGCGATTGTAGGCATTTAAACCTTGTCACGGCCTTGCGTAATTGTGTACGCGAAGCCGTGTAAAAATGCTGAGCGGCGACTGCGAGGTGTTTAAACTTGACTGTGAGTAGGTCGCCGCGCTTGCATAATGCAATATTGCGTTTTTGGTGGCTTTTAATTTTTAGAATGTTTCGTAAAATTTAAATGAATAATTATAAATTTATATCTGGTTAATCTGTTAAAGACAAGATTAAACATAACTCGACAATTGATCGCCATAAAAGTGTACTTGAGGCCCGTCTCTAGCAACAGTGAAGACGTCGCGAATACTTTAATTAAGATGTTAAAAGAGAGCGCTAACAAGTTTCATTCAAGTACACTGATCTAGGTCAAGAAACTTATAACTTCACTTTATATCTGACAATACGATTATTGGACTCAATGTCTAAGAAGAAAATGAAAGAGAGCAATACCTTTAGCTAGCTTTATTATTTTTCACACGTTGTATTCCTTGATTTTACAGTTATTCACTATTTGCACGCGGTACCCCAATTAACTTAAACCAATACGTTTAATGAGTACACACTGTTCTTATATGCAAAAGATCATCAGATTCTAGACGCGCAGTGCACGCCGGTTCTGATTGGTTGTCGCCATTTTATCGATGGTTCGTTTGTAGTGAAAACGTCTTTAGTTTATGTGTTATTTTCTCTAAATTTCCTAATGCATCTGACTGTATTCTCTATAGCACCTTCCAAATTTTGGAAGTGTTTTATGTGATAACGGTACTTAAGCAAAATGTCGACTTCAAATCAGAGCAATGGAAAGAAAACCAGCAGCACCAACAATTCTATGACGAACACCCCCTCTAGTACGCCCGTTTCGAACATCGTCAACCGGCCGAACAGCCAGGCCCCAGTGCAGAGTACATCTCCGCCAAACAATGCACCCAAATACGGTACCTTAGTACCAAACCGCATCTTTGTTGGTGGTATTTCAGCCAACACAACCGAAGCAGAATTGCTACAACTCTTCAGCAACTACGGAACCGTCAAAGCAGCTAAGATAATCCAAGACAACGCCGGTGTGTCTAAGGGGCACGGGTTCATAACCTTCGAAAGCGAAGAAGAAGCTAAACGCCTGCAAAGAGAAGCTGACAACATTGTGTTGCGAGAGAGAAAACTTAACCTTGCCCCGGCAATTAAAAAACAACCATTTAGTCGTGTTAAATCACTTATCTGTTTGTTGTTATACTTGTAGACGTTTAATAAATCCAATGACTCCTAACAAATGTCAGCTTGTCAGGCTCCAATCGCCGGCTGTCACCTGCTGCACGTAGACCCCAAAACTGCGTGATGACTTTCAGCAGACTAACTTCCCGTAGGTTTTCCGTCTAATACTTGTTGCTTTAATATCGAATTTCAAGATAGAATGAGGTAGATGCCAGAATAATTATACGTACCCTGATAACAGGCAATAAACTATGTAAACGTTTTCCGTGGTTCCTATATCGCTTCTATGCTCGAATCTACATTCGTGGGAAAGTGATACTTGCTCCCATAATTCCCTAGCAGTACGGTCGGTCAGTATTATTCACCTACTATAACCGAAACCACGAGACATTGCGAGATTACCACATTATTTTCCACGAAACCTTTTGCACGTTAAAATGCTGTCACTCGTTTTTCAAGACAAAACCAGTTGTTTATTTTCTACCCTCTAGTAACAACCATTGCCACTCTGATATTAATTTTTATGAGCTTTCACCGCGATATTCCCACTTGATTTTTATTCCCTACTTATATACCGTAAACTACTAGTATTAGTGCCATATGCTTTTAGTACGTAACAGGTTATTTACTTTACTTTACCACTGACGACGTGCGATAAAGTATTTCACACAAAGGCACGAAACAATGTTGATGTTCTTTCTTGGGGGTTGTAGAAAAAAAATGTTTGTAAAATAGAACTTAAAAAAATTTGTTTTATTTTTTTGTGTAGTTATACTTTTAGGTTTTTTGAAAACCTCAAATAGTCTCATGTGTATCTCAAAAACTAGCTATTCTACATGGTGTCCTGTGAGATGAATTGTTGTACATAACCTCAACAAACCATTTTATATTTTTTTGTAATTAAAAATATACCTGCCCGAAAAAATTCACAAAACTAAAAAGTCACGTTTTTGCAGGGTTATATGAAAAGCAATGTGCCGCGTAAGCACGTGCATATTCCTCGAACGCAATTTCGTAAAAACTACGCAAATGAAAATTTAGAACGTGCTTTAGCAGCTGTAATTGTAGAAGGAAATTCAATGGGGCAAGCTGCTGACCGATGGGGAATTCCTAAAACTACTCCGTGGAGAAAGTGCCGAGGACTGACGAAAAACAAGTTGGGAAAACCTCCTGCACTGAGTGTATTGGAGCAGAGAAATATTGTTCACGCATTCACAACAGCTGCTCGAATTGGATACCCTTTCAATAGAGACGAACTAAAAAATTTAATTCAGGAATATCTTACTCGAAAAGGTGCTACAGTCAAGTGGTTTAAAGACAATCTACCAGGCGATGAATAGGTTAGAAATTTTGAAAATCGTAACCCTGAGTTAACTCGCCGTAATTTCGAAAACATGAAGAGGGTTAAGGCTCAACTTTCTGAAGAAGTTATTTTACTGAATTAGAAGTTACACTTACTAATGTTCCTGCAGAGAACATTCTAAACTATGATGAGACCAACATATCTGACGCCCCTGGTCGCATTAAGGTGTTTGTGAAAAAAGGATCGAAACATGCATCACGTATAATTGATTCCTCAAAAAGTTCCAATTCTGTCATGTTTGCGGCGCTTGTAGAGGGATCCTTGTTACCGCCTTACATTGTATATAGGGCAAAAAATATTTACCCTGAATGGGTTCAAAATGGACCGCCCGGTGCTAGATATAATAGGTCAAAAAACAAATGGTGTGATTCGGTTTTATTTGAAGATTGGTTCGTCAGCATAGCTTTACCAGTTCTCAGAAAAAAAACTGGTAAAAAAATTGTTATCGGTGATAATTTAAGTGGTCACCTTTCCATAAATATTGTTCGATTATGTAAAGAAAACGACATTTTGTTAGTGTTTTTCCCAGCTAATAGTATCCACATTTGTCAACTACTTGATGTTGCTGTATTTGGGCCCCTCAAAAAAGCCTGGGGAATAATTTTAACGGAGTGGACATGCAAAAACAAAGGTGTAGTTCCCAAGACAGAATTCCCTTCTTTAATACACAAACTACTGCAGTCAATGGAACCCACAATGTCACAAAATATTAAATCTGGGTTTGAAAGTTGTGGAATAATTCCTCTAAATCCTGATAAGGTGAAAAGAAAGCTCATTGGTCGTGTATACAACACGGATGGCCAGATACAAAACAATGCTTTATCAGAAACATCTGAACATATGGGTGAAAAAACTGCTATGAATGAGAAAAACCGACCAAAGAGAAGTAAGAAAGTCACTATTGCCGCTGGAAAATCCATTGGTTTAAGTGGTTTGTCAGTTACCGACGTTGCCGGACCCTCGCATCAAAACATAGAGATTAATTAAATGAGACTGATAATAATAAGGAAACTGTACCTGATAATGTAGATAATGAGACTGATAATAGTGTAGAAGAAAAGTGGAGACTGACTCTGAAGTCGAATCTTGCAAAAAACCAAAAACTGAGTCTTTAAAAAAACCAGTAACCAGTTTTAATGCTTTGAAGAAGAATATGTTTGTTATTGTAGGATTAGTTTACAACAAAAATTCTAAAAAAGAATGCACCAAAGAATTTCTCGGAAGAATTATTTCTCTTGATAAAAAGATCACCGTGAGCTTCTTAAGAAACTACAAAGGAAAAAAGACTGTTTATTTTTCCTTCTGTAACTGACATTTCACAAGTTCAATTCAGTGAAATAAAATACGTGTTTTCCGAACCTATAGTTTGCAGAGGAATTTATACATTCAGTGGTGATCTTGTATAAGTTCCTTTTTTGTTTTAATATGTTAATTTTTTTTTATTTTATGTGGATTAGATTTTATAATATTAAGTTTATCACTAAGTTTTGTAAAACAATTACGTTTTTTTTTGCAAAAAGAGTTTTAAAACGATTATTTATTTTATTCTTTATGTTAGATGTTAGAATTAATTATAATAGTTAATTTGTTCCTATTTTTATTTTGTTAAGTTCTGTTATTTACAATTTATTTTAGTTAAAATCTAGTAATATGAAATAATAAAACCAGTTACATTTATCACTAGGTTTTGTAAAGCAACTACAGTTTTTTTTCGCAAAAAAGAGTATTAAAATCATTATTTGTTTATGTTAGATGTTAGAACTAATTATAATAGTTAAGTTGTTCCCATCTTTATTTTATTGGAGTTATGTTATTTACAATTTATTGTAGTTAAAATCTAATACGAAACAATAAAACATTGTCTTGAAATCCCTTGGTTTCTTTTATTTTTGATGTAGGTATGTATCTAGGTAATTTTTGGTCATATTTTTAAAAACATCATACTTATTTCATATAACCCATTACAAAGTCCAATTTGGACCATTTTTTTAGATTATACAAGGCTAGAAGAAACAATCAGTTTTGTTTTATATAACCCCGACCCCATGGGTATGAAACGCCAAAAATAAAAAAAAACAAAAATGTTAAGCCAAAAAACACGAAATGTGTATGAAAAATATACCTTTAGATAAACCCTAAATGACCACAATTTTATTTTTTTTTTAATTACACCACAGTCTGTCATATAGAGACATTCAGTAGCTGCTTTAACATGCATTGACAATTAATAAATTGAAAAACTTGAAGGATGTACATCCATTGATGTCACACCCATATTAATCTTAGGCTAGTTTAACATATTACACTATCTAACCTATTAATTAATCAAAACATCAGTGCTGCGCAAATCTATTAATCAGGTCTGCGAGTTTAAATCTTTTTAAACGTGGTTGCACTTCATCATCATGGTCTAGTAAGCACTCCACTAGGGCGTTTGGATGATCACTAATACGATTTCGATAACGCGCACTAAACGTTTGTATCTCTTGATTAACTGTTGGAACTGCAAGATCACGTCTTATGATTTCGTTGGGGACGTACCATGGCGCATTAACTAAAGATTTAAGCACTTTTGATTGAAATCTTCTCAGTGTTTCAATGTTCGACGTTTTGGCGGTGCCCCACAGTTGTACACCAAAAGTCCATATGGGTTTAAGCATGGTTTTGTAGAGGAGTAGCTTGCTCTCCAGAGAAAGTTGCAACTTGCGCCCGATTAGTCAATACATTTTTTGTAATTTCAGATCTAGCTGTTTTCGCTTTGCCCATATGTGTGTTCTCCAGGTCAATTTTCTATCCAGGTGGATACCGAGGTACTTAGCACTGTCTGCTTGTGGAATCTGTTGATTATTTATCTCCAATGGTGGACAGGTGCCTCTTCTTAATGTAAATGTTACTTGAACCGATTTACTTTCTTTTATTTTTATGCGCCACTTATTACACCAGCACTGTGTTTTGTTATTTCAGAACAGTGATAATTAACAAAATGTCAAAAAATCGTTTCATATATACCCAGAGGACGGTACTTATCGTAATGACTTGTACTTAGTACTCGGCACAGCTCTGCCATCACATTACGTAGCACTTCTTCAAACCATCTTATTCTCAGTCGGCCCCTTCATCTACCACAGATTGGCTGCCAATACATTATTGCTTGCGGGGTCTCGCACTGCCTTGTTTATTTCTGCGTTGGTCATTCTTCTTGGTGCTCGCATATTTTTCTTAGGATTTTTCTTTCGGCATATCTTAGCTTTCCTTGTTCATGTTCCGCTAGAGACAACGTTTCACAACCATAACATATAATTGGTCTATAGTTTGGTATATTTTGATTTTTGAGGATCTCTTTAGAGTTTTAGTAAATATAATAACCCCTGGTATCAGACTGAATTCTTCTAGCAAATTCCTCACCTGTATGAGATCTTATATGTAAAATATAATGGTCTCTTACTGTTGCTTTGTATTCAAACAGGGCAATTATAAAACTTCTCTCCTGTATAAGTCCTGATATGAGAAACACTAAATGACTTTAATCTACTGTTCTGTGTTCTCAAATACAGCAAATAAAAGGCTTCTCTCCTGTTTGAGTTCTCATGCCTATAACTAATTGATCTTTTGTTACCGTTCTCTATCCACAAACCAAGCAACAACTGAGGCTTCTCTCCTGTATGAATCCTCATAAGACTAACAAAACTAGTTTTTTCTACCGTTTTGTATTCACAAACCGAGCAATTCTAGGGCGGCTTACCTGTGTGAATCTTCATATGTGTGACTTTTATTTGCTGTTCTGTATTCGCAAGTAGAGAAAATAAAGGCTTTTCACCTGTATGAGTGCTCATGTGTGTAACTAAACTACTTTTCTGTGTTCCTTTGAAATCACAAACAGAGCGACTTCTCTCCTGTATGAGTTCTCATATGTTTAACTAACTGATCTTTAGTTACTGTTCTGTGTTCGCAAATAGAACAAATATAAGGTTTTTCTCCTGTATGAGTCCTCAAGTGAGTAACTAAACTACTTTTGTGTTCCTTTGAAATCACAAACACAAACTAAATCACTTTTATGTGCTGTTCTGTATTCACAAGTGGAGCAAATATATGGTTTCTCTCCTGTATGAGTTCTCATATGTCTAACCAACCGATCTTTAGATACTGTTCTGTGTTCGCAAAAAGAGCAAATAAAAGGCTTCTCTCCTGTATGAGTCCTCATGTGTGTAACTAAATTACTGATCTGTGTTCCTCTGAAATCACAAACAGAGCAACTATATGGCTTCTATCCTGTATGAGTTCTCATATGTACAACTAAACTTCTTTTCTCTGCTGTTCTGTATTCACAAACGGAGCAGATATATGGTTTCTCTCCTGTATGAGTTCTCATATGTCTAACTAACTTATCTTTAGCTACTGTTCTGTATTCACAAACACAACAAAAATGAGGCTTCTCTCCTGTATGAATTCTCATATGTTTAGTTAAATTACTTTTCTGTGTTGCTTTGAAATCACAAACAGAGCAACTATATGGCTTCTCTCCAGTATGAATTCTCATATGTTCAACTAAATTACGTTTCTGTGTTCCTTTGAAATCACAAACAGAGCAACTATATGGCTTCTCTCCTGTATGAGTTCTCATATGTTCAACTAACCTACCTTTAGTTGCTGTTCTGTGTTCGCAAATATAACAAATAAAAGGCTTCTCTCCTGTATGAGTTCTCATATGTTTAACTAAACTTATTTTCTCTGCTGTTCTGTATTCACAAACACAACAAAAATGAGGCTTCTCTCCTGTATGAATTCTCATATGTGTAACTAAATTACTTTTCTGCGTTGCTTTGAAATCACAAATAGAGCAACTATATGGTTTCTCTCCTGTATGAGTCCTCATGTGTTGAACTAAATTACTTATCTGTTTTCCTTTGAAATTACAAACAGAGCAACTATATGGCTTCTCTCCTGTATGAGTTCTCATATGTACAACTAAATTTCTTTTCTCTGCTGTTCTGTATTCACAAACACAACAAAAATGAAGCTTCTCTCCTGTATGAATTCTCATATGTCTAACTAAACTACTTTTCTGTGTTCCTTTGAAATCACAAACAGAGCAACTATATGGCTTCTCTCCTGTATGAGTTCTCATATGTTGAACTAAATTGTATTTCTCTGCTGTTCTGTATTCACAAATGGAGCAAATATATGGTTTCTCTCCTGTATGAGTCCTCATGTGTTTAACTAAATTACTTATTTGTGTTCCTTTGAAATCACAAACAGAGCAACTATATGGCTTCTCCCCTGTATGAGTTCTCATATGTCTCACTAAATAACTTTTATGTGGTGTTCTGTATTCACAAACAGAGCAAATATATGGTTTCTCTCCTGTATGAGTTCTCATATGTTGAACTAAATTTCTTTTCTCTGCGGTTCTGTATTCACAAACACAACAAAAATGAGACTTCTCTCTTGTATGAGTTGACATATGTTTAGCTAAATTAATATTTTCATGTTTGATGTATTCCTTCTTATCAAAATTTTCATTGTTATCCACGTTCTGCAATAAGCCAGATGCAGTTCCTCTAGAACTACAAGATTTATTATCCATAGTTTCTTATTTAATGTTCATTATATTTTTTTAAACAACAGTGCACCTTTCAAAATGAAATTGAAATATCTTCACACCTGCAACAAAAAGAGATTGTCATGAACCTATTATACATTTTGTTAGGGTGATGCAACAACCAAATTCTAGTTAGAAATGGCTACGTTCAATTTGACAATTGGATTGCTTATTGGTTGTTTTTACATCAAATTGAGTAGAGTAGACCATAAAAACCAATGAGAAAGTAATTGATTTCGGGTGTTTTAGCACTATATGTTTGTAGTATGCTGACTTATAGGACTTTAGTAGCAATCGATGTAAATATGTAAAAACTGTGGGTTTATATGGTGTACCCAATTTGATGTAAAAATGACTTAGGGTGTATTAGCTATACTAACTGATTCAATTAGACTTATGCTTAGTTTCGATATTTAATTCTCATATATAATACTACTAGCTGTTACCCGCGACTTTGTTCGCGCGAGGTTCGTTATTTGTGTATTAAATAATGACTAATCAAGAATGACTTCTCTTACTCTGGTGAATTTTGGTCTTAAATTGTCTTTTACATGTGTGGCAACGAGCATTTAACAATTTCGCGAGCTTGGTAACATGCAAATGGCAGAGAAATACGGCAAAATTCCTACTGTCCCACCCTGAACTTTTTCATGGTATCACTGGACGTAGCACGTCGAAGCAAAGATGAGGTTCCTTCGGTTTCCAGAAATATGGCTGCCACTGACAAAATGCACCAGGTTGATTCCGTGCTGGTACCCTTATTGGAGGTGATCTGTGTTGTACGCGTGCTCTGGACTCATTAGGATGGCTTTATATAATTTAATTTCAAGGTGAGCACCCGTTAAATATCGCATTTTATTCGCATAAATAAAAAACAAAAACTTTAGTAACAGCTTCTTATGTGGATGCTTCATATCACGTACACATTTTTTTCACATTATACAACAAATGGGTAATCAAAAGTAATTTAGAAGTGCTAATCGAGAAGTAATTTTTGAGTGCTAATATGGAAGTAGTTTTGAAGTAAAAAGGTTAAGTGACGCCTTGGACCGTTAAAATGCTTATATTCCCCCCTTGAGAGCTGAACGTCCGAAAACAAATATCAATTGGCTTACATTAAGTCAAGCCATCTCCATTGGCTAACCCGTCGCTCGCCTGTTATTAAAACCAAAGCTAAACCGATAACCTTTGGCGCGACATGTTATAAAAACCGCGTGAAAACATTATAAAAATGGCGGGGAGTTCAGATATTAATCAATTTTACATTCAAATTTCTAATTAGTCTAAAAATTCCTATGTGTACAGATGACTCCAGCTGGGATACGTGATTGACCCAATCGTTGGGCGTTGTGACCAAGTTATACGTTCTGACCAAAACCGAAATTGGGTATTGTGGCCAAGTTGGGCGTTCTGACCAAAATTAGATTATACAGTGTGGAAATAAAGTAACGGATAAATTCACTAACTTCGTTGATATTAATTTTTATGAAAAACTCTCGAAGGGGTGTAGTGATTTTGACTAGTGATAGGCTTATTCGAATGAAAAATAACCGGTTACCCGGTTATTGAAATAACCTGTGTAACTCGGTTTACGTTCCAAGTATTCAAATGAAAAATAACCTCATCCTGATACGTACTCCGTGCCATATCTCAGCGACCTGCGAGTGATCGAAATTCTGTAAATAATACGTCATTCATAACTCATAACCATAAGTAAGGCAGATTGTACTGAAAATACCATTTGGGCCTCTCGCTCTAAAGTTTTCTCCCTTGCTTCTTTGCCAGCTGATGCTCGCGGTCGATCCGTTGTCATATGATATAAACATAAATCAATTTTTTGCCACCTTTAACCCAGCCGATCGATAAACATAAACGTTTTACCACTGTTTTTTATTGCGATTAGCAAGCAGTACCGCATATTTCTTTCTTTCTACACTTCTTAATAAATACCTCTTAATTTCCAATACATAACACATAATGTACATATTATGTTTTGGTTATAGATCGGAAGAATGTAGGAGTAATCGAGCTAATGCAGAATAGGGAGTCGTAAAACTCATACAAATACAACAATATATTATTAATTATTATTATATTATTATAAATCGCCAGCAATCGAAAACAATAAAGGTGTATCCAGATATATTTCATTCATATCCACAATTACTTATTGCACAAACTCCTTAGAAATCAAATAAAAATCATTTATACAATTATTATAATTAACGATTAACTGAGTTCCTTCAATGTTAAATTAGGAAGACAACAAAGGGGAGAAACCTGCGTTGGAAAACATGGAATAGGAACACGCAATGAAAAAGGGCAAACACTAATAAATTTCCTCGAAGAACATCAATTAAAAGCCATGAACACATTTTACAACAAAAAACATCAAAGAAAATGGACGTGGCGGAGCCCGGACGGGAAAACAAAAAACGAGATAGACTTTATCATCACAGACAATAGAACGACAGTACAAGATGTAACAATTCTCAACAGGATCAATATTATCATCAATCATATGAATATAATCAATCTCTATACCTTGCCTTTATTGACTTTGAATAAGCATTTGATACAGTGGAAATCTGGGCACTTGTTAATGCGCTGAAAAGATGCAGAATCGATTATCGATACATCCAATTAATTGAGAACATGTACAATAATGCAACCATAACAATACAAACATTCGAAAAAACAAAACCGGTGAATGTTAAACGTGGCATCAGACAAGGCGACACGATCTCGCCCAAACTGTTCACTAATCTCCTAGAGGATGTATTCAAAACTCTGAATTGGGACGAGAAGGGTATCAACATTAATGGTGATTACCTAAATAATCTACGGTTGTCTGACGACGTTGTTTTACTAACAGACAATATTGAGGACTTGGAAACAATGTTAATGGATGTCGGGAAAGCAGCACAAGCAGTTGGGCTAAAAATGAATCTATCGAAAACAAAAATTATGTCTAAGAGAGAAAATGTACCACCCATCCAAATTAACGACAATCTGCTAGAGGTAGTAGAAGAATATATATAATTAGGACAAAAACTGACTTTTGCGTCGGACACGCAAGCAGCGGAAGTTGATCGAAGAATCAAACTGGGATGGGCGGCATACGGAAAATTAAGGAATGTATTTAAATCTAATGTGTACCCGCAATATCTCAAAATAAAAGTATTCAACCAGTGTGCCTCCCAACGCTTACATACACATCTGAGACGTGGTCCCTCACTGAAACTATAATAAAAAAGATGAAAGTGGCCCAGAGAGCAATGGAAAGATCTATGCTTGGACAGCAGGAGCTACAGGAAAGAAAGACAAATCAATGGAGAGAAAATAAAACTAGAGTAGAAGATGTAGCAAGACGAATCGCAAGCCTAAAGTGGCAATGGGCTGGTCATGTTACGAGAAGGGAAGACAACAGATGGAGCAAGAAGGTGACCGAATGGAGGCCAAGAACGGGAAGTAGAGATCGAGGCAGGCCTAGAACCAGATGGAGAGATGATATATGCAAAATAGCCGGAACACAGTGGATGGGATCAAACACCGAAAGCAGAAAATGGTGACAAATTGGGGAGGCGTACAGCCAGAGATGGAATATATAAACGCTGTAAATAATGATGATGATAATGAGTTCCTCTGCTATCTGCAAGTTACGATGCCGATGCAGATGACGCTGAACTGCGTAACCGGCAAACCGGCGAAATCGAAACGAATCGAGAGCCAAAATTTATTCGAATGATTATTCAAATAATCATTCGGTTATTAATATCATTCGAATGCAAATGATTCGGTTATGAAAATTGTTCGGTTATGCCCATCACTAATTTTGACCATAGGGTTATTTGTTTTTCATGATATGACGTCATCGACTTTTTTTTAAATAACAACCTATATTTCTTATTATTGATTTCGGTAGTACTTTTGATGCCGTTTTGAACGGTATAAAATTTTCAGTATGTTCCATTTGAAAAAAATCGAGAAAAATGGTCTTAAAATTTAAATTTCAAAACCAATGAAATGAGCAAAATAAATATAGTTACCGGTGGATAAAACAAAAAATGATTAGTTACATGTCACAATTAAACAATTTGTAAATGTCATAACAAAATAAGCAGCCATTGCTTTCAAACGGAACATATTGAAAATTCTATATCATTGAAAACAACGTAAAAAGTACTACCAAATTAATAATAAAAATACAGGTTGTCATTTACAAAATGTCGATGACGTCATAACTTTTAAAACAAATGACGTAGCAACATAAAGATGGTTGTAGTGTATGTCCTATAATTAAAATCATTATACCCCTTCAAGAGTTTTTCATAAAAATTAATATTAACAAAGTTAATGAATTTATCCGTTACTCTATTTCCACATTGTATAGGTACTTGAAAGACTGTAACTAACTTACTGTACAACATGTAATTTGTATATTTTGTATATTTTTTTGTTCTTATTAGCCAAGTGCTAAATAAAAATATTATTATTATTATATACTACCCTAAACTGACAGGATTAAATTGTTATTTTTTTCCAAATCAGAGAAAATACAATTTGTTTTGTTGGTTTTGTGTGGAATCTATACCAACAACTCTCCAGTGCATTCTGTACAACTCAAAATGATTATAATGTTTATTGGAAGGTAGCTATTTCCCGGTTTGGAGAAAAAATAGCATACTGAACTAAAGCACATTTCACGACTAATCTGTACTTCTCGAACTCACTTCCTTTGTCCAAGAAACGTCTACAGATTCATCGCGAAAAGTGATTCATTAGCTCCTTATAAAATAGTATACTATTTCCATATTCAAATGAAAATTATGTATACGCACCTCAAGCCTGTGAAGTAAATGAGTAAATCTGCATAATTAAAGTAGACATGTTGCTATTGATCCAGACTGCCAGATGCTACATTTTTGAAGTTTTACCATTGATCTGAAAGAGAAGAATATTCATTTTACAAACAAATGAATGTTTTTTAGTTGCTTAATAAACTATCAACAAATATTATAGCAGCACATACAAACTATATAGTATTTACCGAACAAGTTCAAAAATTCGAGCAGTTAGCATTTAGAGGTAGAGGATTTGAGAATTGTACTGAATTTACAATATGTATGTAGTGCACCCTATTAATAAGTTTGTGATGCACAAAATCCGATGATCAACGCCGTTTAGCTCATGTTAAGTTATGTTACACATATACAGCAGGTACTTAAGTTCTGAAATGATTTACTCACATTTCTGTGTCCATACATCATCTGCCTGACGATTGCTAAATGGTCGATATCACACGGTGTAATTTTCGCAAATGCCTAATATTAATCTGTATTACAACACACAAACCCCTACAAACAGCGCATTGAAATATCACAATTAAACAGCGTCGCCATATTAAATACCTTGTTGCCTTTTGCTCTACTCAGCTGCAAAGTACCTACTCCATAAAAGTAACAAGATAGAGAAGATATAAAGAAGCCTGAAGCGTGCATGCTATACTTAATAGCACTTGGCTATCTACTTTGATGCCACAATAGGTTTATTATAACACCGAAAACAGTGCTACAATGGAGTCCATTACAGCACTGTTGTTTTTGCATTGTTATTTTCATATGAAAAACGTTGAAACAGCCTACTTTGTTTTTCTAAACTGACAGATTGTCACATTTATGAAATGTCAAAATGCAAAGTTTTTGATTATGTCTATACAAATTAGATAAAATAGCTATTTATGCAACAAGTGCTAAAAGTCGACTTTTATGCGCGAGACATGAAAATTATGTCTCGCGCATAAACGACTTTTAGCACGCGTTGCATACAATATTTTATCTACGACCTTAATTTTACCGTTTTTAATCCATAAATATCGATTTAAGAAAGGTTCGCATCTGCGACGCTGCGTCATAATGAATAGTAGCCTACGCCGCTGGCGATTGTTTGGCCACGCCCGTGCTGTCAAGGTGAGCTACGAAATGTAATTATTGATACTCCACTTATGACTGTATTCATTACCTACATAACGCTTTAATTATTTCAAAAACGCTTTACCTGTAACGCAAGAAGCAACTAGAATAGCTTTACAACTTCACTTGCAGTTCGAAATTGTAGTTTTGAATCTCGCTTCAGTTTTAGCACATGTGCTAAAAGTAAACAGCTGATTTCTTTAAACACGGTAAACTATAAAACGTCACTTTTAGTGAAACAAGCTAGCGCTAAAAGGCCTACTTTTAGTAGTGGTCGTAGATAATAGTATATTATATCCGTTTAATAAGAGGAATTGTAGCACTCGTTCCATGGGAGCACTCCTTGCTGTGCTCGTCGTGCCCCATACCCTCTTATTAAACTAGTATAATAATATACTATTTTAATTGCTATATAATTTCAACGACTAATTAATAGATCGTTAAAGTAAAGTAAAAATTAGTTTTTTACTTCCCCCGTCTAAAAGATTAAGTATTGTCACCGCGAAAAATCACCTTCCAAGATTTCGTCAGATCTTCACATTTCAGGATTACTGGTTGACGAAAAACAGGATTTCTCAATTCCGTCTGTCTGTCTGTTTGTATGTCTGTCTGTCTGTCTGTTGGCAGTATAGCTCAAAAACTATTTGTTGGAGGAAGACGATATTTTGCATGCAGATTATATTTCTACTTGGCAGGAAACCGAGAAAATTTCGGTCAAATATATACAAAGCGAACACCTTTAAAAAAATAAAACTTTGTCTATTTTTGCTTTAACTGAGGAATAAATAAAAGTATTAATTTGTACAAAGATTAGACTTTATACTTGACAAAAATTGGACCCAACAGATGCAGGGTAATTGTTACAAAAAATGATGGGCAAGAACAAGCTGTTCATTATAATACAGTCGCTGCGCGCTGTTATTAGGCACAGTTCCGTAGCACAGTGGGATCGACGGGTGCGATGCGCATGGAATGCTCATTTACCTATAAATGCCTTCTGTAGGCGCTGAAATCGAATCCCGTCTAGAACACTTTTTTCATTGCAAATTGAAGTAATTAGCATTAACAATTGTTTTCTTTTATTGTTTCAGTATTATTAGGAACGTTGAGATATTTTGTACAACTAGTTTTGAAAGTCATACTTTTTTTCATGAATTTGTAGTTTGATTAACGAGGGCGAAGCAAATGAAGAGAAAGAGCTCCACCACCTCTCAATCTTCGTGACAGACACCACATGCTACCGCCCCCGGTAGAGCAAAGCCATGGGCGACATGATCGAATACCAACACGATAAGAAAAGAGTGCACTCCCGAAAGAATTACGCGCTCTGGCCACTAAATAAGGTTCAAAAGGTGGGAAATAAGAAAAGGAAGAAGAAAGACCGGATACGCCGGTAGAAATACGGAAATCTTGGGTAGAACCTGGTGATTCGGTGACGGCTAGTATCCACTCCCCGGACCCCGGACCACGGAAGACGGGAAAAAACAAGATGTCCCAAAAGGAATGGTACTTCACCAGGGGTCCACTAACGATAATCTGACAAAGGCTTCATTCTCTCGGGGAACCAAGGGGAAAACAAATCAAAGTAACGAGTCTCGTCAGCAGGCTCGACTGTCCCTCCAAAAAAAAAAAAAAAAACAACAGCCGACCATGTCTGAAAACCACATTGCACGCACTGCAACGACAGGCGCAGACGCTGACTGAACCTTAACACCGGACCCACGACAGCCGTCTGACAGTACGGCTTGAGAAGGCGGAAAACAAAACCATAACAAAGGGTTTGAGTAGTTGTCGCCGGGACACGGTTGATAGTATTGAGAGAAGATGAATAAAAGATAAAGATACAACAAAGAGAAGGAAATCGTAATCCGGTTGGGTTGTCTGGTAAGAACCAGGAAGACGCGCGAGAAGTGATTGTCAAAATCGAGTGAAGATGGGTCGTCTTACTCCTGTGCATAGTTCCGACTAATCCACCAATCGACCACAAAGAAGTATATCAATGTAAAAAAAGATGACCATAATCCCACCCAAAGGTTACCTGCAGAGGGCACGCTGTGCGTTACAAGATCAGCGCATTGTGTATGTCCCACATCAGATGTACCAACAGGGGAAGGAAGAACAAAAGGTTGTGACAGAAACTGTCAAAAATTATCAATGATTGATGATAAAGACAAAGAAAACTCAGTCCACCGAAATCCTCAATCGGTGACGATGCCAAAAGCCAAATCGACCATGAATCCGCTAAACCTAAATTTTTGGCACTGTTCACTAGTGGTATCTCAGTGTTATCTATCTTTATGTGTGGTGCTGTCAGGTTATCATGTTTTAAATAATAATATAGCACATGATTTTAACGGATTTAGCATAAGTGCATGCTGTTGCAATAGGCAAAAAATAATATTCAAATCATCATTTACATCAAGAACTGCACGACCAATATCATCAGGACGAAATGCATGATATATCTGGGTATCATCAGCGTACATGTGAACACTACAAGTCGCTAATCTATTATGGAAGTTACTAGTGTATACCGTGAATAATAATGGTCCAAGTATGGAACCCTGTGGTACTCCTCTCTCTATATTTATGAAATTAGATATAATATTTTGAACTTTAATACATTGTTTTCGATCAGTTAGATAGCTTTTTATTAAATTAATTGCTGAAGAATCAAGACCAATGTAATGCAAGATGGCAGATAATAAATTATGGTTAATTGTGTCGAAAGCCTTACTATAGTCAATAAGGCTTTCGCTTTCAATTTTTAATTTTCACTTCACTTTGGTTAGCATTGAGTTTTACGTGAGGGGCGAGGCCGCGGCTGACAGCTACTCGTCGCCGCTCCTTTATCTCACTAATTCCGCTATTTTGCAACCTCGCTATCGCGTCCGTGTCCGTGACTGATAATGCACCGTTAAATGTAGTTTTGCCGTATGCAGGTGTGCGCAATTTGTATGTCTTTTGAATGTATTTTACATGCACTATTTTGGTGTTTGTATCTAATAAACTACTTTAGCATGACCTGTATTTTGTCCTGGAGGCACTCTTCACTTAATTGGACCTTATCTGCACTTTTCTCACTTTGTTTACGTTGTACTTTGGTTAAAATCCCCGTTTTTACCGCCAGTCAAGGCCGCCTCTCGGTTACTCGACGTCGTAAACGAGAATCCTCCAAAACCAATTTAGAGGTGCCAAAAAGAATTTCTACAGGCAATAATAATTCACCAATTGAACTTTTTTCTTTCTTTTGGAATAACGAAGTAATAGATATGTTTGTTGCTTATTCAAATAAATATCCTGCCAATAAAAATAAAAACATCACTAATACTGAAATGAAAACTTTCTTTGCTCTTCTGCGTTTTAGTGGCTATGGGGTAGAATGTTTTGGGAAAATGCTTTGGATACTAATAATGAGCTTGTAGCATGCGCCATATCTAGAGATCACTTCGAATTCATTTTCAGTAATTTGATATCTAGTGATAACTGATAACAACAATTTAGATAAGTCAGATCGTTTTGCTAAAGTGATATCTCTTATCAACAAAATGAATAAGTTTTCCAAGAGTTCACCCCATTGTACGAAAATCATAGCGTTGATAAAGCCATGGTACCTTATTTTGGGCGCCGTGGACCACTTGATCGTTCCTCAAGAAAAACAAACGCGCTGTCGATTCTGCCATAAGGAAGTTGCGTGTTTTAAGCCGTATCATACTAAACAAAAGTGTTTTTTTTTTATTATATGTATAAGTATTGCATGAAATTTAAGTGACCAAATAGAAATTAAATATACCGCATTTTATAATTTCTAATGCCTACTGTCCTTTAAAAAGGACACTAATTTTTTAGTATAACAAAAACAAAAATTGATAAAATATTGAAGAAAATATACTAGTTAAAACTTATTTATTACAATTTTAGAAAACAAAAATTTAAATTTTACAAAAATATTTTTTTGTACTACTAGTCTCAGAACGCATCGTTATTGGTCTATTTTTAGGTCGTGAAGTTGATTTTCTCCACCACGGGAGAGAAAGTAAAATAAACAATTTTCACCGTGATAACTAATAAATTGCTAAGTTACCAAATATGACTATTTTAATTTTGACGTTTTAAAGAGTTGTATTGTCAGGTTGACAGTTAAAATATTTTCGAAATTTGTTGGGAATTTAGGTATTAAGCCGTTTGGTAGTGCAAAAAATAGTATATACACCACGGTAGTGAATCGTCTTATAACCTTCGCGCTTTAGACACTTCGCGCTGCGCGCTCAGTATCTAATATGCGCTCAGGTTATAATACTGCGCTTCGCTACCTTGATGTATAATATACTATTCAGGTATAACTGGGTTAATAAATATTAAAGATTATTTACTTAATATTAAGTTTATTTTTCAAAAATGGAAAGAAGTTGGAAAATAATAAAGTGATTGCTAAACTAAAAAATTTATTAATCAAAACTTAAAAAATAAACTCATTAACAGTGTTAAACTTAAGAATCATCCCAATTTTCGGAATCAGTCATCACAAAGTCCTTGTAATTCTTTTGTAAATTCTGTAGGAAGCAATTTGTTGCGTCTAATTATTTACATTTATAAACTTCGGCAGCTAGAGTTTTTCCTCGCTAAACGATTAATCAACCTGGGTGAATGTTTATTTAATGTTACAATATTTAAGCTGTTATTCTACATTAAATATTGCAGTACATTCAAATATAGTTTATTTTATTAAAATAATACCATTAAGAGAGTAAAAGTTAGCTTAGCTTTATAAATATTACAAATTTGAAAAATACCCAGCCCAGTCTTTAGGTATTTATCCAGGGAAGGGTATTTTTTCACGATTACAATAAAAAAAATCGTTTTCTGTGATTTGCTTTTCGAGTATAATAGTATCTCTAGCTATTAATGTTATACAGGGTGCTTAAAATTAGCAAATTTAGTAATTTAGGAGATTTAAGTCATATATTTGTGTATTTTTAACAAGAACTTTTAATAAGCGTTTTTCTAATATTACTTCATGTCTTTTAATTGAACTGCGTTCCAGATATTCTGTTTTAGCATAAAAACATTTTTATCTACAACCGCTAAAAAAGGGAGACATTGATATGGGAAGCTTGCTATTTTTTAACATGGCAAAAATAGCTTCTTTACTTTACTTTACCACTAACGGAGTGCAATAAAGTATTTCACACAAAGGCACGAAACAATATTGATATTCTTTTTTGGCAGTTGTAGAAAAATAAATTGTTTGTAAAATAGAACTTAAAAAATGTAGTGTTTTATTGTTCTTTTATTATCCCTAAGTATTCGAACACTTATCGCAATGTACTTGTAATTAGTACTCAGAACAGCTGTGCCATCACATTACGCAGCACTTCTTCAAACCACCTTATTCTCAGATGGCCCCTTCATCTACCACAGATTGGCTGCCAATACATTATTGCTTGCGGGGTCTCGCACTACCTTGTTTATTTCTGCGCTGGTCATTCTTCTTGGTGCTCCTTGATTGTATACCGGCCCGTATATTTTTCTTAGGATTTTTCTTTCGGCATATCTTAACTTTCCTTCATCAAGTTCCGCTAGAGACGTTTCACAACCATAACATATAATTGGTCTATAGTTTGGTATATTTTGATTTTTGAGGACCTATTTAAGAGTTTTAATAAATATAATAACCCCTGTTACCAGACTGAATTCTTCTAGCAATTTCCTCACCTGTATGAGATCTTATATGTAAAATATAATGGTCTCTTACTGTTGCTTTGTATTCAAACGGGGCAATTATATGGCTTTTCTCCTGTATGAGTTCTCATATGTTCAACTAACCTTCTTTCCTCTGCTGTTCTGTATTCACAAACAGAGCAAAAATATGGTTTCTCTCCTGTATGAGTTCTCATATGTTTAACTAAGTGATCTTTAGTTACTGTTCTGTGTTCGCAAATAGAGCGAATAAAAGGCTTCTCTCCTGTATGAGTCCTCATATGTACAACTAAACTTCTTTTCTCTGCTGTTCTGTATTCACAAACGAAGCAAAAATATCTCTCCTGTATGAGTTCTCATATGTACAACTAAACTTCTTTTCTCTGCTGTTCTGTATTCACAAATGGAGCAAAAATATGGTTTCTCTCCTGTATGAATTCTCATATGTCTAACTAAACTACGTTTCCGTGTTCCTTTGAAATCACAAACAAAGCAACTATATGGCTTCTCTCCTGAATGAGTTCTCATATGTTCAACTAAACTTCTTTTCTCTGCTGTTCTGTACTCACAAACGGAGCAAAAATATGGTTTCTCTCCTGTATGAGTTCTCATATGTTTAACTAACTGAGCTTTAGTTACTGTTCTGTGTTCGCAAATAGAGCAAATAAAAGGCTTTTCTCCTGTATGAGTCCTCATGTGTGTAACAAAACTACTTTTATGTGGTCCTTTGAAATCACAAACAGAGCAACTATATGGCTTCTCCCCTGTATGAGTTATCATATGTACAACTAAATCACTTTTATGTGCTGTTCTGTATTCATAAACGGAGCAAATATATGGTTTCTCTCTTGTATGAGTTCTCATATGTCTAACTAACTTATTTTTAGTTACTGTTCTGTGTTCGCAAATAGAGCAAATAAAAGGCTTCTCTCCTGTATGAGTCCTCATGTGTGTAACTAAATTAGTTATCTGTGTTCCTTTGAAATCACAAACAGAGGAACTATATGGCTTCTCTCCTGTATGAGTTCTCATATATACAACTAAATTTCTTTTCTCTGCTGTTCTGTATTCACAAACGGAGCAAATATATAGTTTCTCTCCTGTATGAATTTTCATATGTCTAACTAAACTACGTTTCCGTGTTCCTTTGAAATCACAAATAGAGCAACTATATGGCTTCTCTCCTGTATGAGTTCTCATATGTTCAACTAAACTTCTATTATCTGCTGTTCTGTATTCACAAACGGAGCAAAAATATGGTTTCTCTCCTGTATGAGTTCTCATATGTTTAACTAACTGAGCTTTAGTTACTGTTCTGTGTTCGCAAATAGAGCAAATAAAAGGCTTCTCTCCTGTATGAGTCCTCATGTGTGTAACTAAACTACTTTTATGTGGTCCTTTGAAATCACAAACAAGGCAATTATATGGCTTCTCCCCTGTATGAGTTCTCATATGTCTCATTAAATAATTTTTATGTGCTGTTCTGTATTCACAAACGGAGCAAATATATGGTTTCTCTCCTGTATGAGTTCTCATATGTTTAACTAACTTATCTTTAGTTACTGTTCTGTATTCACAAACACAACAAAAATGAGGCTTCTCTCCTGTATGGATTCTCATATGTTTAATTAAATTACTTTTCTGTGTTGCTTTGAAATTACAAACAGAGCAACTATATGGCTTCTCTCCTGTATGAGTTCTCATATGTTTAACTAAATTACTTTTCTATGTTCCTTTGAAATCACAAACAGGGCAACTATATGGCTTCTCTCCTGTATGAGTTCTCATATGTTCAACTAACCGATCTTTAGTTACTGTTCTGTATTCACAAACACAACAAAAATGAGGCTTCTCTCCTGTATGAATTCTCATATGTCTTACTAAGCAACTTTTATCTGCTGTTCTGTATTCACAGGCAGAGCAACTGTAAGGTTTCTCTCCTGTATGAATTCTCATATGTCTAACTAAACTACTTTTCTGTGTTCCTTTGAAATCACAAACAGAGCAACTATATAGCTTATCTCCTGAATGAGTTCTCATATGTTCAACTAAACTTCTTTTCTCTGCTGTTATGAATTCACAAATGGAGCAAATATACGGTTTCTCTCCTGTATGAGTTGTAACATGTATAGCGAAATTATCATTTTCCTGTTTGATGTATTCCTTCTTATCAAAATTTTCATTGTTATCCACGTTCTGCAATAAGCGAGATGCAGTTCCTGTAGAACTACAAGATTTATTATCCATAGTTTCTTGTTTAATGTTTATTATATTTGTTTAAACATCAGAGCATTTTTCAATCATGCTCAATCAATGAAATTGAAATATCTTCACACCTGCAACAAAAAGAGATTGTCATTAACCTATTATGAATGTAGGAATCGTTGACCATTGGACAGATTTTTTAAATGTTTACTGTGAATTCTAACATTTTTATTCTTTCATATTTTGTTAGGGTGATGCAGCAACAAAATTCTAGTTACAAATGGTTACGTTCAATTTGATAATTGAATTGCTTATTCGTTGTTTTTACATCAAATTAAGTAGAGGAGACCATGAAAACCCATGAGAAAGTAATTGATTTAGGATGTTTTAGCACTATATGTTAGGTGACATGTTTCAATTACTGTGGGTTTTTATGGTGTACACAATTTGAGGTAAAATGACTTAGGGTGTATTAGCTATAACCAATTCAATTAGACTTATGTTCAGTTTCGATATTTAATGCTCATATATAATACTATAAGTAGTCAAAGGTATGTCGATTATTTTTGGGTAATAGGTATCACAATAGTATATTGTATGTTAAGAGCTGAAAGTGCATTCTTGCCGCTTGCGCATGAATATGCAAAAGCGGCAAGCGCACTATTAGCTCGAAACATACATACTATTTTTTCGATGATTGAGCATATTATTAATGGAAAATATCATCTTTCATTTTATTGCAAATACATATTAATTGACAATCAAGTTAACATTACTCGCGCAGTCTATTAGACATGGGACGATCGCGTCAAATGACGAAATTTTTACTTTTTCGAAAATTACTCGAAAACAATCCGATATCGTAATAGTTAAACCTATATGAAATGGAAGAGGATAAAATATCCTACGTTTTAGGTACTTGTAGATTTTTTTACGATCAATCGTTCAGCCGAGAGAAAGCTGCGAAATTATAATAAAGTCAAAATTTAGAAAATAGAGGAACGTTTTGGTAGATCTTTGATATTTGTTTTGTATGTGTAGTTTGGGTCGCTGTACACGAATATCAGGTTTTCCAACTGGAATTTTCACCGGAAACACGTTTTTTACAGGAAAACCTGTGCAAAAAACCAAAATTTTTACTTTTTCTAAAATTTCTGGAAAACAATCCATTTCGTAAGTGTTGAACCAGAGTCAGCTTTTTTCAGAGAAGATGATAAAATCTTAAAAACAATAGGAATAAGCTCTAGAAAAACATAACAATGCAGTAAAAACAAGAATCGCCCCATCCCATACCACATAATGTTGTTTCTTGTTTCATATAAGGCAATACATCCGCTTCACGGAAATATTTAACCTGCCAATAGTACCATTAAATCGTTCAGTTTAAAACTCGCGGCGTAAAAGAAAAAAATGTAGCTATCTCAGATATTCAGATGTACGCTAACAATTTTATTATATATTTCGAGTACCCGAGTACTGTTTTCGGGTACCCCTGTTTGATTTTAGACCAGGCATGACATCCCTAGTACAATTATTTTTTCACTTCAATTATAAATTTTATTCATGTCACTTTGCAAAGCGGTACAGTCGTCTAGCGAGTGCACAACCTTCCAAAGCTCTAAGTCATCAGCAAAGAAAGCATGTTCAGAGTGATTGATGACAGCTGGCAAGTCTTTGATAATAATATATAAATAAACGAAATAACAATGGCCCCAAATTGGCACCTTGGGAACTCCCGATGGTGCTTCATACTTTTTTTATACAGTTTTTGTATAAGGTCACTCGATTAATACACTAAGTGTAAGGCACCGCCATTCCATTGAATTGTGAGATAAAGATAACAAATACAAATTTTTCAAGTGCAATAGGGAAGACACTAGTTTTTGGGGATTTTCTTTTTGGTGTAATGGCACTGCTGTAAAGTCGACTTATTGTTAGATTGTGTTTATATCCCCAATTAGAGAAAATTGTGCGTTAAGGATACATATAAAAAATCACTAATGGCAGTACCTTACACTTTAGTGTGTTGATCTAGTGACCTTATTTTTGTAAACTACATACTGCCATCTATTTTTAAGGTAGAACTAGAAGTAAAGGTAATTTATTTGAAAATCCAAAATCTTGTAATTTCTTTATTAAGATGGAGTGATTATTAAAGGTTTTGGAAAAATATGTGTGTATAACATCAACTTGCAAATTACTGTTCAAGAATTTAGATATTTCATGTGTAAATGGGTATAAATTGGTAACTGTTGAACGATTTGGCATGAAACTGTGTTGGGTGTTTAGCAATTTTCCATTGATCGGGATAAGTTCAAGTTTGAAGAGCAATGTTGAATCGAGTAGTCATAGAGGTAGCTAAAAACTCCAAAGACGCTTTGTAGATGTAAATAGGAATCTGATCGAATCCAACAGATTTTTTTAGGTTTCATGGAGCATAATGCTGAGATTGTCTCTTCTATAGGGTCTATGGTAAAACCACGATGAATCGACATTTCAGCAAAATTTGCAACTCCCTTCTTTTGAGAATATATGGAGTGAAAGTTGTTAGCAAAAGCGTTGGTTATTTGGTGCATAATTGTCAGGTAGAGACAATTTTTTGATGAATTCTGAGTCGAAAATTTTAATACTAAAATGTTGGGTTGGTCTTCGTAAGGCCTCACGAGCGGTGGAGAAAAAACATTTTTCTTCTCAGGTAAAGTACCTTTTCTGTCCTAAATACTTCAAAATGTCATCAAGAAAAGTTGTTCAAAGTGTAAAATTATGGCCCCATGCAAAATTTCAGAAACATGCTACTTTTATGAAAACGTGTGCATTAGATGAAGTCTTTTGTGGTAACACGGTTTCATAAAAGTAGCATGTTTCTGAAATTTTGCATGGGGCCATAATTTTACACTTTGAACAACTTTTCTTGATGACATTTTGAAGTATTTAGGACAGAAAAGGTACTTTACCTGAGAAGAAAAATGTTTTTTATCTACCACTCATGAGGGCTTATGACAACCAATCCAACATTTTAGTATTAAGAAATAGTTAAAGAATCTCTATAGCTGAAGATTATGCGCCATTTTTAATACACCCTGTATATACCATTAATATGCATGTTATCCACAACTGTATTTGTTTGTTGCTTATTTTTAATAAAAGCCCAAAAATTATGAGGGTTGATCAGAATAGACTCCTCAGCTGATCTACAAAATTCATTATAGGCAAAATTGATATTGCATTTAACCTTTTTCCTCAGATCTACGTAGCTCCAATGAAGCATATTATCATATGGTCTTTCTTTACATTTATCATGTAATCAATTTTTCTTTTTTACTTCTCTAATGATAGCAATTGTGAACCAAGGAGGATATTTACGTTTTAGTGGTTTCGTTTTTGGTGTAGAAGTACGGAGAGCTGAGTCAAAGAGCTTGTAAAATTTATCAACAGCTAAATTTACATCAGTATAGTTGTTTAACAATTATACTGCTCGCCTCCAAAAAGAGTTCCAATTTTACTCTAGTGCACTGAACAATACTACCTAATCAACCATACTATTTTCTGAGTTAAACTAGACTGCATTGCCCACCGACTTCACCACTGTAAATGTATTTTCACCCTTCGTCTCAGGAACGCCATATATCTCAAGAAAGTTAACTCTTAGAGTACTGATCCAAATCGTTGATACGATTCTTAAGTAAGGTGTTTTCTTTTTCCAATGTCCCATTTTTGCCTTCCAAGTCTTCAATTTTATTGAAACACTTCATTATCAGATATTGTTGAGCTCTTAATCATTGATTTCATCAATATTCGTGTGGCAAGAATCAACAGACGTAGTAACAGACGCCATCCATAATTGACGAGAGTGTTGGTTTGTTATTAATGCAGAATTTGCAACACCAACGTCCTTTACTATTCTGAGAGACAATATTTCAGACTGCGATAATCCACACACAAACCCCATGGTAAATTTTGCTGCAATTATTACATCGTATTTAGGCTACTGTCCTTGCCACCTGTCCATGACACAAGCTGCAGATGTTGAGATAAATTAATCTTTGATTACCTTAACTTTCTCAAGTCGTGCACACAGATGTGTAAAACTGCTAAACTGTAGCTTCAATAATGAAACTTTTTGATAACATCAACAGTTTAACACTTAATATTAATAATAACGTAAAATACGTTGATAGCACACTTATTAACACTACACAATTAATTTCGTTATTTTAAATGGTTGATAGTCAGACTATCAGCTGTTTTACAGAGTTAAATTTTTTTTTGAAGAAACTTATTTAAAAATTTGTGCACAATGCAAGTGTCATTTTCCTCGTTTTGGTGTAGGTTCTGAACCTCATTATTGCTGCTACAATTATTTAATAACGTGCCTGTAATTTTAAACTCAATGTATTAGTCTGTTAATGGGTGTACTATTTGTAATTTGCCAATATGGATATTTTACACTAGGCAAAGCGCTTACTTGATGAGCGCTATTTCCACCATTAAACCACTTTTGTTATAGACAAGGTCTAAGTACGTGAAGTACCAGGTACCTTAGACAATTTAAACCGAACAAAATTAATAACCAATTATTATAAATATCAAACAACAATAACAAGCAAACAAACAACATAGGTATATTGTTTGTTTAGGTAATTCCAAAGCACAACGGAGTTTTTGAAAATTGAATTTTCGTTTTCATTGATTTATAATATTCCTGAAAATAGAAACTTGTTAACATTAGTATGAATGAATGCAGTATTTGTTTCTCTACAAAAAATATCTTTACACTGTAGCTCTAAAATAATTAGGGGAGCAAATAATTGAATATAAAGAATTTACTATGCACATTCCCCTGGTGCGTCGGACAAGTCACAGCCGGTATAATGCATTTTACAGGACGTCAATTCATGTGATTTTGATATGACAGTATATGTCACGTTTTGTAATAAAAATTACTAAGAGTCCATTAAAACCAGAATACTAAGTAAAGTAGCGAGTTTTGAAGATTACGCTAATTTGTTTACCATTTTCCTCACGGCATAAAAAGAACAATTCTGTTAACACCTTACTCCGTAAATGACATTTTATGTTGCTTGTTAGAGTATTTTCTGTTGGCTAAAATAGATATGAGACTCGTTGTTGATTTCCAATGGCAGCAGAAGATAATATTAGGGAATTACAGACGGCAGGCAATGCAATTATTAACAAGCCGATTAGCATCTTGCTACTTACATTTACTATTTGGTTGTAGAACTAAAGAGGTAAGCCACATGTTCTCTCCCGCAGATGGCGGAGGCCAGAATCATCCAATTGAATTGTCCTTGATACCATAGGGAGCATAGAAAAGTGAACGACTCCTGTACACATTTTATGCGATATTTTAATATTGCGATACTGACTTTATAAGGATGTAGGTAAAATCTAGTGTGCGCCAAGCACAGGTACTAATAAATGAGTTTGATCGAAACATCTAGCATTCCAAGTTGAAAAATGGTATACAAGGTTTATTTTTTAAAATTATTAAAGTTGTTCACTTTTCTATGCTCCCCATAGTATTAATACGGTTCCATTTGAATGAAATTGACTTTCGTCCTAAAAACCATTTTGAAAATTTTTTTTAGTCATAAATGACATAATTTGCTATTTTGGACATGATTTTGATTTTTCTGCATTAAGTACATGGGTCGATTGGATTAATTTGGAAGTCCTAATTAAAAATAAAAAAGTTTGACATTTGAAATGTTACTTATGTAGTATCATTAGATACAGAAAATTATATAGAATCTAAAAATCCAATAATATATAGGGTGTTCTATTTGATACACAAAAAAATCTGATACAAAGGCAAAACAAAGAGAAGAGAAACATGACACAGACGATAAACTCAAACAACTGATATAAAGATATAAAAATAAAAGTAAAAGAACATGTTAAGAGTATACAATGAAAGATTAATCAAATAAGTGATTGGGTACACAAGCTCTGCTTAGATCTGACTCACTATCTTATAACTAGAATATAATAATAATAATAATATAAGCATTTATTTAAAAAAAAAAATGCAAATTACATAATGTGCAATGAAAACTAAATTTTGGAAAATGGGTGCTGTTCAGTTTGACCCACCAGATGGCAGGTTAATTGGTCTTCCACAGCACCCGTGATTATTCTAATTTCATTTATTACGTCTTATACATATCTGTTTTTGTTTTATACCAACTGCTTGTTTGTTTGTATTATCTGTAACCTCATTTACCTTGCGGTGTAGAGGCTGGTGCTTTATGCGCTGGCATCTGGCTCAACTTGCCCCAGATTCGGGATACAGAGTTGGAGCATGCCTTTGGTGCTTGTGCAGCAACCATTGTGTGAGGTTTGTATCTTGGTGATGTGTTGACCTTGTTACTCTATCTCTTAGATCTGTAATTCTGAGTAGAGCACAGTTAATTTGGTGCCCAACTGTGAATGGTCTCACCGAGCCCGATTCCAATCGCCAAGGCTACGGAAAAATTCCGACCCCCGCGGAATTCGAACCGAGGACTTGCTTAATGCAAGCCTGGCGCTTACCAAACTGCGCCAAGCGGATTTAACAAAATTAGAAAATGCAAATGTTTAAGAAACAGATAAGTGAAGGAACACGTAATACCATAAATATAATGGACCAGTGATTCTCAACTTTTTAAGTCTTGGAGCACTTCTCAGAAGAGCCAATACCTCATGCTTGAGTCAGCCTTACGCCAAAGGCACATACCTATATGTATATTCAGCTGTATTTTTCAAGTTGTTACTCGATATTTTATCATATAGCAAAAATATGAATTATTTTGGAATTCTAAATACCTAGCTCAAATTTCAATCTAATTTGTTTCCAAGAAAGACATTAAAAATTTTGCTTTAGGAAATCATTAATAGTGACACTAGAGTATGTCTCAGAACTAAAATATTTAGGAGTTATTTTGGCCCCACATTAAAATTTTTCTGAGCAGGTGGATTACATTTGTAAGAAATTGGGTAAAAAAATAAGGTTCTTTTAGCTTATCTCCAGCACTTTGTCACAGTGGGCAATTATTGTTGTTCATTGCTAATATCTTGTACACAGGAAGAAATGGACCCACTGCAAATTCAGCAAAATAAAGTGATGCAAATTATTTCAAATTGTGGTAAACAAACTTCTATAAAACTATGTTAAGATTGCTGTATTGGCTGCTGGTTCAGAAATTGGTTCAAAAGACAAACTTAATTCTAATTTACTAAATAAAGCATGGCCAAATGCCAATACATTTATTATTTCTTGGAAAAGAGAATTAAAAAAAATATAACACTGGCTCAAAGTCCAACCTGTAAAATTATCATCGTTACAAAAAACCTTGTTTTATGAAGACATACATTAGTTTAATTCTAGGCATGATGTAATAAAAAATGCACCTACTTTTAAACTTTTTGGTAAAAGATTATACAGTGTGGAAATAAAGTAACGGATAAATTCAATAACTTCGTTGATATTCATTTTTATGAAAAAATCTCGAAATGGTGTATGATTTTGACCAGAGGAATATTTTCAGCTGATTTTCAGTTTCTTATGTAATTTGTTTTTCATGATATGACGTCATCGACTTTTTTTTAAATAACCTATATTTCTTATTATTGATTTCGGTAGCACTTTTGATCCTGTTTCGAAAGGTATAAAATTTTCAATATGTTCTATTTGAAAAAATCTGGTGTGATACACGCACACAACTTCCTTTTACAGTGATCTTATAATTAGCCAAAAATTTTATTTAAAATTTTTAAGCATGTCAAAAATTTTCAAAAATTACAAATTCTTCAAAAACGGTACAAAATAGAGCGTTAGTTGAAGAGACAAAATTTGGCTAGAATATACCGGGTGTTCTATTTAAAATAGGAGTTAATTAAAAAAAATAGAACAAAAAACAAAAGAAATCCATTTTAGAAGTATTCAACTGAAAAATCAACTATCTCATATCAATACACATTCAAACTGTAATAAAAATGTGAAGTTTTAAAAAAATCGTTAGAACCGTTTTTGAAAAAATCGAAAAAAACTGAAAAATCACAAGAGTAAACACCTACTTCCGGTTATGCGATTTTCTTCAAAAGCTTGCTGTCGCATCTACATAGTACACAAAACTTATATATGAAGTTTAAACGCCATGCCTCTTTTCGTTTTTGAGATATTCTGTTCACAGACACACACACACACAGACAGACAGACAGACCAATGAAAAAAAAAAGTTTTTTGGGTTCAGGGGACTCTAAAAGGTGAAGACCTGTTGAAAACTCAATTTCGAATTTTTGGGGTGAATCCAATACTTCCTTTATTGTAAAAGGAAGTAAAAATCGAGAAAAATGGTCTTAAAATTTAAATTTAAAAACCAATGAAATGAGCAAAATAAATTTAGTTACCGATGGGTAAAACAAAAAAAGGTTAGTTACATGTCACAATTAAACAATTTGTAAATGTCATAACAAAATAAGCGTCCTTTGCTTTTTCTAAATTAGAATTAACCTTTAGCGAACGATTTTATTAATAAAAATAGTACAATTAAGCGAGACACAGAATTGAATTTCTTATTATTTATTGTATTTTTCAATTGTTTTTTAAATTTCAATAAACACGAATGTGCCATCAATGACTTTCCGTCAAACATAGGTAACTAGATTTATTTTACTCATTTCATTGGTTTTTAAATTTAAATTTTAAGTATTTAAATTTTGAAAGCAGCTGTTAGAGAATAAATAATACGTTAGGAGGAGTGTCAGCTAAAAGTTTGTATTTATAATAGTTACTTTGTTAATTTATTTTTCAAACAACATGTAGCTATTCAAAAAACAAGTATTAGTCAGAGACAATAGATTTTTTTGTGAAAGTTTAATGTGTTACGTTTTGCTGTATTACACAGCTTCATCAGACAAAATACATAAGTTGATTTAATAATAAATTAGTATTTGTGATACACATGTAGTGATAAAGAAATTTAAAAAAAAATTATAAGTGAAAGATATCTTCCTCAAAAAAGATAGAATCTTGTTTGTGAAAAAACATCAAGGTTTATTAATTTTTTTATAAATAAGTAGTATGTAAGAATTGAGAGTAGTTATATTAAAAAAAAATCAATAATTATTTTTATTAATGGTGAGAAGTTAAAAACAATATTTTTCAAATAAAAAGGAGGACAAGTTGTCGAGTGAAAAATAAAGTGCAGGACAAAATCATCGTAAAGTGAATTAGATAAGTTAAAAAATTTAGTTTTGCATCTCAGTTACGACATCACCAAAGAAAGTTGACAAGAGTAACATTGGTGTATGTAATTTAATCAAAACGTTGAATATTATTTGTAGATCTTTGTGGATGTAAGTGAATTTTATGATCGTTGAAAAGCATTCAGCCATTACATCAAAATGGATATCATTATTGAAAAATAACAAAAGTAACTGTAGTGTGAGAATTTCAACCACTAAATTGTCAAATATTTCTAAATCTTTATCGATGAGATCATTCGAGAGTAATCTGAAATTACTTTACTTTGGACATCGCTTATGAGATTAAACCATAATGACTGTGATTTGAAAATTTTGACCAAAGAGTTGAAATTTATTTGTAAACCCTTATCGACGTAAAAGGGGTTTGAGTTCATTAAAAAGTATTCAATTAATACAACATTATGGACCTCATTAATGTATTTTATCCAAGGTAGCTGTGGTATGGGTATTTTGAAAGAAAGCTTGAAATTGATTTGTGACCCATAATAATTCAAAATGTTCCAACTTTGTTGTATAGTAATTTGTGAAGTATAAAATCTTGGTTTGGAGAGTAATAGATGTGAACTCTAACGGTTTAATATAAATCTCGGTGACACATTTTGTAGTCCTGTGTGACGTGAGTGTAAGGAATTTGTTGCCCTCACAGTCGTACTTATTTTCCTTTTCCATTCGTTTTAACTTGAATTTTGGTAGAGTAAGACGAATTAATTTTGGGTAGTTTGCCTTGAAAAGTTAGGTTACAATTATCTTTTAAAGAGTCGTGGAAAGGATCACTGTTGATTTTTTGTAATTTCTAAATTCTATAATTAAAATCGCTATACCCCTTCAAGATTTAGGCCATTCTTCTAGCAACTCCTTTAGTTGTCCTAAGGATCAATTTGGGAAATTGACCTCTAGTAAGGGGGGTGTTAAGTGATTTTGACGTCATTAAGCTATCCTTGTCATCAATTCCACGATTGGGTGTTATTAGTGCTTTTAAGTTGAAATTATTCTATTTAAAATTTCACTGGATTCGGCCCTGTACTAGCTGATATTCAAATTCATTTTAGCCAGCGTTTAGATGCTCGTGACCGTGAATTCCTTCTTTGAGTTCGTATTGCCGATAATGCGGGTTAACGCTTCGAGTTCCGCGTATTGCTTCTTGTTGTCCTTGCAATCTGATATTTAAGCTTATGGAATTTCTGTACGTGGCGTGGCAAGTGCGTGGGAACCGTTTTCTTTGTGCTTTAACCGGGACTTCCCCGGAATACTTTGGCAACCTTACATTTCGTTGTGCAATAAGTGAGACAGAAAATTCCATTTGTCACTGTTCAAGAGAGATGCATTATTCCGGCCCGGAGGGGTAATCATTGTTTCGCTTCAAAATTTCGAATTAATAAGTAACGAGCCTTCAAGCAAGAGAGTGGTGTAAAAATCGTCCCCCGTCGCTCGCGTCTTCCGCGGGCGGCGGCGGTTTTAGTCCCGAATTTCGTTTTCATTAAGAACATTTGTGAGTGCCCTGTGGCCAGTGATTGTTAAGATTCTAGTGGCAAGTGCGGGCGTTACTTGACGTAAACCTTGGTTCCAGGCGCCCGTTATCGTGTCCTTTGCCCCTTTGGATTTTGGGGAGGACAGTTTGCCTTAGTGCAAATCCAAATAAGGCGTGTGTATATCGTGCCGAAGTAATTCCTCGTACTGGGGATTGTGCCGTTGCAAATTTAGTTACGTCCTTCTTTCTACATCGCCAATGGCCACTGCCTTCGCTCAACCCCTTTGGGCAACCCTGTTCTACGTTCGCTGCGGGACGTAACCTTGGTCTTTGTGGACGCCGTCTTCTGCAGTCCTCGACCTTCTACAGTCACCGCTTGGCTTTTGGCAAAGCCCTTCAACAACCCTTTGGGGAGCTGTATTGCTGCAAGCGGCCACTAAGCCTCTCCAGGATCCGGTCCAGCCATCGATCATCGTCAACGCAGTAGGTGTTCTAGCTATAAAAGGTAGGATCTACCAATGTATCTTTGTCTTGCTTCCTGATTTAATGTGCCGCGAAAGTGCTACCGAATTGTATGTTTATTGTGCCTCGCATGCTGTAGGACTTTGCGCCTGCGAATTTAATTTCGTCAAATAACTTGTGCATTGTACTTCGTCATTAAGTTAACTTTTGCTTGGGATCTCCGACAATTTTCAGTTAGGGTGTATGTTACCTTCTTATGGCCAACTTGTGGCCCTGTGTGTGTCGATTTTCATTCATTAAACAATAATATAGTCACACTTAGTTTGTTTAATTGACTTAAACCTGCAATCTGTGGATCTTCAATCCTAATGTGGCAAAAAGCCAAGTGTAATCAAATGTGAAGCTAGAACACGTGCTTTTATTGGAAAAGCCATATAGTTTTTGGCTTGAGTAAATTCTTTTGAGCCCCTTTAGGGAGGTGGTCATACGGTAAGTCATTAAGGCCACCTGGTGCTTACCGCCCGACTTGGAGGGAACCTAGTGGACGACGCTTCGCAGCGTGCAGCTAACCCAGCACATCTTCAGTAGAGCCCTGTGATATTTCTCGTTTTGGGTCACGAGGGCTGTTAATTTATCCAAAACGAGTGGCGTCCTCAGGGAATTTTTTTTTAAGCAAGCTTTAGGGTAAGTGCCGCCGGTTTTTCTTTGTACTCTCGAACCACGCCTTCCCGACTGAGCTAAGTGCGAGGAATCGGAGCAACGAAATCTGCTCCAACACATTAAGATCTGTGCTCTTTTTAGTAAGGCCGGCGAACCCTGTAGTTTTTACCCGATTTTTGACAGTGCTCTCGATCAATGTCGATCTGAGCATTTTATACCGTAACAACTTGAAAGACTTTAACTAACTTACTGTACTTACTACATGAAATTTGTATGTTTTGTATATTTTTTTGTACTTATTAGCAAAGTGCTCAATCAAAATATTATTATTATTTATTGCCCCAAACTGACAGGACTAAATTGTTATTTTTCTGCCAAATTAAAGAAAATGTTTTTTACCTGACTAGTCATTCTGTACAACTCAAAATTATTATAATGTTTATTTGAAGATAGCTATTTTCCGGTTTAGAGAAAAAATAGCATAAAGAACTAAAGCACTTTTCACGACTAATCTGTAGTTCTCGAACTCACTTCCTTCGTCCAAAAAACGTCTACAGATCCATCGCGAAAAGTGACTCTTAGCTCCTTATAAAATAGTATACTATTTCCATATTCAAATGAAAACTATGTATACGCACCTCAAGCCTGTGAAGTAAATGAGTAAATCTGCATAATTAGACTAGACACGTTGCTATTGAGCTAGATGCTACATTTTTGATGTTTTACCCTTGATCTGCAAGAGAAGAATATTCATTTTACAAACTATGCTTTTAGTTTCTTAATAACGTATAAACGTTTACAAATATTATAGCAGTACATACAAACTATATAGTAGGTATACAGGGTGTTTATTATAACGCGCAATATGTGTAAATGCGTTTATTTTAAAATGCAACATGGAAACGTTACTCAGTATGTAAAAACATAATATATTGTATGGGGGAAGGAATTCTGTTGATCAAATAGTATAAAGACTTCAGTTTACAGCAAGTATGTGGGTTATTACATGCCCTGGTGTTCTTTCTGATGTTTCTTTTTCAATCAAATTACGGTTCATATATTGCATTTAAAATAAACACATTTACACATGGCGTGGCGTACCCTTAGAGACCAATAGTAACAATCAAGTCCTTATGGAAACAGAAATGCCACATTGCGCGTTATAAATTCACTGTATACCAAACAAGTTCAAAAATTCAAGCGGTTAGCATTTAGAGGTAGAAGATTTGAGAATTCTACTGAATCTACAATATGTATGTAGTGCACCCTATTAATAAGTTTGTGATGACAAATCCGATGATCAACGCCCAGTTTAGGTCATGTTAAGTTATGTTGTGCACATACAGCAAGTACCTAAGTTCTGAAATGATCTACTCACATTTCTGTATCCATACATCATCTGATTAACGACTGCTAAATGGGCGATATCACACGGTGTAATTTTCGAAAATGCCTAATATTAATCTGCATTAAATTAAACCATTGATTATGATTAAACACACAAACCTATACAAACGACGTCGCCATATTAAATATCTTGTTGCCGTTTGCTCTACTCAGCTGCAAAGTACCTACTCCGTAAAAGTAACAAGATAGAGAAGAAATAAAGAAGCGTGAATGCTCTACTTAATAGCACTCCGCTTTCTACTTTGATGTCACAATATGTTTATTATAACACCGAAAACAGTGCTACAATGGAGTCCATTACAGCAGTGTTTTTGCATTGTTATTTTCATACGAAAAACGTTGAAACAGCCTACTTTGTTTTTTTAAACTGACAGATTGTCACATTTATGAAATATCAAAACTCAAAGTTTTGGATTATTTCTATGCAAAATAGATAAAATAGTATATTATACTCGTTTAATAAGAGGAATTGGAGCACTCCTTGCTGTGCTCGTCGTGCCCCAAACCCACTCGTGACACTATAAACCCTCTTATTAAACTAGTATAATAATATAATATTTTAATTGCTATATAATTTCGACGGCTAATTAATAGATCGTTATTTAAGTAAAATAAAAACTAGTTTTTTACTTCTCTCGTCTAAAAGATTAAGTATTGTCACCGCGAAAAAATCACCTTCCAAGATTTCTTCAGATCTTCACGTTTCAGGATCACTGGTTGACGAAAAACAGGTTTTCTCATGTCCGTCTGTCTGTTGGCAATATAGCTCAAAAACTATTTGTTGGAGGAAGACGATATTTTGCATGCGGATTATATGTCTACTTGGCATGAAACCGAGAAAATTTCGGTCAAATATATACAGAGTGAGCACCTTTAAAAAATAAAACTTTGTCTATTTTTGCTTTAACTGAGGAATAAATAACAGTATTAATTTGTACAAAGATTACGCTTAATATTTAATAAAAATTGGACCCAACAGATGCAGGGTAATTGTTGCAAAAAAAACTGATGGGCACAGTTCCGTAGCAGAGTGAGATCGACGAGTGCCAAGCGCGTGGGATGCTCATTTACCTTTGAAAGTATGTAGGCGCCGAAATCGAATTCCGTCTAGAATACTTTTTTATTTGCAAATTGATGTAATTTGCATTAACAATTGTTTCATTTTCTTGTTCCAGTATTATTGGGAAGGTTAAAATATTTTTTTAAATTTCATTTTAAAAAATACGCTGTTTTAATTAATTTCAGGGTGTGAAGTGTCACCTATTTTCACTCAGTGAAAAAAAGTGACTCTTTGCTTTTAATTTAAGAATGAACGGTTTTAGAAAGAAATTATTTATTCATTTATTAATTTTTAGTTTTCTTTTGACGTGAACAAATTACAGCTTTCAATAAAAAAAGACGTTTCCTTAATTACCAGAACTAACCAACGCACTTGACTAAAATGAAGGAAAATAAAATTCTATACAAAATAGGCTTGGATTTGAATATTTAATTACATTTAAAAAAATCTTATAGACAACTCGTGCTAGAGTGCTTATTTTTCATGCGTGTGGATTACTAAATTCGGCTGCGCCGCGTTTAAGAACTCTCCACACTTGTGAAAATAAGTTGCATTTCTAACACTTGTGGTCTAAATAACTACCGGGTGACCATAAATGGTTGTAATTTTTTTGTTCGATTGGCACTGTAAGTCTATGTCAAATTCGAGGTTAGGAGGTTAGGTTTTGCGTCAGTTTGTGTCAAAACTGACGTAAAACCTAACCTGCTAACCTCGAATTTGAGGAACGGCTAATGTTAGGACGGCGTACCAACGTTGCCAGCTCGTGCACTGATGGATAAAGCGGGAAACTTAAACTTTCAAATTAATATGTTTCAAATTACAATGATACGTATATTAACTCAAAAATTTACCGTAACAGCAACTGTTATGATTACGCATAAATTCTCCAAAATTTAGTAAATTATCTTTACTTTAATTTTCTTTTAGAGAAGCCAAATGACATATTCATTTGTTAAATTAATAAAAGTCAGGTTATTTATACATTTTATATTTTTTATTAACAAAAATTTAGATATAATATAATTATTAATTTAAATAATTATTAATGTAAATATTAAAAGATCATACAATTATTCACTAATATAAATGACCATTTCCAGGATCCTTAGATATAATTTCTGAATGGGTGCCATGTTAATTTTCTGTAATTAGCCGAGTTTCTTCAATATTGGGTTTCCGGCTACAGTTTCTGTTCCTATTTTGTTTACGTGTTGAATGAAAAGAGCCCTGTTTTCGAATCTTCTAATTAGCTGGCTATCCAACATACTCTGTTTTCAAATCAAAGTAGTTTTATTTAAATTTTACTAATGGATTCAGCATTTTTTACAAAGTTTGGAACTATATTTATTGCCATTGAGAGCACACATGGGCTTACTGCCTAAGATTTTGAACTCGCTACCATTTTAAGTGTAGATGAGTTTAATGAAGGGATGCCCTTAGCATTTATGTTTTCGAACAGCAAAAATTCTTATATCAATCAAGTTTTCTTTCAGAAAATAAGCGATAACGTGGGCATTATAAAAACTGACACTTTTATGTCAGATATAACAAATGTATTTTATAACCCATGGAAAATTATAGTGGGTCCACCACATAAACAGCTTTATTGTTCCTGGCACATAGATCGTGCATGGCAGTCAAATTTGTCAAAAATTAATAATGCTGAGAAGAGGGAATGGGTTTATAAAACTTTAAAATATTTACAGATACTTTTGGATCTGCAGAAATTTCAAGTTTTTGGATATTCTGAAAAATGAATCAACATTAAAGTTTCGTCAATATTTCATTAATTATTATGCAACTTGTTTTGAAAAATGGGCCTATTGTTTTCGAGTTGGAGCAATTGCCAATACAAATATTGTAACGCTTGCCTCGTTTAAATTTTTCATCAAGACATTAAATAATGTAATTAAACCCAACGCCAAAACGTATAAAAGTAAGCACGGAGCGAATTTTAGGAGATAATCTTCCCGTCTATACTTCGGATCTCGATATCCATTAGTTTCTTCCCGTAGCTACAGTCGAACCGATGCCTCCAATCTTGGGGACCGTGTTCCTAGCTAGCATTTAATTAAGCCCATTCCCTGAGTGGGGAAGCCGTTTTGCTGATTCCACTATTACCTGTTAAAATCCTGACCTAATAATTGTACCAAAACTTCCTGGAGGACGTTGGCAAATATTTATATCAAAATTTCCTGGAGGACATATTCGAAACGAGGGTTTTAACAACCAGGCCGTTTCATATGTCGATTTCGTAATACTAAATAAGTCCGCGACTAACATAACATTTGCCCGGCCCGAGACTATCAAATTTCTTGTTATTAAACGCCGACACGTAGTCGACCTTCACCAACACCACCTATAAACAAAGCCTGCGCACTGAGATCGGGAACTGTCAAGATGGCGGCCATAGAAGGTTGATCAGGCTTCCACTAATGTGTGCTAGTGTCAGTTCGCCGTGATTTCAACATTAAATTTTAAGTTTCCTGAGCTCAGTTTTTGATCTGGGAGTTACTTTGAAAACGAATGTTGGTACAACAAATATTCCTAGCAAGAAGCAGTTATTTTTACAAGCCACCAACTTTAACGCGCAAGAAGTTTTTGTGGTCACTCGTTTCTAACCTGCAAAAGCTCGTGGTCATTTGTTGTTGTGTACGCCTTATTTTATTAATCTTATTTGTCTACATACAACATACGTATATTCTCGTTGAAGGTAAGCAATATTTTAATAATCTTATTTATATCTATAATTTAATGTAAATGCAGGTATGGAAAAACGTGCAGCCAATTTTTCTTCATTAGAAGAAACCCGCCTATTATGCTTGGCCAAAAAATACAAGCATATTGTGGAATGCAACCAAACGGTCGCAGCTGCAAATATCCAAAAGAATGCCATATGGGGGACCATTCACAAGGAATTTTGCGGTAGTGGGGAAATAAGCAAAACGGCTGCTATTCTAAAAAATAAATACAAAAATATCAAGAGGAGCAAACAGAAAATTTGCCGATGAAAAAATGAAAGTTACGGGCACAGGAAGAGGGCCACCAACAAGTGATTTAAAAATGGACGATACTGACATGAAAGTTTTGGAGCTGCTAGAGACCCACATGACTGGGCACAACAGTGACTTCGATGATGATCGTATTGGTATGTTATTTACATTTTATTATTAAAAAAAAAATTAACAGTTCAAGTTTCAGGATTAACCCCAGCAACAAAACTAAGTGATGTGGCCCCCTTAGTGATTGAAATGTCAAATAATGCCAGTGTCATATGTGGGTAAGAAAGCAAATTCCTAATTTAAAAAATGTAACAAGAATGTAACAATTTAATTGTAGAAACTGGACCATCTACCAGCAATTCCGGCAAGGCCGATTGGGCCACATATACACCGGCAAAGTTGCGAACGCCAAAGGCCAAGCAGCTAAATGCCAACATTCGCTCTAGCAGCAAATTGGTCGGCCAGTTATGTTCTTGGGTGGCAACCAAATATGGTCAGGTTTTGGAAGCCGAACATAAATTGGCCAAGCATAAAATGCGAATGCAGCATATGCAAGAAAGGCACCAACAACAAATGAGATTTGCCGAAGAGGAACACCTATTGAAAATGGAAATTTTAAAACAGCAATTGTTAAAACATTAAAAAATAAAACAAATTAATTATTTATTCTCTTTTATACAATGGATATGTTATGTTAAACTAGATGAATAGTTTATAAACTTGAGCAAGAATTACAACTACAGTTTTGAAATTAGACATTTACGTTGTGACCGTAACAAGAGGTTATGCAAGTGTTGCAAAGTGATTTGCTATTAAATTATGTCTAATGATATTATTCATATTCCCTCCCTTCATTTGAACTCCCATTAATTTGAACATCGGCCATTTCCTGCTGCAATACATCTTCAACATTATCTTCAGTTGGTGGAACTGGTTCTTTTATTGTTGCACGCAATATTATGAAGAACAGCAGTTGCAACGATGACGGCTTCAACTTTTTCTATATTTAATCGAATCCCTAGAGCCAAAATAGGGAAACGGTGTTTCCACACCCTGAAGCATTGTTCAATAGGATTGCGAGTTCTAATCGGAGCTTCATTAAATAAATTCTCTGCAGGTGCTGATGGATTTGACAAGGGGGTGATCAAATAGGGTTTGATACCGTACCCACTGTCGCCTAACGATAAATTGTCCATATATTCCCCATTTTCAAATTTGCCTTGCATTCTAAAGTTATTGAAAATGGTTGAATCGTGGCTAGATCCAGGCCACCGACTAACGATGCTAGTTATGTGTAGAGATGCATCACAAATGCATTGGGAATTTATAAAAAAATATCCCTTCCGATTTCTGTAAATTTCTGCATCATTGCCACCCGGTGATTGTATTTTTATATGGGTACAATCTATAGCCCCAACACATCATGGAAATCTAAATTTACTCGTACTATTTCTTCGAGGTTTTGTGGAAATTTTATATACCTGGTTCCCAAGCTAGCTATCTGCCTTGAAACTTGATTTATAACTCTGCTCGCAGTGGATTTGTAGACACCCATAAAATCGCCAGCAACTATTAACATGGAACCAGTGGCAAAAAAACGCAGAGTTAGTAAAAGCATGTCAGTCACAGACAATGCATAATTTCTAAAAACCAATAATCCAACTTTAATTACACAGAGTACTATTGTATTTTTGTATTATACCTTATTGTGTTCGAACCAATATTTAATTGCGCCAGTACTTCGCATACTGAATTTTTTGTTAGTCGGAATCTAACGAAGAATTCATCTGACCATTTTCGAAGATGATCTGGTCGATCATGAAAAACTCTTGGATTTCTTCTTATTCCTGCTGCTACTACATTTACAAGTTCCATAAGATCTTCATCATCAGTTAGATTAACCATTGTAAATTGTAATCAAACTTCGCCGCAACAAATAAGACAAATTTTGAGGTTGGAGCAGGTGGCGTTTCTACTTGAACCAGAGTTAACCAGCCAACATCGCCGGATCAACAACACAGCGAGTTAACTCCGGGATTAGCGTTGATCTAGGTTGGTACAAGGCACAATTTTAGAAATTGACGAGTTATTAACTCTGACTACGGGGTGGATCTTCGTTTATAAACCTGGGCCTTAGGGACCATTATTCTTCAGTGTAAAGTCATTATTTATTAGTTAGTAGGTCATTTAACTGCTGTTGAATGAAGATGCGTTTTTGGCCGAAAAGAATCAACGAGCAGTGGTTCACAGAATAACTTTGGAAAACATTGCGGACAGAGACCTTTTCATCGGCCACAAGTGCCCCAACCATTCCACAATCCCCCTAAAAAACATCATAATTAGTTCTACTGCCGATATTTTACTGAACAATTACTGTAAAAATAAAAATGATGTTCGTAACAAACAGATTGTCACTTCCTTAAAGAGAAAAGTGTAACATCATCCTTATCTTTTTTAATAATTTCCCATTGTGGATCACATAATAAATAATTATCAACCTACCTTCTATTCAAAATTTCATTCTGATGTCAATAATTATGAGAATGCAAACCAAAATCACTCTTCACATTAATTAATGACCACCAGCTGTTCGTTGTTTTGACCTTCTGTGGCGGCCATTTTGATTGTGTGCACAGGCTTTGTTTATAGGTGGTGTTGATTGTACTCACCCACGATATACCCAACTGAAGATAGGCTGTTGCGCATTACTGGGCGGTCCTTATTTTGACGTGCGACGTCACTCACAGAGTTGCCCTTGGCTGTGCTGTGCTGACAGAGTGCTTTTCGGGTGCCAAACTAACCTTTTTCAATATTTCGGTGTGTGTGTTTTAAATTAACTTTACATAGTTTTTATATAGACCATATTTGGATATTAAACTGTTCAAAATGCGGTGTGCCGTTGTAGGATGTGATTCCGATAAACAAACAAAACGGAATCCGTGCAAAGACGTTAAGTTTTTTAGTTTTCCTAAAGACGCGAACCTGAGCAAGAAGTGGTTACATTTAACCAAGAGGGAAGACAAAGTTAATGTAAAAAACGTTGTAATTTGCTCCAAGCATTTCTGTGAAAGTGATTATAAGGTGAATTTAAAACATATTCTTTTGGGTTACACCCCTAAGAATTATCGTGGATTAAAGGACGATGCAATACCCACGCAAAATTTACCGCAATCCCAATGTGTTCCATCATTTGGACCTTCGACATCTGGTGCTAGTGAAAAGCGAAAAACTGTCTTTGAAAAAAGACAAAGAGCTCAACCTATTAAAGACATCATGGCCAAAGACATGTAAGTTTTAAATTTAGATTGAAAGTATGTTTAATAATGGTGGTAGGTGGTATGTTTATTTTTTGCATGATAGTGGTGAAGATATTACTGAGCCTAGACCGGAACCAGAAATGATTAATATTAGAGAAGGTCAAAATTTAGATTGTAATATGGTGGTGGAGCTGAGTACTACTTCTGAAATAGGGTGATGGTTATTCTTATATTTTATGAGCTGATTTAATTTTTATCTCTCTGTACTTTTTTATCATGTGCTTATGTATTAAACTTTTTAGTGTTCAAACAAATGAAAATATGAATGTCCTCGAACGTAGATTGTTAGACGTAACGAGGGAGAATGAAAAACTGAAATATCAGCTCGCTGAGGTAAAGAAAGTATTTAGCGAAAATCAAATTAAAAAAATGAACAGCCAAAAGAGGATTAAGTGGTCTGTAAGCGAAATTTCAAGCGCTATATCAATGTATGCTGCTGGCCCTAGAGCATACAGGCTTAGTCGAAAAAAGGGTTTTCCCTATCCAGCAATCTCTACATTGAAGGAATGGTTAGGAAAAATAAAATTAGAGCCAGGGATTTTAAAAAATGTTTTAAAAATTGCCGAATTTGCTGATATAACTGAAAAAGATCGTGTATGTACCATTGTATTTGATGAAATGAAAGTAAGAAAGGAATATCAATATGACCCAGCAAAAGACTCTGTGGTGAAACCTTACGATTATGTTCAGCTTGCTGTAATTAAGGGAATATTTAGATCATGGAAGCAACCAATTTTTTATAATTTTGATTGTAAAATGACATCTGCCATTTTAATGGACATTATTAAATTTGTGGAGAATTCTGGTAAGTGTAACTTTTCAATAAATCATATAAAATATTTAATGCTAAACATTGTAGGTTTCCATGTTGTTGCTATGGTATCAGATTTGGGAGGTGCAAATCGAGGGCTTCACAGTGATCTTAATATTTCAGAGGCTAAACCATACTTTGAAAATCCTAGAACAAAAGAAAACATTTTTGTGTTCGCCGACGTCCCCCATCTTCTAAAATTAATTAGAAATAATTTTGTGGACCACGGATTTTTAATTAACAATAAAATAATTAAGAAGCAAATTGTAGAGGAGGCCATAAATGTATCATCAGGTTCAGATTTAAAAATCACACACAGTATCACCCTTGACCAATTAAATGTTGCTGAACCTCAAAGGCAAAAGGTGAAATATGCTGCTAAATTGTTTTCCTACACCATGTCAAGTGCGATATCCCGATGTGGAACACTTGGTTATTTAACAACAGAAAATTGGTTGGAGTGTGCAGATTTTTTTAATTTGGTAAGTATGTCATTCTTTCTGAATTATTTCAATATTTATTGATTTTCTGTTTTAGGTAAATGACTGGTTCGATGTCTTTAATGTCAGCAGCCCAATAGCTGACTCCCGGGCAAGAAATAGGGCCTACGGATTAGCCCTTGAAGAACAGAACCGGATTTTAAATAAAATGTCTGAGGTGATTACTCAATTAAAGGTCGTTAACAGTCGAAGCAAATTGCCATTTCAAAAGGGTAAGGGAGTAATTTTACAAAATATTGTTACTCTAATAACATGCATGTCTTAATTTAGGTATACTGCTGTCCAATTCTGCTTTACAAATGCTAAGGGAGGATCTGAATCGTCGTTTTGGCGCCCAATACCTGTTAACAAGACGCATTAATGAAGATATCATAGAAAACTTTTTCGGAGTGATCAGGGCAAAAGGTGGTCTCCATGACCATCCAAGCCCCCTGGAATTCAAATACAGATTAAGGTCCTTTATTTTAGGGAAAAACGAGGGAGCGTATTCGGATTATTCTAACGTAGAATTAGATGATACCCCAGATATCCCACTAAGCGGAACTTTAACTAAAAAGCTAAATATTACGTCTGAGGTATCAGCTGATCGTAATGATGGAAAATCCGATTTAATAGAGTTAAATGAGCTTGAATACGACGGGCTGGAAAATTTGGCAGGTTTTGTCTGCCACAAACTACAGGATCCAACCTTACAAAGTGTCTCAAGCCAGAGCTTCTCGTGGATAGATCACTTCAGCGAGGGTGTTTTATCAAAACCATCTTCAATTTTAATGTCCCAAATTGAGGAACTTAATAAAGTGTTTCTCGAAATTAATGGCGATGGTTTAATTACTGAAAAACAAAATTTTATCCACGATCTTTTGGAGAAAAGTAGCAGTATTGACTGTCCTACAAAAGCCAAGCGATTATTTTTTAGATCCAGAATGTTCTTTCGCATCAAAAAACTTAATAAAGCTTTGAAGGACAAAAGTAATCTTAAAAGAAAATGGAAAAAAGTTGTTCCTTAGGTTAATCATGTTTATACTCCTATTTACTATTGTGTTTATATTCTCTTTTAATTCATTATTATCTGTATTTAATGATATATTTCATGTTTATTTTTTAGTTTTATACGTTTTTAGAGTTAAAATTGAGTTGTAGATGTTTTTTCAATGTTTAAGTTTAAATTAGCATATTTATTTATTATTTAAATAATGCATTGTACAAATTTCAAAACTTCTATTTGAGAATACACCCCATTATTTTCCTAAAATATTTTCTATGAGTATACACACCCAACACCTATTACCCCCTCTTGTAGTAAATTGTTTCTCTAGATACCTACATATTTAATTTTTCTTGCACCTTTTTCGCAAAATTCTTGGCAAAACCCTTAAACAACAAGTATTGCTGTCAAATAAGACATTTAAGACCACAGCTATGCAAAAATCCAGTAATTTTATATCTTTGAACTATAAAATGAACCATTACAAACATCTTTTGTATTAAACATTTTTTTCTAACTATTAAATTAAACGCGTTATCAGCGAAAATACGTACAAACGCCCATCTCTGTAATGGATGTTACTCTGTGAGTGACGTCATGCGCGTGGCTGCCAAAAACTGAACGCCGGAGCATCCGGTCCTGGTACTCACCGTTCCCGCTGTCACCAAGAGCCCCAGGTGGATAATCGCCGTCGACTTCCCAATCCGTCGCATCTCGCACAAACACCAACACCGCCGCATCACCAGGACCTGTAGCACAATCGCGGTGTCGTAAGGCGAAAAACATAACATACTCGAATTAACCTATATTTGCAGCTGCACGCGGTTTCAACGTCGGACGTGACATTCGAGTTCAAAGGTTGGCACCACTGCAAATTACTTTGGGCAAATCGTCTTCCCTGCCAGTGGCGTTCCGTCGATTTCTGCAAAAGGCGGCCAATTGGACCTTCCGCACACAGATGCAAAACGGGTTGCCGGGGCGTAAGGAACTGGCAACTGAATGCCCAGCATAATTATTGAAATTCTTTGTAATAGCTATTTATGCAACAAGTGCTAAAAGTCGACTTTTATGCCGAGACATGAAAATTATGAAACGAAGCCGAAGGTTCTTAGTACAACTTTCACTCTGATGATGCAAGCTGCAAGGTCTTGCGAAACGTTAGTGAATATGGATGCACAAACAGCAAAACGGCCAAATCTGCCTAAGTATCCTCGTTCTCAAGATACTCAAACAACACGAGCCACCAAAGAGCATGGCCATCGCGCGGGTTTTTGCTCGACTTCACAAGGTGCAAGGCACATTAAGCCAGAGAATGCTGGGTGTTCATCTACAAATACTACGCGGTCTAAGCCGAAATTCTATGCTAAGGAGAATAATTAGAGTAACCGCGAAAGCCTCAAACAGTACATAATTCTTCAGTCTGTTATTTATTACCTTCGATAGAACCTTGTAACAATTCTCCAGCAAAGCAATGCGTCTATAATTCTCGCCCAGCTGCTTGTCCCCTTTTTATAAATTGGGCACAATATTTCTTTTGACCAGGCATTCTTTTTCCCATATTTTACTGACAAGATTGTACAGTTTCTTTTGCAGCAGTTCTCCACCTGCTTTTAAAATGTCTGCTACTATTTCACTTTCCCCTGGCTTCTGGTTATTTTTCAGCCCTTTCAGTGCATCCTTAATCTCTTCCTACGTTGGCGCTTCGACTGCTATTAGGTTTTCTTCAATATCTAATCTTCTCCTATTTCTTCTTGCCCATTAAGTAGCTTTTCAAAGTGTTTTCTCCATCTTTTCATGTCTTTTTTTGCTCATATATCAGTGTTTCTTGTTCCGACATAATGTAACTGGTGCTGCTTTGATGTCCTTTTCCTGCTTTTTTGACTTCCTGGTAAAACGGTCTCATTTCTTTGTTTTGAAAATTTTCTTCTACTTCTTTCAGTTTTTTTTCATTATAATGCTTCTTTTTTCGCTTGCACATCTTTTTCAGTTCACTTCTTATTTCTTTGACTTTTTGGGACGTGTCAAAACTCTTGTCAATTAGCATCTGTCGCCTTAACTTTCTTTTAGTTTCTGTTAGTTTCACACATTCCGGGTCAAACCAGTCATTTATTTATTTATCGTGACTTTTTCTTTGGATGATTCTGTTATTTGCTTTTAATAATACCACTTTTGTTTGTTCCATTACTTCCTTTGTTCGTGTCCAGTCCTCATACTGCTCGATTTCTTTACTAATTTCCTCCTCATAGATGTCCCTCGATTCTTTCTCTTAGTTTTTCAAAGTCGTACCGTTTTCTAATTGTTTTATTTTAATTTTCTTACTTCTGTTGTTTTGGTCCATTTTACAATTCACTCTTACCATGAAGTGGTTTTACGCACAGTCTGCTTCTATCATACTTCTGACATTTGCGATGAAGTTCATGCTTTGTCCAATTAATACGTGATCTACTTGATTAACAGTCCTATTGTCCGGCGAGTCAAGTGCCCTTGTATTAATCTGTTAGCAAAAGAAAATTGACTTAGTGTGTGCTGAACCGCATATATCTCGTAAATTCGAAATCTTTTTTAAAACATCCAAAAACTCCAGTAAGAACTAAAAAACTAAGTACCGCAGATCGATCGATGATTACCCCTCGCCCTATTAACGAAGGTAATTCTCAAATTCTCAAAAAAGTCACAGAAATAACATTAAAAATGCAAAGAAAAGGTTCAACGACTCAAAAATTTCAAACACCTTGAATTAAGTAGCAAGCCACCTGGAAAGTAATAAATCAAAATATAAACTCCAACAAGCGTAGCAAAAAACTGCCTAAATTTATTAAGTCTGTTGACAATCGCAGGTTAAATAATCCAACGATCGCCAACACTTTTAACTCCACCTTCATAAATTCAGTTAAGGAGTTATAATTCCACGAGTCATATAAACAGAAACCCAAATTCTTTATTTCTCGCAGCAGTCACCGAAGTCGAATTATACCTACAATATAATTTTTTCCGTTATCAAGAAGATATAATGCGGATTTGATGAAGTGTCTGCAATTTGCAACGAGTGGTGGCTGGTTATATTTAAACAATCTTATGTTATCTAATAAACTCATCGGTTAGTTGTGGTTACTTTCCCCAAGAACTGAAAGTTGCTATCGATGTCCCAATTTATAAAAAAGGGAACCGACAAATTTCATCAACTACAGGCCTGTCACACTTCTGTTTTTTTTGTAAGATTCTAGATAAAACTTTCTTAGTCCGTCATCATTTTTAAAAAAGCATCACATCTTAGCATCACAACAGTTTGGCGTTTGCCATTTTGTCCTTTTATGAACATTTTTTAAAAAACTTCGACAATAAATTAAAATGTATAGGTATATTTTTCGATTTCACACGAGCGTTTGATACCGTGAATCGAGATCTGCTACTTCAAAAGCTCTATCTTTATCCTATTCATAAATTATATTATTGAAAAACTAAGTGATTTTCATTTAACTATTTTTGCGGATGACACCTCCGCAGTCGTATCAGCCACTGATACAGTATCGCTCAGTGCGATTCCAATGGGCACGTTCTAAATACACTAAAAACCAATTTGTTTTATTCTCACCTAATGGGTCTAAAATAGATTTTAGCCTATAGGTTAGATACAAGTCCTAGTTCAAAGTAATAATACCAAATTTTTGGGTATTAACATGGTCAGCAATCTCTCCTGGGAACATCATATTGAGCATCTTAATTCAATACTTTCAACGAAAAACTTTGCAGTATTACAGTTAAGAAATATAGTTAGTTATAGTACATTGAAATGTTTTTACTTTGGGAGCATTCAGGCGGTTTTGTCTTATGGAATGTTACGCTGGGGTAATAGCCTCACAATAGGTAAAAGTTTTGTATTGCAAAAAAGAATACTTAGATCAATTTTAAACCTCACATACAATGAATCACGCAAACCTTATTTCGAACGTTTAAGAATTCTCAATGTTCATTGTTTCTACATTTTACAAGCAGTGTGTTTTATCTATACTAATATCTATTTGTTGCAAAAATGTGGGGACATAAACAACAATCAAACTAGAACGGCCAATGATCTTTACCTTTTCCCGCGAATCGCTTAACACACGTTGCGATGGGACCTTTAATACATGCAAAAAGATTATTGAATCATTTGCCCGATTTTATAAATACTAAACACACATTTACCCAGTTCAAGACTTCAGTTTAAGAATTCTTAATTGAAAGTTTACATTTTCGTCTTAACCCTATAGTAGGGCAACTTGAGGTCGAATTTCGAGTTAATGTGGACACACCGGACAAAAGCACCAAATTTTTTCCAGGTGCTAGTTAGGTACTTAGCTTTCAATTTTTGATAGGAACCAACTCCTCCGTCGACCACCTTGGATTTTAAGATTGTGAGATTAACAAAAACTATTTTCTTTTCAGGTAAACTACCCTTTCTGTTTATGATACGGCAAAATTTTACCAAGAAAAGTTGTTCAGAATGATAAATTATAGCCCTATTCAACATTTAAGGAAAATCTACCTACTTAAAAGAAACCGTTAAAATTGTATTATTAAAAATGACGGTTTGATCTACGTAGGTAGAAATTTCTGAAATTTTGTATATGGCCATAATTTTTAATTCTGAACAAATTTCCTTAGTAAAATTTTGCCGTATTATAAACAAAAACGATAGTTTACCTGAAAATAAAATACAATTTATTTTGTTTAATCTAAAATTAACGGTTTAATCTAAGGACGTATATCTCCTTGAAATTTTATATATTGCCGTAATTTATCATTATGGACAACTTGTCTTTGTAAAATTTTGCCGTATCATGAACAGAAAGGGTAGTTTACCTGAAAAGAAAATAGTTTTCGCTAATCCCACAATCTTAAAATCCAAGATGGTCAACGGAGGAGTTGGTTCCTATCAAAAATTAATAGCTAAGTACCCAACTAGCACCTGGAAAAAATTCAGTGCCTTTGTCCGGTGTGTCCACATTTTCATGATCAGCCGCCCTACTACTACGGTCGTGATCGATACGATAAAAAAAAGCGTTCAAAACGAAAAACGAGTCGTTTCTATAAGAAAAAGGCACAATGCTAGTCATACTACTTCGGAAAATATGTTTTCAAAAACAATGCCAAAAGAGGTTCAATAAAAAAATAATGCCAAAAGGGCGTTAACGACAAAAATAAGGCTCCACACGTTAGGATAGCCAATTTGTCACAAGATATCACGACCTTTACGACAGTTTGTTACAATATAAAGACGCTTTACGACATGAGTTTAAATGTACAGGGACGCCTATAATTGGCCTAACGGCTGAGTACAAAATAAAATAATAATAAAATAAACATCCAAAAATAGTAAACTGCTTGGTTACAATGAAAACGACACAGATCAAGAAATATACACATATCCGTTGCCCCAACTATGCTGCGATGGGCTGTAACAAAAGTTGCGGACTCCACTCAGGGACATGGGGTGGTTCATTACGAAATTAATCAGGGCCTGTTAAACGAAATAACGATGTTAAATTCCTTAGACGTCACCACTTTTCTAATCGAGAAAATATAGGTAGGCTCATTTGAAGAAGTGGAAACACTAAAGCAACTTTTCAAATCCAACAGAAAAGCAGAACCAATTTAAGATAAAACATATTCACGTGGAAATATGCATTTAAACATTTGACATTAATCTAAATGAAACGGGAGAGGTTAGTATTACGAATTACGAAATGATTAAACTAATTGCAGGCAGTAAAACTTTACGGAAAATATTCAAAATTGACTTAATGACGGTAACAACTATTCAAACCCTTAATTTTAAATGATAACTACGTTACGTAAAACTGGTGACCCTTTGTCATATAAATGACCACTTCACTGCACATTGTGAGCTTTAACATTACTACAAAAGATACAGTACCTTTGAGGGGTTCAGCAGCCACTGCTTCAAATGAAGCCGCCGATGCCGATGCCCCAGCAACTGCCAAGCTGCCTGAAAAAATGCGAAAACGAAGTCTTCACGACCAGGTTTTGCCATCTCTCAAGGGGTGAACCACGAAGTAAGTAAACGACTAGAAAATTCTGCGACACCCGACGCTCCGTTAAGAAAAACTAGCACGATTATACTTCCATTTATCATCCGCCCAGGCCGATTATAGAGCTTCCAACCCCTCAATATGAATTCTCGGCTACGATTACTGCACAAACGTCTCTCGTAAAACTAGAATATTGACAAACACCTATTTCGAGAAAGGCAGAAATTGTCACAGGCGACGAACACAATGCAATACAGCGGGGAACTCCCTGTCAAAATACAGAGGAAAACCAGTTCAAACTATTTCACCAGTTCAATCTGAACGGAAGTCTTAATTAGGCGAGCCCCTGACGAGTTTAAGAAACCGTCAGTGACCGCAATCGCATACCCAATATCACCTGTTGACTCTTTAAAGGCGCAAACGAAACTGTCGGGGCGGGGGCGGGCACAAGAAAACGGGATGAGGCGCTTTCGCTTGCTTTCCTGCAGGAAGGAACTAAAGGTTCATTTTCGGACGTTAATCTGGACTCAAGCTCGTCCATAGCCCCTAAACACCTATTATATAGCTCATTTTTATCATCTATTAAAGGCCCCCCAGAAACTAACCGTTCAAGTAGATTTGAAATATGTACCAAGCGGGTCTGAATACGTTTATAATCATTACTACCTCTAACGAATGACTCAGTGGCTAATATCTCTTCCACAAGAATATCAAGCTTCTTATTGCATATTTCCAATTCTTCCACATTATTAATTTCTACTTCCGGGAAAGAAGCATTTCCCGTCTTTTCCAACCTAATACGAGCTCTAAGAAATTTACGCTTTTCTATCATATTCCCTTGCAAACAACACCCCGTATTCGTAATTCATAATCTATTTCATCTACCAACAACCTATCAATATCCATTCTGATTGCTTGGTATGGTTCCGGAAGGTAAAATAAATCTCTATACGTAAAAGAAACCAATTCCTCAAAACTAAACCCTTTTTAACACAACTATAACGTCTTATTTAATATTCTCAAAGTAATTCTTTGCGTGTCAAGTTCTGATGATATTTCCCACTTACATAAACAAATACATATAATAAACAGATCCTAATTACACCATATCTAGCTTTTATTTAATTATGTATAACTACTGTAAATATTGCTCCTTTCCATTATTGTGCGACCTAAAGGTACATGTAACAAATTACAGCCCCACGTTGGGCGCCAAATCTTGTTCGCATTTTACTTACCTTTAGGTCGGCGTTCTATATTTTTAACTCAACAATTGATCGCCATAAAAGTGTACTTGAGGCCCGTCTCTAGCAACAGTGAAGACGTCGCGAATTCCTTAATTAAGATGTTAAAAGGGAGTGCTAACAAGTTTGATTCAAGTACACTGATATAGGTCAAGAAACCTATAACTTCACTTTATATCTCATAATACGATTATTGGACTCAATGTCTAAGAATAAAATGAAAGAGAGCAATACCTTTAGCTAGCTTTATTATTTTTCACACGTTGTATACCTTGATTTGACAGTTATTCACTATTTGCACGGGGTACCCCAATTAACTTAAACCAATACGTTTAATGAGTACACACTGTTCTTATATTAAAAAGACCATCAGATTCTAGTTAAATCACTTATCTGTTTGTTGTTATACTTGTAGACGCTTAATAAATCCAATGACTCCTAACAAATGTCAGCTTGTCAGACCCAATCGCCGGCTGTCACCTGCTGCACGTAGACCCCAAAACTGCGTGATGACTTTCAGCAGACTAACTTCCCGTAGGTTTTCCGTCTAATACTTGTTGCTTTAATATCGAATTTCAAGATAAAATGAGTTAGATGCCAGAATAATTATACGTACCCTGATAACAGGCAATAAACTATGCAAACGTTTTCCGTGGTTCCTATATCGCTTCTATGCTCGAATCTACATTCGTGGGAAAGTAATACTTGCTCCCATAATTCCCTAGCAGTACGGTCGGTCAGTATTATTCACCTACTATAACCGAAACCACGAGACATTGCGAGATTACCACATTATTTTCCACGAAACCTTTTGCACGTTAAAATGCTGTCACTAGTTTTTCAAAACAAAACCAGTTGTTTATTTGCTACCCTCTAATAACAACCATTGCCACTCTGATATTAATTTTTATGAGCTTTCACCGCGATATTCCCACTTGATTTTTATTCCCTACTTATACACCGTAAACTACCAGTATTAGTGCCATATGCTTTTAGTACGTAACAGGTTATTTACTTTACTTTACCACTGACGACGTGCGATAAAGTATTTCACACAAAGGCACGAAACAATGTTGATGTTCTTTCTTGGGGGTTGTAGAAAAAAAAATGTTTGTAAAATAGAACTTAAAAAAATGTAGTGTTTTATTGTTCTTTTATTATCCCTAAGTATTGGAGTACCGTCATCTGGGTATATATGAAACACCAAGGGCCGGTTGCAGAAAGCAATGTTAAGTCTGGTGTTAGCTAACATCGCGTCAAAGTGAACAAAATCGCATCAAATTTTGTTTACTAATGTATTAGTTACCATAAGCATTTGAGATTTGATTCGTTTTTGTTCACTTTGACGTCGCGTTAGCTAACACCAGACTTAACGTTGCTTTCTGCAACCCGCCCCAAGGGTTATATAAAACGCGAGGTACTTTTTTTTAATTTAGCGCTCTATTGTAAGTTTACTTCATAATGTTGGCAAAACTAATTCTTGCCATAGCTGTCAAACATTCCAACGAGTGATATGCAGAAGTAATTTGGCGCAGAAATTTGATGTATAGTACATTTTTTTCTATAATAATTTTCAAGGTCAACTTTCTAGGGGGTAACTTGCATTCCTGCAGGGTCTCTAGTTTTAATAATGTTGGAACATAGATTTTTAGTTCTTTTCTTCCACTAAACAAAATTATTGTCATTTTGACAGATATGTCATAATTTAATATCGCTTGCTTCATTTTTGCATTTAAAATATTTCTTGGTTTTCTTTTTCTATCCGATTTTATTGATGATGATTCCATGTTAAAAAAGAAATTTGTCAAGAGTTCAAATTAAGAAACTCTGACATTCAAAATTGACACATAACTATAATTTGAAAAAGTTCTACCAACACGACGTATAAAAATTTACTAGCGTTTTAATCACAAATCTACCAACATTGTAACACTTTCAGAGTTATTATAGAAAAAAACGTAGGTACTTTTAAGTATTTTGAAAAAATTGTTTAATGTAGTTATACTTTTAGGTTTTTTGAAAACCTCAAACAGTCTCATGTGTATCTCAAAAACTAGCTATTCTACATAGTGTCCTGTGAGATGAATTGTTGTACATAACCTCAACAAACCATTTTATATTTTTTTGTAATTAAAAATATATCTGCCCGAAAAAATTCACAAAACTAAAAAGTCACGTTTTTGCAGGGTTATATGAAACGCAATGTGCCGCATAAGCACGTGCATATTCCTGGGACGCAATTTCGTAAAAACTACGCAAATGAAAATTTAGAACGTGCTTTAGCAGCTGTAATTGTAGAAGGAAAATCAATGGGGCAAGCTGCTGACCGATGGGGAATTCCTAAAACTACTCTGTGGAGCAAATGCCGAGGACTGACGAAAAACAAGTTGGGAAAACCTCCTGCACTGAGTGTATTGGAGCAGAGAAATATTGTTCACGCATTCACAACAGCTGCTCGAATTGGATACCCTTTCAATAGACGAACTAAAAAAATTAATTCAGGAATATCTTACTCGAAAAGGTGCTACAGTCAAGTGCTTTAAAGGCAACCTACCAGGAGATGAATGGGTTAGAAATTTTGAAAATCGTAACCCTGAGTTAACTCGCCGTAATTGCGAAAACATGAAGAGGGTTAAGGCTCAACTTTCTGAAGAAGTTATTTCACAATATTTTACTGAATTAGAAGTTACACTTGCTAATGTTCCTGCAGAGAACATTCTAAACTATGATGAGACCAACATATCTGACGACCCTGGTCGCATTAACGTGTTTGTGAAAAAAGGATCGAAACATGCATCACGTATAATTGATTCCTCAAAAAGTTCCATTTCTGTCATGTTTGCGGCGCTTGTAGATGGATGCTTGATACCGCCTTACATTGTATATAGGGCAAAAATATTTACCCTGAATGGGTTCAAAATGGACCGCCCGGTGCTAGATATAATAGGTCAAAAACCGAATGGTGTGATTTGGTTTTATTTGAAGATTAGTTCGTCAGCATAGCTTTACCAGTTCTCAGAAGAAAAACTGGTAAAAAAATTGTTATCGGTGATAATTTAAGTGGTCACCTTTGCATAAATATTGTTCGATTATGTAAAGAAAACGACATTTTGTTAGTGTTTTTCCCAGCTAATAGTACACACATTTGTCAACCACTTGATGTTGCTGTATTTGGACCCCTCAAAAAAGCCTGAGGAATAATTTTAACGGAGTGGACATGCAAAAACAAAGGTGTAGTTGCCAATACAGAATTCCCTTCTTTAATACACAAACTATTGCAGTCAATGGAACCCACAATGTCACAAAATATTAAATCTGGGTTTGAAAGTTGTGGAATAATTCCTCTAAATCCTGATAAGGTGAAAAGAAAGCTCATTGGTCATGTATACAACACGGATGGCCAGATACAAAACAATGCTTTATTAGAAACATATGGGTGAAAAAACTGCTATGAATGAGAACAACCAAAGAGAAGTAAGAAAGTCACTATTGCCGCTGGAAAATCATTGGTTTAAGTGATTTGTCAGTTACCGCCGTTGCCGGACCCTCGCATCAAAACATGGAGATTAATTAAATGAGACTGATAATAATAAGGAAACTGTACCTGATAATGTAGATAATGAATGAGACTGTAGAAGAAAAGAAACCGATGGTTCACAAGTGGAGACTGACTCTGAAGTCAAATCTTGCAAAAAACCAAAAACTGAGTCTTTAAAAAAACCAGTAACCAGTTTTAATGCTTTGAAGAAGAATATGTTGATTATTGTTGGATTAGTTTACAACAAAAATTCTATAAAAGAATGCACCAAAGAATTTCTTGGAAGAATTATTTCTCTTGATAAAAAGATCACCGTCAGTTTCTTAAGAAACTACAAAGGAAAAAACTTCCTTCTGTAACTGACACTTCACAAGTTCAATTCAGTGAAATAAAATACTTGTTTTCCGAACCTATAGTTTGCAGAGGAATTTATACATTCAGTGGTGATCTTGTATAAGTTCCTTTTTTGTTTTAATATGTTAAATTGTTTTTTATTTTATGTGGATTAGATTTTATAATATTAAGTTTATCACTAAGTTGTTTTGTAAGACAATTACGTTTTTTTTGCAAAAAGAGTTTTAAAACGATTATTTCTTTTATTCTTTATGTTAGATGTTAAAATTAATTATAATAGTTAACTTGTTCCTATTTTTATTTTGTTAAGTTCTGTTATTTACAATTTATTTTAGTTAAAATCTAGTAATATGAAATAATAAAACCAGTTACATTTATCACTAGGTTTTGTAAGGCAACTACAGTTTTTTTTCGCAAAAAAGAGTATTAAAATCATTATTTGTTTATGTTAGATGTTAGAACTAATTATAATAGTTAAGTTGTTCCCATCTTTATTTTATTGGACCTATGTTATTTACAATTTATTGTAGTTAAAATCTAATACGAAACAATAAAACATCGTCTTGAAATCCCTTGGTTTTTTTTATTTTTGATGTAGGTATGTATCTAGGTAATTTTTGGTCATATTTTTAAAAACATACTTGTTTCATATAATCCATTACAAAGTCCCATTTGGACCATTTTTTTAGATTACACAAGGCTAGAAGGAAAAATCAGTTTTGTTTTATATAACCCCGACCCCATGGGTATGAAACGCCAAAAATAAAAAAAAAACAAAAACGTTAAGCCAAAAAACATGAAATGTGTATCAAAAATATACCTTTAGATAAACCCTAAATGACCACAATTTTTTTTTTTTTTAATTACACCACAATCTGTCATATAGAGACATTCAGTAGCTGCTTTAACATGCATTGACAATTAATAAATTGAAAAACTTGAAGGATGTACATCCATTAATGTCACACCTATATTAATCTTAGTCTAGTTTAACATATTACACTATCTAACCTATTAATTAATCAAAACATCAGTGCTGCGCAAATCTATTAATCAGGTCTGCGAGTTTAAATCTTTTTAAACGTGGTTGCACTTCATCATCATTGTCTAGTAAGCACTCCACTAGGGCGTTTGGATGATCACTAATACGATTTCGATAACGCGCACTAAACGTTTGTATCTCTTGATTAACTTTTGGAACTGCAAGATCACGTCTTATGATTTCGTTGGGGACGTACCATGGTGCATTAACTAAAGATCTAAGCACTTTTGATTGAAATCTTCTCAGTGTTTCAATGTTCGATGTTTTGGCGGTGCCCCACAGTTGTACACCAAAAGTCCATATGGGTTTAAGCTAGGGATGGGCGCGTGACGTGAAAACAGTCGTGTCACGTCGTGTCACGGCGTGTCACGTCGTGGACGTGACTAATATTTGAAAATCGTGACGTGAACGTGAGTGAAAATTTCCAAGGCGTGATTCACGTTTCACGTTAAATATTTAGTAACGAATAAAAAACTGCAGGGTGCAGCAACTTTTAAAAATCACAAATTGTGCCAAACAAGTTACATTATGTGGCTTTATTTTTGGACCCTAATTATAAATCCTTAACGGTTCATACCTTCACATAAAAGAGAAAATTATAATGCAAATAAAACTATAGATGATAATGATAAAATACATAGCAAACGACTCAAAACTGGTACAACAGCATCAGATTCTTATCTTTCTACACTTAGAGATAGCTCTGACGATGACACATGTAATTAAAATGATGTCGAAATAGAACTAAATTTGTATGTTAAATTAAATCGGAATGTAGGTGACATTTTAGGATTTGGAAAAACAGTGTAAATACGCCACTGTTAAAAAAACTTGAGAAATTTTAAACATACCGGCAAGTTCCGCTACAAGCAAAAGAGTATTTTCTACAGCTGGGCGAATTTTAGAAGAGCGCAGATTGCAACGTAACGCTGAAATTGTTGATTACATATTATTTTTAAATCAACATTTTAATGTGTAGATGGACTTATTATTCTAATAAAAGTAATGGTTTGTTTTTTATACTCGGCTAACGCTGAAAATGTTAATTACGTTTTATTATTAACCAAAAATGTATTGTGTAGATGTGTAGATGATATTTTTAAACCAATTTATTGTGTACTTGTGTAGATGAACTTATTATTCTATAAAAGTAATGTTTTTTTGTATACTCGCTTTAACGCTGAAAATGTTGATCCTTGTACGTAATAGTATATTGTCTAACTAGTGCTGAAAGTTGATATTTCACACGAATGCGATTCGCAGAAGTGTGAAATATCCAATCAGCACGTGTTATACACTATACTTTTCGACGACCACCAATATACTATTGATTCTTTATAATATAAACCAAATTTACCACTCTTAACCGCAAAATGAAACAATTATTTTTTGAACATCAACTACAATTGTCATACTATTTCTGTGACATTAGCTTACTAGATTTTTGACGGCTTGTTTTGCGGGAGACCATGTCGCACTAGTGTTACAAGACGGAAAACGCACGCTCCACATGACCTTTTCAGGTGACCTGTGCAATGTGTCACTTTCAGTGACACCAAGCCATGCCATTTTTGGCATTTTTCGTAGTGGTCGTCGGAAAAAGTACTTTCAAACCTACGAATTAAAACTGTTGTCTAGCAACATATACCTTCTGTACTCATACCAATAAGGGAAACGTCAATTCCAATGACAGCTTTTAGTATTAAAAGTAATGTCTTTGAAGACAGCTGCAAGAAATATATTTGTGAGAAATCAGTATTTATCCCTTGTCGAAATTATTGTAGTCAATTTTCATTTTTCTTTTTATGTCAACTATTCTGATTGCAACATATCACGTAAATTATGTCAGGTGCAAAACATATTTTTAGTTCTCTTTAGGGTTTTTTCATGGTTTTAATTTGAACATTCTGTTCTATCTGAATTTAAATTTTGAAATAAAAGCTACGTGTCACGTCGTGAGTGGCGTGTCACGCCGTGAACGTGAGTGAACGTGAGCGTGAACGTGCGTAAACGTGACTGTTTAAAGCAAGCGTGAAACGTGCGTGACGTGAGCGAAAATTCACTCACGCGCCCATCTCTAGTTTAAGCATGGTTTTGTAGAGGAGTAGCTTGCTCTCCAGAGAAGTTGCGACTTGCGCCCGATTAGCCAATACATTTTTTGTAATTTCAGACCTAGCTGTTATCGCTTTGCCCATATGTGTGTTCTCCAGGTCAATTTTCTATCCAGGTGGATACCGAGGTACTTAGCAACTGTCTGCTTGTGGAATCTGTTGATTATTTATCTCCAACGGTGGACAGGTGCCTCTTCTTAATGTAAATGTTACTTGAACCGATTTACTTCATTTATTTTTATGCGCACTTATTACACCAGCACTGTGTTTGTTATTTCAGAACAGTGATAATTAACAAAATGTCAAAAATCGATTCATATATACCCAGAGGACGGTACTTATCGTAATGACTTGTACTTAGTACTCGGCACAGCTCTGCCATCACATTACGTAGCACTTCTTCAAACCATCTTATTCTCAGTCGGCTGCTTCATCTACCACAGATTGGCTGTCAACACATTATTGCTTGCGGGGTCTCGCACTGCCTTGTTATTTCTGCGTTGGTCATTCTTCTTGGTGCTCCTTGATTGTATACCGGGCCGCATATTTTTCTTAGGATTTTTCTTTCGGCATATCTTAGCTTTCCTTAATCATGTTCCGCTAGAGACAACGTTTCACAACCATAACATATAATTGGTCTATAGTTTGGTATATTTTGATTTTTGAGGACCTATTTTAGTAATATAATAACCCCTGTACCAGACTGAATTCTTCTAGCAAATGCCTCACCTGTATGAGATCTTATATGTAAAATATAATGGTCTCTTACTGTTGCTTTGTATTCAAACAGAGCAAAAATATGGTTTCTCTACTGTATGAGTTCTCATATGTTTAACTAACTGATCTTTAGTTACTGTTCTGTGTTCTCAAATACAACAAATTAAAGGCTTCTCTCCTGTTTGAGTTCTCATGCCTATAACTAATTGATCTTTTGTTACCGTTCTCTATCCACAAACCAAGCAACAACTGAGGCTTCTCTCCTGTATGAATCCTCATATGACTAACAAAACTAGTTTTTTCTACCGTTTTGTATTCACAAACACTACGGCTTCTTACCTGTGTGAGTCTTCATATGTGTAACTAAATGACTTTTATTTGCTGTTCTGTATTCGCAAGTAGAACAAATAAAAGGCTTTTCACCTGTATTAGTGCTCATGTGTGTAACTAAACTACTTTTCTGTGTTCCTTTGAAATCACAAACAGAGCGACTTCTCTCCTGTATGAGTTCTCATATGTTTAACTAACTGAGCTTTAGTTACTGTTCTGTGTTCGCAAATAGAACAAATAAAAGGTTTTTCTCCTGTATGAGTCCTCAAGTGAGTAACTAAACTACTTTTATGTGTTCCTTTGAAATCACAAACAGAGCAACTATATGGCTTCTCCCCTGTATGAGTTCTCGTATGTCTGGCTAAATCACTTTTATGTGCTGTTCTGTATTCACAAGCGGAGCAAATATATGGTTTCTCTCCTGTGTGAGTTCTCATATGTGTAACTAACCGATCTTTAGATACTGTTCTGTGTTCGCAAATAGAACAAATAAAAAGCTTCTCTCCTGTATGAGTCCTCATGTGTGTAACTAAATTACTGAACTGTGTTCCTCTGAAATCACAAACAGAGCAAATATATGGCTTCTCTCCTGTATGAGTTCTCATATGTACAACTAAACTTCTTTTCTCTGCTGTTCTTTATTCACAAACGGAGCAGATATATGGTTTCTCTCCTGTATGAGTTCTCATATGTCTAACTAACTTATCTTTAGTTACTGTTCTGTATTCACAAACACAACAAAAATGAGGCTTCTCTCCTGTATGAATTCTCATATGTTTAGTTAAATTACTTTTCTGTGTTGCTTTGAAATCACAAACAGAGCAACTATATGGCTTCTCTCCAGTATGAATTCTCATATGTTTAACTAAATTACGTTTCTGTGTTCCTTTGAAATCACAAACAGAGCAACTATATGGCTTCTCTCCTGTATGAGTTCTCATATGTTCAACTAACCTATCTTTAGTTGCTGTTCTGTGTTCGCAAATATAACAAATAAAAGGCTTCTCTCCTGTATGAGTTCTCATATGTTTAACTAAACTTATTTTCTCTGCTGTTCTGTATTCACAAACACAACAAAAATGAGGCTTCTCTCCTGTATGAATTCTCATGTGTGTAACTAAATTACCTTTCTGCGTTGCTTTGAAATCACAAACAGAGCAACTATATGGCTTCTCTCCTGTATGAGTTCTCATATGTACAACTAAACTTCTTTTCTCTGCTGTTCTGTATTCACAAACGGAGCAAATATATGGTTTCTCTCCTGTATGAGTCCTCATGTGTGTAACTAAATTACTCATCTGTTTTCCTTTGAAATTACAAACAGAGCAACTATATGGCTTCTCTCCTGTATGAGTTCTCATATGTTCAACTAACCTATCTTTAGTTGCTGTTCTGTGTTCGCAAATATAACAAATAAAAGGCTTCTCTCCTGTATGAGTTCTCATATGTTTAACTAAACTTATTTTCTCTGCTGTTCGGTATTCACAAACATAACAAAAATGAGGCTTCTCTCCTGTATGAATTCTCATGTGTGTAACTAAATTACCTTTCTGAGTTGCTTTGAAATCACAAACAGAGCAACTATATGGCTTCTCTCCTGTATGAGTTCTCATATGTACAACTAAACTTCTTTTCTCTGCTGTTCTGTATTCACAAACGGAGCAGATATATGGTTTCTCTCCTGTATGAGTTCTCATATGTCTAACTAACTTATCTTTAGCTACTGTTCTGTATTCACAAACACAACAAAAATGAGGCTTCTCTCCTGTATGAATTCTCATATGTTTAGTTAAATTACTTTTCTGTGTTGCTTTGAAATCACAAACAGAGCAACTATATGGCTTCTCTCCAGTATGAATTCTCATATGTTTAACTAAATTAGGTTTCTGTGTTCCTTTGAAATCACAAACAGAGCAACTATATGGCTTCTCTCCTGTATGAGTTCTCATATGTTCAACTAACCTATCTTTAGTTGCTGTTCTGTGTTCGCAAATATAACAAATAAAAGGCTTCTCTCTTGTATGAGTTCTCATATGTTTAACTAAACTTATTTTCTCTGCTGTTCTGTATTCACAAACACAACAAAAATGAAGCTTCTCTCCTGTATGAATTCTCATATGTCTAACTAAACTACTTTTCTGTGTTCCTTTGAAATCACAAACAGAGCAACTATATGGCTTCTCTCCTGTATGAGTTCTCATATGTTTAACTAAATTGTATTTCTCTGCTGTTCTGTATTCACAAATGGAGCAAATATATGGCTTCTCCCCTGTATGAGTTCTCATATGTCTCACTAAATGACTTTTATGTGCTGTTCTGTATTCACAAACAGAGCAAATATATGGTTTCTCTTCTGTATGAGTTCTCATATGTTGAACTAAATTTCTTTTCTCTGCGGTTCTGTATTCACAAACACAACAAAAATGAGACTTTTCTCTTGTATGAGTTGACATATGTTTAGCTAAATTAATATTTTCATGTTTGATGTATTCCTTCTTATCAAAATTTTCATTGTTATCCACGTTCTGCAATAAGCCAGATGCAGTTCCTCTAGAACTACAAGATTTATTATCCATAGTTTCTTATTTAATGTTCATTATATTTGTTTAAACAACAGTGCACCTTTCAAAATGAAATTGAAATATCTTCACACCTGCAACAAAAAGAGATTGTCATTAACCTATTATACATTTTGTTAGGGTGATGCAAAAACAAAATTCTAGTTACAAATGGTTGCGTTCAATTTGACAATTGGATTGCTTATTGGTTGTTTTTACATCAAATTGAGTAGAGTAGACCATAAAAACCAATGAGAAAGTAATTGATTTAGGGTGTTTTAGCACTATATGTTAGGTGACATGTTTCAATTACTTCCATTTGTAGTATGCTGACTTATGGGACTTTAGCAGCAACCGATGTAAATATGTAAAAACTGTGGGTTTATATGGTGTACCAAATTTGATGTAAAAATGACTTAGGGTGTATTAGCTATACTAACTGATTCAATTAGACTTATGCTTAGTTTCGATATTTAATTCTCATATATAATACTACTAGCTGTTACCCGCGACTTCGTTCGCGCGAGGTTCGTTATTTGTGTATTAAATAACGACTAATTAAGAATGATTTCTCCTACTCTGGTGAATTTTGGTGTTAAATTGTCCTTTACGTGTGTGACGAGCATTTAACAATTTTGCGGGCTTGGTAACATGCAAATGACAGAGAAATACGGCAAAATTCCTACTGTCCGGCCCTGAACTTTTTCATGGTATCTCTGGACGTAGCACGTCGAAGCAAAGATGAGGTTCCTTCAGTTTCCAGAAATATGGTTGTCACTGACAAAATGCACCAGGTTGATGCCGTGCTGGTACCCTTATTGGAGGTGATCTGTGTTGTACACGTGCTCTGTACTCATTAGGATGGCTTTATATAATTTAATTTCAAGGTGAGCACCCGTTGAATATCGCATTTTATTCGCATAAAAAAAAACAAAAACTTTAGTAACAGCTTCTTATGTGGATGCTTTATATCACGTACACATTTTTTTCACATTATACAACAAATGGGCAATCAAAAGTAATTTAGAAGTGCTAATCGAGAAGTAATTTTTGAGTGCTAATATAGAAGTAGTTTTGAAGTAAAAAGGTTAAGTGACGCCTTGGACCGTTAAAATGCTTATATTCCCCCCTTAAGGGCTGAACGACCGAAAACAAATATCAATTGGCGCCTGTTATTAAAACCAAAGCTAAACCGATAACCTTTGGCGCGACATGTTATAAGAACCACGTGAAAACATTATAAAAATGGCGGGGAGTTCAGATATTAATCAATTTTACATTCAAATTTCAAATTAGTCTAAAAATTCCTATGTGTACAGGTGACTCCAGCTGGGATACGTGATTGACCCAATCGTTGGGCGTTGTGACCAAGTTATGCGTTCTGACCAAAACCGAAATTGGGTATTGTGGCCAAGTTGGGCGTTCTGACCAAAATTAGATTATACAGTGTGGAAATAAAGTAACGGATAAATTAATTAACTTCGTTGATATTAATTTTTATGAAAAACTCGCGAAGGGGTGTAGTGATTTTGACTAGTGATGGGCTTATTCGAATGAAAAATAACCGGTATCCGGTTATTGAAATAACCTGTGTAACTCGGTTTACGTTCCAAGTATTCGAATGAAAAATAACCTCATCCTGATACGTATAATACTGCGTGCCATATCTCAGCGACCTGCGAGTGATCGAAATTCTGTAAATAATACGTCATTCATAACATCATAACTCATAACCATAAGCAAGGCAAATTGTACTGAAAACACCATTTGGGCCTCTCGCTCTACAGTTTTCTCCCTTGCTTCTTTGCCGGCGGAGGCTCGCGGTCGATCCGTCGTCATATGATATGAACATAAATCAATTTTTTGCCGCCTTAACCCAGCCGATCGATAAACATAAACGTTTTACCACTGTTTTTTATTGCGATTAGCAAGCAGTGCCGCATATTTCTTTCTTTCTACACTTCTTAATAAATAGGAGAGATGTGGGTATAGTGGCCACCCGAGGTAAAGTGGTCACGACTAATTTTCCTTATCCTGCTAACGCCACCTGCGCGATAAAGGGCTGAACTATTGCAGGCGTCATTACCGTCAACTATAAAAGAAATATAGAAACCATAACATCTATGCATCAGATGATATCTGCATAATTGTGTTTTGGCACGTGCCTGATGTAGTGTTGAGGTTGAGTTCAGTTAGCTGTGCAACGTAATTGGTAAATGTGAGTGTGCTAAGTTTTTGCAGAGCCAAAACATATGGTATTATGTATGTATCCATGTAATATAATTGATGAATATGCGAAGTACATTTTGTAGGTTATAAAATTTCTAATGAGTTGCACGATGGGTGAAAGTGGCCACCAAGTGTCCACTATACCCCGTGTAAATATTGGAGTGGCCACTTTAATCCATCAATCTAGAAAAATAAAAGAAGCAAAGGAGAAATGGATGGAACATCAATGCAACGAAATTGAACAACTATTGAAGAAACATGATTTCCATAGCGTACATAAGAAAATTAAAGAAACACTGCACTTATACAGAAAAAGAGGAAACGCGACATTGTTTGATGAAAACAATAGACTAATAACAGAAGACAAGGAAATAGCCTCAAGGTGGAAAGAATATGTGGAACATTTATTCAACGATGATAAAGAAGAAGTAGAACTCAATCCCATTGACACCAACAGCCCGAGAAGTGTACTGTAATCGGAGGTCGAATATGCAGTAAAATTAGCCAAAGTAAGAAAATCAGTTGGCCCGGATGAGATTCCAGCAGAAGTATTAAAAGTAATGGAGGAAACAGCAGTGGATGTTTTAACCGAATTGTTTAATAAAATTTACGATACAGGAAAATTACCAAACGACTGGCTGCAATCCATTTTCGTACCAATTCCAAAAAAAATAACCCTAAATCGTGTGGAGACTATAGACTTATTAGTTTAATGAGTCAGGTACTCAAAATATTTTTAAAAATTATTCACCAACGTATATACAGACAATGTGAAGATTGCCTAAGCGAATCACAGTTCGGCTTTCGCAAGGCTTTGGGCACGCGAGAAGCCCTTTATAGTTTGCAGGTTCTCATTCAAAAATGCTTAGACCATCAAAAAACCGTGTTTATCTGTTTTGTTGACGCCGAAAAGGCCTTCGATAAAGTGAAACATCCAGAACTTATAAGAACTTTAGAAAGTATGAAAATAGGATACAAAGATTTGCGCATCATTAAACAACTTTACTGGAACCAGACGGCTAGCGTAAAAATAGGTCAATTAGAAACAGAAAAAATACATGTAAGGCGAGGGGTCAAACAGGGTCGTATCCTTTCCCCGACGTTTATTCAGAAATAGCAGTTAGAAAAGCTTTATCTAATCAACAAAAAAGGATAAAAATTAATGATGAATACATCAATTGTATCCGATACGCTGATGACATGGCAATACTCGCCGACAACCTTGAAGATCTACACGATTTATTAGAAAAAATAAATGAAGAATACAATAATATCGGTTTGAAAATCAACAATGACAAAACGAAGATGATGATTGTTAACAAAACTCCTATAAATAACGAGCAACTATTCCTGGAAGGCAAACAAATTGAGCAAGTCAGTACGTATAAATACCTCGGAAGCCAAGTAAATGAAACCTGGGATCCTGACCAAGAAATTAAGATCAGGATTGAAAAAGCCCGTAGCACTTTCATTAAAATGAAACATTTGTTATGTTGTAGACAACTTGACGGTAACATCCGATGGAGAATGGTCCAATGCTATGTACTACCAGTATTATTGTATGGAGTAGAAAGTTGGACCTTAAAAATAAAAATGATTAACAAGTTGGAGGCATTCGAAATGTGGATGTATCGTCGAATGTGCCGTATATCCTGGACCTCAAGAACTACAAACGACGAAGTCTTGAGAAGAATGGGGAAAGAAAGAGAGTTGTATTCCACAATAAAACGCCGTAAGGCAGAATATTTCAGACATATAATGCGTGGAGGCAAATACCGAATTTTGCAACTAATAATGATGGGCAGGATTGAGGGTAGGAGAAGAGTCGGCCGAAGAGCAATGTCATGGTTTAGAAATTTGAGAAATTGGACCGGTCTGGGAGTTCAAGATTTATTCAGTATAGCCCGGGATCGAGAAAAATATGGTGAAATGGTCGCAAACATCGATAATCGATAGCACCTGAAGAAGAAATACGTTTTATGTTCAAGAGAACGAAAAATATCTTAAGAATAACCCAGGAAGAACCGTATCACAATTTCAAGTTGGCAAATTGTTTGGTGCTGCATATCTTCGAGCAGCAGTTCCTACAACAGCTATAAATGGCTTCAGACATTGTGGAATTGTTCCGTATAATCCACATGTGTTCAGTGATGTAGATTTTGCTGCAGCTGAAGTTACTGATAGAGATGTTGAAGTTAGAGAAGATCATCCGGAAAACGAAAATTCCAATGATGAAGACAACAAAGCAAATGATGCAGCAGATCCAATTCCTTCAACCTCGCAAACTAACAAACGATCTGTTGATCAAAACATGCATAATATCCAAAATAGTGGACCAAGCTGCTCAGGGTTACTCGTCAGTCCAAAAGACATCGTTCCGATTCCAAAATGTAAAACGGAAACGCAGAGAAATAATAGAAAAAGAGGTTCTACCGCAATAATCACAGACAGCCCTTATAAGAATGAGCTAGAAATAGCAAAGGAATCTAAAAAACCAGCAACAGTTAAACGACAAATTTTCGAAAGTAAGAAGACTAAAAGCAAGGTTGTGACAAAGAAATCAAAAATTCCTGTTAAAGATGACACAAGCAGCAGTGACGATGATGCGCAGGAAGATGTCGAGTGTCTCTACTGCTCAAGCCTTTTCTCAAAATCTAAAAAAGGGGAAGGTTGGATATGCTGCTCAGTGTGCAAAGGATGGGCGCATGAAGAATGTAGTGGATGCGATGAAGACGACGATGTATTTACATGTGAACTATGTTCCTAAGTTATATTTTATATGTAATAAATGCTAAAGTACTGTTGCATCACATGTGAGATTATTTTACATTACCTACCTACCTACTTTTATTATGGTCACCTTGCCCCAAAATATGGGTGACCACTTTGCCCCGCTGTATGGGGTAAAGTGGTCATCTGCACATATTTTGCAAAATATTTTGTATTAAAACAAAAAATTAAGTTAAGGCTTTAATTTTTTTACTATATACTATACTATAATAATGTTTGGGCTACATTGGGTACTTGGTTTCATAATCATATTGCTCTTTATTCCAAATCGCGGGATTTTTGAACCTTAGGGTGGCCACTATACCCACATCTCCCCTACTTCTTAATTTCCAATACATAACACATAATGTACATATTATGTTTTGGTTATAGATCGGAAGAATGTAGGAGTAATTGAGCTAATGCAGAATAGGGAGTCGTAAAACTCATATAAATACAACAATATATTATTAATTATTATTATATTATTATAAATCGCCAGCAATGGAAAACAATAAAGGTGTATCCAGATATATTTCATTCATATCCACAATTACTTATTGCACAAACTCCTTAGAAATCAAATAAAAATCATTTACACAATTATTATAATTAACGATTAACTGAGTTCCTTCAACGCTAAATTAGGAAGACAACAAAGAGGAGAGACCTGCGTTGGAAAACATGGAATAGGAACACGCAATGAAAGAGGGCAAACACTAATAAATTTCCTCGAAGAACATCAATTAAAAGCCATGAACACATTTTACAACAAAAAACATCAAAGAAAATGGACGTAGCGGAGCCCGGACGGGAAAACAAAAAACGAGATAGACTTTATCATCACAGACAATAGAACGACAGTACAAGATGTAACAATTCTCAACAGGATCAATATTAGTGACCACAGAATGATACGAGCCCGGATAATATTAAATACAAAACTAGCCAGGAAAAAACTAATTAAAACGGAAAGAATACGAATAGACCAAACAGAGATATGGAATCAAATAGAAAAATATAAAAATACTATAGAGGCTAATTTTGCGAATAAACCAATTAGTGAAATGTCAAACATCGAAGATCTTTACAAATATCTAACCAGTAATGTAACAAGTTCTGCAAACAAGATATCCAAGGAAACGAAAGGAAGAAACACATCAAAACTCAGCGAAGATACGAAAAAGTTAATAGTCAAAAGGAACAAGGATAAAATAAATATGTCAGCAGAAGAACTAAAAGACATAAACAAGAGTATTAGAAGACAAGCAAGAAGTGACATAAAAGAATACAATGAAAGAAATATAACCAAAACTATCGAAGACAAAAGTCATAACACACAGAATAACAAACCGTCTGGATGCATTCCAACCATCGGAACAAGCGGGTTTTCGACAGGGGTATAGTACCATAGACCATATCCATACTGTGAGACAGGTCATGGAAAAATCATATGAATATAATCAATCTCTATACCTTGCCTTTATTGACTTTGAAAAAGCATTTGATACAGTGGAAATCCAATACAAACATTCGAAAAAACAAAACTGGTGAATGTTAAACGTGGCATCAGACAAGGCAACACGATCTCGCCCAAACTGTTCACTAATCTCCTAGACGATGTATTCAAAACTCTGAATTGGGACGAGAATGGTATCAACCTTAATGGCTATTACCTAAATAATCTACGGTTCTCTGACGACATCGTTTTACTAACAGACAATATTGAGGATTTGGAAACAATGTTAATGGATGTCGGGAAAGCAGCACAAGCGGTTGGGCTAAAAATGAATCTATTGAAAACAAAAATTATGTCTAATAGAGAAAATGTACCACCCATCCAAATTAACGACAATCTGCTAGCGGTAGTAGAATAATATATATACTTAGGACAAAAACTAACTTTTGCGTCGGACACGCAAGCAGCGGAAGTTGATCGAAGAATCAAACTGGGATGGGCGGCATACGGAAAATTAAGGAATATATTTAAATCTAATGTGTACCCGCAATATCTCAAAACAAAGGTATTCAACCAGTGCGTCCTCCCAACGCTTACATACGCATCTGAGACGTGGTCCCTCACTGAACTAGAATAAAAAAGATGAAAGTGGCCCAGAGAGCAATGGAAAGAACTATGCTTGGAGTACAGCTACAGGAAAGAAAGACAAATCAATGGATAAGAAATAAAACTAGAGTAGAAGATGTAGCAGGACGAATCGCAAGCCTAAAGTGGCAATGGGCGGTACATGTTACGAGAAGGGAGGACAACAGATGAAGCAAGAAGGTAACCGAATGGAGGCCAAGAACGGGAAGAAGAGATCGAGGCAGGCGTAGAACCAGATGGAGAGATGATATATGCAAAATAGCCGGAACACAGTGGATGGGATCAACCACCGAACGCAGAAAATGGCGACAAATTGGGGAGGCGTACGTCCAGCGATGGAATATATAAACGCCGTAAATGATGATGATGATAATGAGTTCCTCTGCTATCTGCAAGTTACGGTGCCGATGCAGATGACGGTGAACCGCCAACCGGCAAACCGCCAACCGGCAAAATCGAAACGAATCGAGAGCCAAAATTTATTCGAATGATTATTCAAATAATCATTCCGTTATTAATATCATTCGAATGCAAATAATTCGGTTATGAAAATTGTTCGGTTATGCCCATCACTAATTTTGACCATAGGCAATATTTCAGCTGATTTTCAGTTTCTTATGTAATTTGTTTTTCATGATATGACGGCATCGACTTTTTTTTAAATAACAACCTATATTTCTTATTGATTTCGGTAGTACTTTTGATGCCGTTTCGAACGATATAAAATTTTCAATATGTTCCATTTGAAAAAAAATCGAGAAAAATGGTCTTAAAATTTAAATTTCAAAACCAATGAAATGAGCAAAATAAATCTAGTTACCGGTGGATAAAACAAAAAATGATTAGTTACATGTCACAATTAAACAATTTGTAAATGTCATAACAAAATAAGCGTCCTTTGCTTTTTCCATTAGAATTTATCTTTAGCAAACGATTTTATTAATAAAAATGGTACAATTAAGTGAGACACAGAATTGAATTTTTTATTATTTATTATTGTATTTTTCAAATGTTTTTTAAATTTCAATAAAAACAAATGTGCCATCAATGACTTTCCGTCAAACGCAGGTAACTAGATTTATTTTGCTCATCTCATTGGTTTTTAAATTTAAATTTTAAGACCATTTTTCTCGATTTTCTTAGATGTAACATATTGAAAATTCTATATCATTGAAAACAACGTAAAAAGTACTACCAAATTAATAATAAAAAATACAGGTTGTCATTTACAAAATGTCGATGACGTCATAACTTTTAAAACAAATGACGTAACAACATAAAGGTGGTTGTAGTGTATGTCCCGTAATTAAAATCGCTATACCCCTTCAAGATTTTTTTATAAAAATTAATATTAACAAAGTTAATGAATTTATCCGTTACTCTATTTCCACATTGTATAGGTACTTGAAAGACTCTAACTAACTTACTGTACTACATGTAATTTGTATATGTTTTAGTACTTATTAGCCAAGTGCTAAATAAAAATATTATTATTATTATATACTGCCCTAAACCGACAGGATTAAATTGTTATTTTTTTCCAAATCAGAGAAAATACAATTTGTTTTGTTGGTTTTGTGTGGAATCTATACCAACAACTCTCCAGTGCATTCTGAACAACTCAAAATGATTATAATGTTTATTTGAAGGTAGCTATTTCTCAGTTTGGAGAAAAAATAGCATACTGAACTAAAGCACATTTCACGACTAATCTGTACTTCTCAAACTCACTTCCTTTATCCAAGAAACGTCTACAGATTCATTGTGAAAAGTGATTCATTAGCTCCTTATAAAATAGTATACTATTTCCATATTCAAATGAAAATTATGTATACGCACCTCAAGTCTGTGAAGTAAATGAGTAAATCTGCATAATTAAAGTAGACATGTTGCTATTGACCCAGACTGCCAGATGCTACATTTTTGAAGTTTTACCATTGATCTGAAAGAGAAGAATATTCATTTTACAAATGAATGTTTTTTAGTTGCTTAATAAACTATCAACAAATATTATAGCAGCACATACAAACTATATAGTGTTTACCGAACAAGTTCAAAAATTCGAGCAGTTAGCATTTAGAGGTAGAGGATTTGAGAATTGTACTGAATCTACAATATGTATGTAGTGCACCCTATTAATAAGTTTGTGATGCACAAAATCCGATGATCAACGCCGTTTAGCTCATGTTAAGTTATGTTACACATATACAGCAGGTACCTAAGTTCTGAAATGATTTACTCACATTTCTGTGTCCATACATCATCTGACTGAAGATTGCTAAATGGTCGATATCACACGGTGTAATTTTCGCAAATGCCTAATATTAATCTGTATTACAACACACAAACCCATACAAACAGCGCATTGAAATATCATAATTAAACAGCGTCGCCATATTAAATACCTTGTTGCCTTTTGCTCTACTCAGCTGCAAAGTTTCTACTCCATAAAAGTAACAAGATAGAGAAGAAATAAAGAAGCCCGAAGAGTGCATGCTATACTTAATAGCACTTCTCTGTCTACTTTGATGTCACAATATGTTTATTATAACACCGAAAACAGTGCTACAATGGAGTCCATTACAGCACTGTTTTTGCATTGTTATTTTCATATGAAAAACGTTGAAACAGCCTACTTTGTTTTTTTATACTGACAGATTGTCACATTTATGAAATGTCAAAATGCAAAGTTTTTGATTATGTCTATGCAAATTAGATAAAATAGTATATTATATCCGTTTAATAAGAGGAATTGTAGCACTCGTTCCATGGGAGCACTCCTTGCTGTGCTCGTCGTGCCCCAAACCCTCTTATTAAACTAGTATAATAATATACTATTTTAATTGCTATATAATTTCAACGACTAATTAATAGATCGTTAAAGTAAAGTAAAAATTAGTTTTTAACTTCCCCCGTCTAAAAGATTAAGTATTGTCACCGCGAAAAATTACCTTCCAAGATTTCGTCAGATCTTCACATTTCAGGATTACTGGTTGACGAAAAACAGGTTTTCTCAATTCCGTCTGTCTGTCTGTTGGCAGAGCCAGAAAACTTTTTTTCGTAAAATGTGCCTCTATCCCGACTAGTAAATGCATGTTTCGTAATTATTTAAAAAAAACTAAAATTTTACTGATAACGGAAGTCACGTGACAACTTTTTTTTGGCCCATTTGTAATCCCTTTGCAACCACCTCTGGTCTTCAGTGTTTGATTTTACAAGAAATTCTAAATATTTTTTTTTTCATTTAATGCCAGCTTTTTGGCGATCACTTTATTATTTGTTTATAATAATTTTCTTACGTAGTGCATACTGTAGTTTGCGAATTTGAATTCGGCGCCGAGTTGTCCCGGCGCCGAGCTGGCCCCGCGCCGAGATGGCGGCGCCGAGATGTCCTAGACCCTAACTAGAAGCATGTTATTTTTAGAGCAATCACTACTTGTCATCTGTAGCATAAACTACGCCAGGGTAAATTTTACCCATGGCGCTCGTCCTTACGTTTTATAAGCTGCTAGTTGATACTTGTGACTTGTACCGATATTTTTGTAGTGACTGGTATGTCCAAATTGCTTAAATGACAACAATTTGAACATCGAGGAACAAGAAGAAAATTTAGAAGACGAGTAACAAACATTATAGATCTTTTTTATGTTTTTGTGTTTCTCTCTAAAAATGTGTTATTTATTTTTATATTTGGTTTGTAATGGAATTAACTGATTAAATATTATTATTTCTACACTAATGCCTTCTAAAAACAATTTGTGCAAGAAATTATACATAATAATAATTCGAGTTTGTAACATACGATAGCTAAGCTAATCTAACAGATAGTGGGTAAAATATACCCTGCGCGCGTCTTCATGTGATAAATATCCGCGCGGGTCCACAAGGGTTAATGACGGTAACAACTATTCAAACTCTTAATTTTAAATGACAACTACGTTACTTAAAAATAGTGACACTTCGTCATATAAATGACCACTTCACTGTACATTGTGAGCTTTAAAATTACTACAAAAGACACAGTACCTTTGAGGGGTTCAGCAGCCATTGCTTCCAATAAAGCCGCCGATGCCGATGCCCCAGCAGCTGCCAAGCTGCCTGAAAAAATGCGAAAACGAAGTCTTCACGACCAGGGGTTACCATATCTCAAGGGGCGAACCACGAAGTACGTAAACGACATTCTACGACACCCGACGCTTCGTTAAGAAAAACTAGCACGATTGAGAATTCCATTTATTATCAGCCCAGGCCGATTATAGAGTTTCCAACTTATCGATACGAATTCTCGGCTACGATTACTGCAGAAACGTCTCTCGTAAAATTAGAATATTGTCAGACACCTATTTCGACGAGAAAGGCAGAAATTGTCACAGGCGACGAACACAATGCAATACAACGGGGAACTCCCGGTCAAAATACAGAGGAAAACAACTTCAAACTATTTCACCAGTCCAATTTCAACAGAAGTCTTAATTAGGCGAGCCCCTGACGAGTTCAAGAAACCGTCAGTGACCGCAATCGCACACTAAATATCACTTGTTGACTATTTTAAGGCTCAAACAAAACTCTCGGGGCGGGCGCGGGCACAAGGAAAAGGGGATGAGGCGCTCTCTCTTGCTTTCCTTGTCCCTCTCATCGATTCGCTCTAACACAACATTACAGTTGCTCCTTCGAGCCAAAGGCCGGTACGCCGTACGAGCAGAACTGTACTAGGCTATATTATAACGAGCGGAAAGCGGTCGCACACAAACGATCACAACTGTACTGTATTAAAGCGAGCGAGAAGCGTCGATATTTGAATTCGAAGTGAGAGCGCGTAATTGCCAGTGTTTGAACTAAAACATGCGGAAAACGCTGATTTTCAAATGTAAATGCGGGAAAACGTTTAATTTTAATTACGGAAGTACTTACCATTTGAGATTGTCGAATGACAAATGTAACGAGGAAGTATTTGTAATTGATTTTTCAAAACTAGTTTGAAGTCAGTTGACAGATGTATTGAGTTGTCATATAAAATAAGAACATCAAATTTCAGAATATAAGCAATCTAGATTATAAAGAATCCGACCTGATTTTTAGTCAAGTGTTTCTACTGAGGCTAGCAGTAAATAATTTTGATTGTAATGCTTTATTATTTCCATATTATATTTTCACCCCGTAGATTTGTTAAAAGCCTCTTTATTTATAAATTTCCAAAGATTTATATAAAATAAGGCATAATTTCTAGTTGTTTATTAGCGAAATGACTGTTTTAAAATTCTCTGTACATTTTTCTATGAGTTGTTATTCGAACTGCTAAACAAAAAACTTATCTCTCTGATGGTTACAATTCTTACTGCCCTCTTAAATATAAAAATGTCCTAACTATTACATGTTACAATCCAGTATTACTAAAGCAAGCATAATTGTCAATATAACCTTGGTTTACACCTTTTATCATAGTTGACCTCAACCATCAGGATTAAATATTCAATTTCTATTTTATTGTCACATCTACATTAATACTCTGTCAGGTCATTTTGTATTTTAATTAGCCACCTAAGCTTTAGAACAGCGTGCCCGTATGTTAAACCCTTTTAGTTACTTATTTGGCTTCATCGCCTAATTCCATAATAATGATTTTGCACATATTTGGCCTCAAGCGCAGTATTTCTCGTCATCCGGGGCACCCCTCTGTTGGTACTTTGACAGTCGGGTGTTAACGCTCGCAGGATTTCCGAACCTTCTAGAATTTACGCTGTTGGTGTGACTGCGAGGCCTCGCGCTGTCTTTGTCACCGGCACTTATTTGTTTTATTGGGCGCATCGCCATTGGCTGTCGAGAGTCACGTGGTAACGCCGTTTTGGCTCACGCCACTGCGGGGGTCGTAACGCTGCTTGCTTGGGCAGTTCAACTCAGGCGAGTGAACAAGGGAGGTGTGTGTGTGTCGTTAGCGGCGATCTTATTACGCCAAGGCGTAGGTGTGATGGAATTCCATGCCCGGTTCTACGTCGTCACGTAAGGGAGTGTTCCCTTTAGCTCGTTGTGCGAGGATTCCGTTGAGGTAGGACATCACTTGGGCTAGTGTGGCCGTCGTAGCGGAGTTTGTTGAAGCGCCAGCCTTTGTCGCCATTTTGGGCGCATCCAGACCATTCACACGTCGGCCGTTTTAGCGGCAAATGAATTGCCACAGGCAACCTGTTTCCCGCCAGCTGGACCGCATGCCGATCTCTTGGGCCGTCACCAATAAAATTAAGGTATTTGTAACCATTGAATCATACTAACTTTTCGTGCGCGAGCTGTGCGCTTAATCATGTGAATAATTGCTGAACTCTTGGCATACGTGCTGTAAGGCGGCAACGCCAGTTTGGTCGCGGTAAAATTGCATGTGCGCGAACTTGATGTGAAATCTTGTGCACCGTTAAAAACGTACCCTTCGCATCTTAAATTGTTGTCGCGAAGTGGCGTCGCTCGCTCATTTTTGATCTAATCACTTCCCTCACTTGGGCTTTGCTGTGTTTGCCCAAATTATCATGTGAGCATTTTTATGAACAAACGTTCCCTTTGTGGGACTCATATGTCAAACTGCTTTTGATTTTGTACAGTTATGGGTGTTGTTTAGTAACATTAGTGCGCCCATCAGCTGATGCTTATTTATAAGAATTAACGCAATGTTTGCGGCACGCTTTGCTGCCCCCAATGTAAGAACTGAATAATAGACGCTTATCTAATTAAGAGACGCTTCATTCTTGGTCGCTTTGTGCATGTTCTGTTTCAGCGTGCGCCCATCATTGAGGAGATAAATGTACGGTGAAGCCAGTGAGATCAGAGCGTGCAGGTAAGCTTGGTGGTGACATTACCGTGGCTGAAAAAGCCCCACTTCATGATCTAAGTATTTTTGCCATCACGAAATCGCTGTGTGAGTTTATAATTCACGAGTACCCCTATCGACGGAGTGTCTTGGATACTTCGCCCCGTATAACCGCCCAGGCCCGGTTATCCGGGTTATGACAGGCTTGGTGGCGCCCTCATAATTTTGACGTACCATATATATATATGCCTCAACACGCTTGCCCAGAACGTATCGTGTGACTCACGCCCGACTCCCTGAGCGTTCCAGCCGTGGCCTTTTGCCTGTTTTTAGCAAATCTCAGGGCAAGTGTGCCAGTTTTCCAGGACTGATCCCGTGGTGCGATGCTCACCTTGGGTGGGTGTCGTAAAGTTGTTTTAATACCGTAACAACCCCTCAACATTTAGTTGTATTGATCTTCCAAATTTATCATTATTTTATTTTTATTTTACCACTATTACAAATAGAGTAGTTGCATCATAACAATATATATATATCGAGAGATCCAAAAAAAACTCATCCTCAGCGGGCTGTGAAATTCAAACGTTTGAATAACATGTTGGTAGCATGTAAGTCTATGTCAAATTTGAGGTTAGTAGGTTAGGTTTGGCGTCAGTCTGTGTCAAAACTGACGCAAAACCTAACCTACTAACATCGAATTTGACATAGACTTACAGTTCTACCAACATAATATTATTCAAACGTTTGAATTTCACAGCCCGCTGAGGATGAGTTTTTTTTTCGATTTCTCGATATATAAGGCTTTCACAGGCCGTGGCGGCCCATTGCCTGAATTGTTTTCTTCCACTCTTTCCTGTTGGCAGCTTCCCTTCCCCAGCCTTCTATTCCCACTTTCTTCAGGTCTCGTAGCACTTCGTCTTTCCATCTACTTCTAGGTCTCCCTCTGGCTCTTATCCCTACTGGGTTTATCTGTCATTCTGTTGTTCCCCATGCGTTGTACGTGGCCCAACCATCTAGCTCGTTGCTGTCTTACATGCTGTACTATTGTTGTCTATTTGTACAAATCCCCTAACTCCTGGTTTGTCCTTCTTCGCCATACACCGCGTTCTTTATGCCCACCATATATTCTCCTTAAGATCTTTCGTTCCCATATCAGCAATTTTGACTCTTTTCTTGTCCCGAGCTTCCACACTTCACATCCATATGTAACTATTGGCCTCAGTACTGTTTTGTATGCTTGGATTTTGCTTTTCTCAACATATTTTGATTTCAGGATGGATGCTAAAGCTCCTGCTGCTTTATGTCCTATTATCAGTCTTGTTTTTATTTCCTCCTCTTCTCTTCCATCAGCTGTAATTTGTACCCCTAAATATGTGAATGCTCCTCTTTCCATTTCCAGTGCTTCTTCACCTTGTCGGTCAACTACTAAATTTTCGTTTCCTCTTGTGCTAACGTCGTTCCTCATCACCATATATTTTGATTTTTTTCCATTGATGTGTAAATCCGCTTCCCTCCCCTTCTCTTCAACTTTCTTCGTTATTCTCACCAGATCCTCTTCGTTGTTCGCTAATAATACTAGATCATCAGCGTAAGCCATACATTGATGTTTTTTATTTATTATACTTCCCCGTTCTGTTTATATTGCTTCTTAATACGTATTCAAGAATATGTTAAAAAGGCTCGTTGAAAGTGGGTCGCCTTGTTTCACTCCGTTATTGACATCAAAACTCTCCGATGTTTTACCTTTCCATTTGACTCTATTTGATGTGTTTCGAAGTGTCATCTGCACCAGTTTAATAAATTTTCTTGGTATTCTTAAATTTTCCATTGCCTTCAAAATCATTTCTCTTTTTATTTTGTCGTAAGACTTTAGGAAATCAATGAACGCAATATGTATCTCCTTATTGTATTCCCGACACATATCCTGGGTTTCTTTTAATATAAATAACTGGTCAGTACTAACTGAGCGGCCCGGTCTGAGTCCTGCTTGATATTCTGCTATTTCCTTTTCTGTGTACTTTTGTAATTTATTTCTTAGCGTTATTGCGAGTATTTTGTAACTTGTGTCCAGAAGCGTCATCCCTCTGTAATTGTTGTAGACTGACTTTTCTCCCTTTTTATATAAGGGGGTTATTACGTCCATTCTCTCGGGATCTTTTCCTGCTGCCATATTTTGGTGATTAGGTTGTGCATTTCAGTAATTAGCTCCTCCCCTCCGTTCTTGATTAATTCATTCTTTATTCCATTTTCCCCGGGGGCTTTTCCATTTTTGTCTTTTCCAGTGTGGCTATTATTTCATCTCTTGTTGGCGGCTCTATGATTTCTATTTCCATTTCATCTTCTTCTATTATTTCAGGACTATTTTTTCTCTTCTCCATTTAGTAGCTCTTGAAAATACCTTTCCTATTGGTATTTGTTGCTAACATCTTCTAGCCTGCTTTAATTCTTGATAAAAATTTCTTATTTCTCCATTTTTATAGTATTCTTCTGTCTGCTCTGTTCGTCTTTGCCAGAAGTTTCTCTTTGCTTCCCTGAAAATTCTTTTTGTCCTTCTTTGATTTGCATATTCTGTTTTATCTTCCGGATTTCCTGTACCTATCATTTTCTTTCTTGCTTGTAGTTTCTTTTCTCGTTCCCTTTCACAGTCAGTATTAAACCATTTGTTGGTCCTTCTTTTTTCGTCTTGTCGTTAGCGATTAGCCTGCTACACTAGGGTGACCAGATTTATCAAATAAAAAAACGGGACATAAAACGTTTGGGCTAGGTAATAACAGGTATTTATTATATAAGACGATAACACACATACACATATTTGATTAATCAATGCAACTATAATCTTTTTAGCAATAGGTTGACATTTTTAGCACTACTATAAACTACACTACATAGTATCAGTGGATGTGGAGGAAGAAGCTTCTTGGGTTTTATATTTTGCAGATCCATTAATACCTTCTAATAATTTTGGTTTCGTCCGAAGGAAATTGTAGAATTCACTGCATGTAAAATGTTTAAAGTGAGTTTTACATACTGTTATTGCTTCAATATTCTTTACTAGGAAGCGATTCTTCTCGTTTGACCATAGCGCATTTGTAATCGAAAATATTCTTTCTACCGCTGCACTTGTTCCTGGAATAGCAAGAGCAAATTCAAGAACCAATAGAATATTTGTAAAACACATTTTTTCACTATCCAGAAACTTAAATATCTCTAGCCATTTTTCTTCAGCCCTTGTAGAATTCTTATTCCATTCGGCAAGTCTAGCATTTATTAAGTTTACTACTTTGTTAACTAGATCAAATAATCTATCTTCATCCTAACTATCAATATATTTGTTAGTTTGAATTAAATATTTTAAAGTTTCCTTCATTTCAGCCCAAGTAGGACAGTGAATTAATTGAATCCAGCTGAACACTTTAAGTGGTTCGAAATTGGCACCCCATTTCTCAATATATAATATAAATGTATTATAAAATTGATTCACTTTTTCTTTGAAGAGTGTTTCCTTATACAAACCATTTTCCTCTAAATCTCGTAAAAAGCTTGACAACTTTGAGGTTTGAAAATTGAGGTATCTCCTGTTTTTAATTTTATTGCACAAAATTTCTAATTCTTCAGCTACTTCTCAGGACTAACCAAGAACACCTGAAGACGGGAGTACATCAAAAACTTCCGAAACGTTGTGTGATTTACACCCTAGACAGTGGAAAAAGTCCGAAAAACATATCATAATAGACCACTGCTAAAAATTGGCATTCAGAGAACAACTGAAATAGTGTCTCCTTCTATCCTAGTGATGGTGTCACAGATAACTTTTAACTGGCTTTGTAAAAAGTATAACCATACTATGGAAACAGGATCATTAAAAAATTACTTAAAATTGTGGGGCATTTGTCTTGAGATAAAAAGTAGAACTTTAGTCCTGGAAAAATGTCTATAATTCTTAGTGATTGCTGGTTGCAAGGATGACCATCGAGTTTTTACACTTTCAAGAACCTGCTTGTACTCAATGCTTACAAAATTACAAAAGTCTTTCAATTCTTCCACTCGTACTGTATATATGTGAAAGTATTGAAATATTTTATTTACAATCGTTTCTACGTCTACAGGTAGAATATCAGCTCTTGTATGTATGGCATTGTGTACAATGTGTGCAGCACATCCTATTCCACATACATTCATTTTTAGGTGTTTATTCAGAATGGCATATAAGTTGTTGGTTCCTTTTCTTGCAGCTCCACCAAAATTAGTGTTACAATTATCACCACAAAAAGCAATCACTGTATCTGATAGTTTATATTTCTGTAACACATTCATTATATAATTTGTTAATATATCAGCCGTTTCCCCCTTTAAACTTTGAATCTCCAGGACTTTTATTTGCATACCTGTAGTTGGAGTAAAATATCGAACGAGTATTTATTTATTTACTTTTTTTTAAATTTATTTAGCACATATTACCTCTGCGAGCTCGCGCTCATTGTTAGAGGTTTACTTTGTTATTTACCATTATTACATATTGTTTACTACACTATACTATTACACTGCTTACATAATATACTACACTATACTTAGACAATATTATTCTATATGAGATATTGTTCAGTATCCTTCACGAGCACCTGTTTGACTTCCCTCTTGAATTTAATTATATTGCTCATTTGTTTTATTTCCGTCGTCACAGTATTATTATATATTGTTTTCATCTTATGCTCCAGTCCATCACTGCCGTACTTCATAGTATTTATTGGGTTCATGTGCAGATGGGTCTTTGTCCTGGTATCATAATTGTGTGTGTCTTGGTTAGTTATTACTACAGTATTCGCACTTGTGTTATTTATCACTTTATGTATGTAGATGATAATTTTTAAGTCTCTTATCATTAGTAAGGGTGGTATGTCAGTTGAAGTATACATACTTATTCTGTGAGTACCATATGGCATGTTAAAAATATTCCTTACGGCTCTGTTTTGGATGACTTCAAGCGGTTTTAGGAGTTTTCTACTACTATTTCCCCATATAGCAATCATATACTGCAGGTGGCTGTGGATAAGTGAGTAATATACACTCTTTAGAACTGGTACGTGAATTAGTCCTTGCAGTCTTTTTAGTATTCCTGTGGCAGCAGTTATTTTGGATTTAACCTTATTGATATGTCGTTCCCACGTTAGGTTATTGGTAATTTCAAGTCCAAGGAAAGTTGCTTTTGTTTTCTCTTGAATTACTGCATTGTTAAGTACAAGTTGTCTGTTATGGTTCACTTGGTTTCTATATATAATCATATAGCTCGTTTTTTGAGTATTTGGTGTCAACCATTCCCCTAGTTTATCCATATCTTCTTGCATCATTTTGAATAGATGCGTTAGGCTTTCGCTGATATAGAAAATGGTGGTGTCGTCTGCAAATAGTACTATTTCCCCTTTTATACCACACTGATGTATATCATTTATGTAAATAAGGAACATAAGTGGTCCCAATACTGATCCTTGAGGTACTCCTATTGTTTGCATTTTTGACTCTCCCGTTTTTCCATTTACACTTACACATTGTTCTCTATTAGCTAGATATTTAGCAAACCATTCTAATGTTCTTCCTTTAATTCCTGTCGCTTCTAACTTCCTTATCAATATTTCGTGGTCAACGGTGTCGAATGCTTTTTTTAGATCGATAAATATCCCCGATTCCAGTTTATTTTGGTCGAGACCTTCTTGTAGCTTCATGACCATTTCTGCAACCGCATTTTCCGTACTGTGCTGTTTTCGGAACCCGTATTGCTTTTTGTAGAAAAATTTGAGTTTATTTAAGTGTTGTCGTAACTGTTTGTCCACAATTTTTTCAAGTACTTTAGAAATAACTGGAATAAGGGCTATAGGTCTGTAGTTTCCAGGGAACTTGGGATCTCCTTGTTTATAAATCGGTATTATTTTTGTTATTTTCAATTTTGATGGAAATTTTCCTATTTTTATTGACACATTTAGCAAATCTGTTAGGGGTTCCGCAAGTTCATTACCTAGCACCTTTAATATCTTGTTACTTATACCCCATACGTCGACTGAGTTTTTGTTTTGTAGTGCGTCTATTGCACTTTTGATTTCTTGAGGTTTGACCGGTTCCCATACAAATTCCTAAGGACATACTTCCAATTTTGTCACGGTTGGTTCATCTCCATCGCTTTTTACGATCTTTTTAGCTAGTTTTGTTGCTATTTCATTATAGTATGTGTTGAAGATATTGGCTACCTCATTAGGGTGGCTTGTTTCCCCCGTTTCTGTGTATGTAGTTATATTTTGTGTGTTATTTGGTGTTTTCCCAGTCATGATGTGCTTTATGGTTTTCCATGTCTTCTTCAAGTCTCCGTTGTTATCTTCCATTACTCTATTGTAGTAATCCTCTTTCAGCTTCCTCCTCAGCTTTGTGATTTAGTTTCTTATTGTTTCGTAACTTTCTTCCGCATTTTTGTTATCTACATTTTCTTTGTATATAGCATACCTTCGATTTTTTGTGACCATCATTGTTCTAAGAAGATCATTCATCCAAGGCACATCATTTTTCTTAAGTTTGGTATTTCCTTTACTTCTTTTGACGTAGCTTGCCTGCTCAATTCCGTTTTCTATTTGTTGTAGGAGATCATTCGTTATTTTTTCCACATCATCTTCATCAGTAATTTCTTTAAAGGGGTTTCTATGGAAATACTCTTTTAATTTCAGCCAGTTAATGATTTTTGTTTGTATTTTGTCTGTTTTTGTATCTTGTTTAGCCCTCATTATATTTACTAGCAGTAGATTATGATCACTCATATCATTATTTACGGTAACAACTGTAAACTTTTCTCTTTTACCTACGTTTGTAATTATGTGGTCTATTATGCTGTCTCTTGTTTTCCCAGTTCTTGTTGCATGTTCAGTGTTTATTATGTGCAAATTATGACATTGGAGCAATTCCATGTATTGCCTTGTAGTTTTATCCGCTTGTACTATATCGAAGTTTGTATCACCTAATAAGATACAGTCTGTTGTGATAGTATCTATTATATTCTCCAAGTTTTCCATAAATTTGCCAGTTCTGTTTGACTCGCTACCAGCAGTTCTGTATATGCCCCCAATTAATAGTTTAGAGGACCACTTTATGTTTAGTAATTCTATTAGTAATATATTACTCTCTTCGTCATTCAGATTACTGACTGTATTACACTTAATGTCTTCTTTAATATATATTGCTACTCCCCCTCCTGTTTTGTTTTCCGGTCTACATGCATGTATACTTTTAAAATTTTCTAATTCATACTTCGTGCATTTCGATATAAGATATAGGCACTAACTTTATACTTTTATGGTTTGAAGTATCCACCATAAGTGTTATATATCTCACCAATTGCAACTCTTCCATTACTTCTTTCAATGCAAAGGGGGCCAATACATTTACTACAATTGACTCACATTTGGTAAGCGATAGTGATGGACCTATCCGGAATGAATAATCGGAAAGTTTCCGATTGTTAAAAAAATCGGAAGGTTCCGATTATTTCGGAACGTTTCGGAACTTTTCGGAATTCGATTATCTTACTATTCGGTATACAAAATGAGAAAACGAAATGCCAATTTGAACTGAAGGGAATACGGAATGTTGTGTTGACTCACTTGACATATGCTAGCACTAATGGCAGTGGTATTTCGTAGATTAATTATTAGATAGTACACCTTACAGACTTCAAATTCATGTATTGTTTTATACTATCTATTATGTACTTTATGTGCCATTAAACTTTAAAATATCACTACCATTTTCCGAAAGTCTATTAAGGTAACTACTGCAATAATTTGAAAAAATATTTTATTTCCTCACATCCCACTGTGCGACTCAAACTCATAAATTGTTTTTACTGGCCGACCTAACAAACCCAAACAATAGATGCCAACGCAGATAAGGTCTTACGGCGAGTTCGCATCGCAAATTTTGACGCACTTCATCTTCCTTCCGCTTGTTGTTTCGCTCGTTTTCCCTTGCTTGCATTTACGGAATGTAAAATAATCGGATGATATTCCGATTTTATAAACATTCCGAAATGGAACATTCCGATTATTGAAATCATCCGATTATGCCCATCACTAGTACGCGAGCAGATTTTTTTTCATGCAGCTTTTTAATTAAAGACGATGTACAATCCATGGATCTGAATGAATGGTTATGCTTAATTGTGTGAAAGCTAAACAATCCTTCTTCCGCCGCAATGAGTTTACTCTCGTGTGTTAAACCAGCTGGTGTATTTTTTACGAAAAAAGATGTTACTTTTTCACTGCAAGTTGCACTAGAGACAGCCAATAAATGTTTTTTTTCTTTTGCAAATGTTGTTTTATATCTGCACGCCTTCCATGTTCGATGGAAAACAATGATTTACATACCGTGCATTCGATTTTCCTATTTCACAAATTTTTTTAAAAACGAAATTCAGTTTTTAAGTTTGGAGTGAAAAAGCATCTTCTTTTCGGCATTTTATTGGATTTTTTTACTAAATACTAAAATAAATTTAATTTAAAAACAACTATAAATGAATTCAAGTTTACCAGATTGAACGCAGTTGTAGTGCGTTATATAAATAATAACAGTACACTTTTACACTCGACACATCTATGCGGCGCTGACTAAACTAACTGATATGACAGTGCATACTGCAGGCACAGTCTATTTATAAACTATGTTGCAGGTGCAAGCACAAAACACGACTATTGTTCTGTTATTGGTCAGCTTTTCAACCAATTTCGGCGTTTGAATAAGCCGCATGCTTGGATTCAAATTTTCGTGCGTATGATTACATGCACCAGAAACGGTAGATAATATGTATCAAAAAACGGGACAATTCGCGTCCCGTTTTGAGTTTTTCGGGACAACGGGACACAAAGCCAAAAAAAGGGACAATCCCGTTGAAAACGGGACGTATGGTCACCCTATGCTACGCTCTTTATAGTTTCTTTAATCCCCTTCCAAATTTCTTCGATAACATCTTCATTTTTTTTGTTTTTCTTCTATTTTTGCATCATATTCCTTTTGTTTTTCTTCTTGCATTAAACACTCTACCTCGTATTCTGGTTTTCTTGCTTCATTAGGTTGTTTTTCGGTTTTCTCATAGTTGCCTGCCATTAAAGTTGTCACTAAATAGTGATCTGAGTTCACGTCTGCCCCTCTTCTTGATTTTACAATAATCGCCATTTTCGTGTGTTTTGCTTGTATTAATACATTGTCCACTTGGTTAATAGTCTTGCCGTCCGGTGATACCCAGGTACCTACCTTTATATATCTCCTTTCTTTGGAAAAAGGTGCTTACAATTCTACAGTTTATTCCCGCTGCAAATCCGATTAGTTTTGTTCCATTTTCGTTAGTTTCAGCTTGTTTACTATACTGGCCTATTGTGGGCCTGAAAGTTTCTTCCTTATCAATTTTGGCATTGAAATCGCCTATAATCATTTTTATTACTTTTGTTTGACTGCAGTTTATTCGGTCATAAAGGTTTTCTAAACTGTCGTAGAATTCATTCTTAATTTCTTCTTCCTTATCTACCGTTGGGGCATGACCATTGATGATGAATATAGTATTCCTCCCCATCTCGATTGTTACATAACACAGTCTTTCACTTATTGGTACAAAACTTTTGACCTTGTCTTTTAATTCCTTCGATATTAAAAAGCCGGTTCCAAAAACCCGTTTTCCGCTTCCACTGTTGAAGAATATATACTCCTCCAAAGATATTTTAAAATTTTCCTTTTGCTTTGTTTCTTGTAATGCTAAAACTTTTAAATCGTACCTTTTGCCTCTAACTCCAGTTCTTTTACTGCTCCTTCATAGTTTGATCCTTGTAGATTCTATGTACCCATTTTCCATAGTTTTTGTTTCTTCGCCATTTTTTGTTCCTTACTCTTCCCGTTTATTCTAATTTTCAGTTCCGCAGTTATTTTTGTCCAGCTCTCATTTTCCTTTTCACTATTTATCTCTCTTTGTAATCGTAAGAGTCCTCCCGGGGTGTATACTAATCTCTTTTTGCCCTTGTTTTTATCGTCGGGCGGTATCTGATTTTGCAATTTATTCGTTAGAATTTCCATTTCCCTATACAGTGCATTTCTTTCCATGTCTATTGTTTCTTATCGTTTTGTTATCTACGTTTTTAATTGCTTATTTTTGTTAGACTGTTTTTTATCTCCAGCTGTTACCTTTGTAGTTCTTTATGCAGTTCTGTTTGTAGCAGCTGCATTTCCGCTAGCCTTTCCTGGAGTATTCTTGCTAGATCTTCGTTTTCCATTTCCGCCGCTTATTTATTTTCACGTGTATGCACTCCTTTAGTTTATTTAGTCTGATTTGGGATGGACCAATTGTGGCCTGTCTTCGTATGACGTCTGCGTTGCGTCAGAGTATGCGATCGCTAATTATTAACTTTTAATAAATAATAATAAATAAATAAATATTTATACAAAATCTGAATCGCAAGGACGAAGTTTAGCAGAGCTATTCTTCCACTTACTTCGCCCTTGTAAATACAATAAAAGTAACAATATGAAATGCAATGCCATAAATACAACGACAATGTATCACGGAGACACTCGAACACTACCTATCAACGCAGTGTCTCAAATAATATTAAAAATAACTTTTCTTTAAATTGTTTGGATGATAAGTTTTTGAACGACTGAGGAATATTATTTTAAGTTTTAGCAATGTTGAAAGTGTACGCCCTTTGGAATATAGACAGATTATAGTGCGGTATTGTAATTAAACCTCGATGCCTTAAGTTCAGATTATGCACATCAGTCCTGAAAGTAATCTTATTGTATAAATAAGGGGGCTGTTTGTCTGTTATTATAGTATGAAATAATAATGCACTATGGAGATATATTCTGTTTCTCATATTTAACCATTTTGTATCATGTAATTTATGAGAAATATGATCAAATTTGCGAATACCGTAAATAAAACGTAAACAGGAATTCTGAACACGCTGTACGTACACCGGATCACAATAGGCAAACTGTGATAACACTAATGAATCGCAGAGAATAGTTTTAACTTTCTGATTTAAGTATAAATATGTGGATATAAAAGCTTTAAATTATAATATGCCCTTTGAATACATTTGCAAACGTGCTTTTTATATCTGAATGAATTATCCATAATCAAACCTAAATTTTTGGCACTGTTCACTAGTGGTATCTCAGTGTTATCTATCTTTATGTGTGGTGCTATCAGGTTATCATTTGTTTTACCAAATAATAAAGCACATGATTTTAACGGATTTAGCATAAGTGCATGCTGTTGCGATAAGCGAAAAATAATATTCAAATCATCATTTACATCATAAACTGCACGACCAATATCATCAGGACGAAATGCATGATATATCTGGGTATTGTAAGAGTGGAGCCTTTGGGGCGTTATATCTTACACAAATATGCTCATATATACTGATTGAAATAAGACGCGTGTTTGCTTTATGAATCAATATAATGAACTAAATAAACTTTGTTTGCGATTGTCACCTTAACAACACAAACCAGATGGCTAGATCATCGCAACGGTATCATCAGCGTACATGTGAACACTATAAGTCGCCAATCTATTATGGAAGTTACTAGTGTATACCGTGAATAATAATGGTCCAAGTATGGAACCCTGTGGTACTCCTCTCTCTATATTTATGAAATTTGATATAATATTTTGAACTTTAACATTGTTTTCGATCAGTTAGATAGCTTTTTATTAAATTAATTGCTGAAGAATTAAGACCAATGTAATGCAAGATGGCAGATAATAAATTATGGTTAATTGTGTCGAAAGCCTTACTATAGTCAATAAGGCTTTCGCTTTCAGTTTTTAATTTTCACTTCACTTTGGTTAGCATCGAGTTTTACGCGAGGGGTGAGGCGGCGGCTGATAGCTACTCGTCGCCGCTCCTTTATCTCACTGATTCCGCGATTTTGCAACCTCGCTATCGCGTCCGTGTCCGTGACTGATAATGCACCGTTAAATGTGGTTTTGCCGTATGCAGGTGTGAGCAATTTGAATGTATTTTACATGCACTATTTTGGTGTTTGTATCTAATAAACCACTTTACCGAGACCCGTATTTTGTCCTGGAGGCACTCTTCACTTAATTCGACCTTATCTGCACTTTTCTCACTTTCTTTACGTTGTACTTTGGTTAAAATCCCTGTTTTTACCGACAGTCGAGGCCGGACCTGTCGGTTACTCGCCGTCGTAAACGAGAATCCTCCAAAACCAACTTGGAGGTGCCAAAAAGAATTTCTACAGGCAATAATAATTCATCAATTGAACTTTTTTCTTTCTTTTGGAATAACGAATAGATATGTTTGTTGCTTATTCAAATAAATATGCTGCCAATAAAAATTAAAAAATTAATTTGATATCTAGTGATAACTGATAACAACAATTTAGATAAGTCAGATCGTTTTGCTAAAGTGATATCTCTTATCAACAAAATGAATAAGTTATTCCAAGAGTTCACCCCATTGTACAAAAATCATAACGTTGATAAAGACATGGTACCTTATTTTGGGCGCCGTGGACCACTTGATCGAAAAACAAACGCGCTGTCGATTCTGCCATAAGGAAGTTGCATGTTTTAAGCCATATCATACTAAACAAAAAAGTGTATTTTTTTTATTATATGTATAAGTGTTGCATGAAATTTAAGTGACCAAATAGAAATTAAATAATTATACTGCATTTTAGAAAGTCTAATGCCTACTGTCCTTTAAAAAGGAGACTAATTTTTTAGTATTACAAAAACAAAAATTGATAAAATATTGATGAAAATATAATAGAGTGCATTTATTTCAATATTTGAAAAAAAATAAAATTTTACAAAAATATGATTCAGGCATAACTGGGTTAATAAATATTAAAGATTATTTACTTAATATTAAGTTTATTTTTCAAAAATGGAAAGAAGTTGGAAAATAATGAAGTGATTGCTAAACTAAGACAAATTTATTAATCAAAACTTACAAATAAGATACAAAATATAAAAATAAACTCATTAACAGCGTTAAACTTAAGAATCATCCCAATTTTCGGAATCAGTAATCACAAAGTCCTTGTAATTCTTTTGTAAATTCTGTAGGAAGCAATTTGTTGCATCTAATTATTTACATTTATAAACTTCGGCAGCTACAGAGTTTTTCCTCGCTAAACGATTAATCAACCTGGGTGAATGCTTATTTAATGTTACAATATTTAAAGCTGTTATTCTACATAAAATGTTGCAGTACATTCAAATATAGTTTATTTTATTAAAATAACACCATTAAGAGAGTAAAAGTTAGCTTAGCTTTATAAATATTTACAAATTTGATAAATACCCAGCCCAGTCTTTAGGTATTTATTCACGATTACAATAAAAAAATCGTTTTCTGTGATTTGCTTTTCGAGTATAATAGTAGCTGCTTTCGCATTACACATTAGAGTGCTCTGGAGTGCACCAGAGTAAGTTACCTCGCGTTCGAATTACAACATAATTTTTGGAGTAACTAACGCTAGTCTTCCTTCCCCTGCCCCCTTAAACCCCATGAAAATTTGTGGTGCAACAAGCCCTGACATGCGCTGTTGCGTTATTGAGAATCAGCTGTGAAGCTGTCAGATTTAACCGCCTTTTTGACTAAAAGAATCGGTATTTGTACTGTGCTCTATACGAAATATTGACGATCTTTCTGCTTATTCTAAAATGTGATTCGAATGATTTATCATCATAATGGGGCACGATCTGTTCGACAAAATTCTCAATTTTCATAATTTTCATCAGCTGACCCTCACTGACTGAATGAATTAGAGTCTGAAGATTCAAAAATTCTCAAGCTATCCGCATTATCAGCTAAATTTACTGTAATTAACAGAATTTTTTTAAATTTAATTATTAATTTTATTTCAATGAACTTTTTCCTAGGAATTAAGTTCTTTAAATCCATTTTGAGCGTAGTCTGCATATACCGCCATTATTTTAAACGTTCAATTCAAAAGCAAATTAGTTAGGTTATGTATTTTACCCGAGAGTAACACAACGTCTGTTCGAATTACAAAGCAACTCACCCCAGAGTCAATTGCACCAGTGCTAGTTGCACTCAATTCGAAAGCAGCTAGTATCTCTAGCTATTAATGTTATACAGGGTGCTCAAAATTAGCAAATTTAATAATTTAGGATATTTAAGTCATATATTTGTGTATTTTTAACAAGCCCTTTTAATAAGCATTTTTCTAATATTACTTCATGTCTTTTAATTGAACCGCGTTCCAGATATTGTTTTACCATAAAAACAATTTTATCTACAACCGCTAAAAAAAGGAGACATTCATACATTGCTATCGATATGCGAAGTTTGACGTTTTTTAAAATGGCAAAAATAGGTTATTTACTTTACTTCGCCACTGACGACGTGCGACAAAGTATTTCACACTAAGGCACAAAACAATATTGATATTCTTTTTTGGGAGTTGTAGAAAAAAAATTGTTTGTAAATAGAACTTAAAGTGTACTGTTTTATTGTGCTTTTATTATCCCTAAGTATTCGAACACTTATCGTAATGTACTTGTACTTAGTACTCAGAACAGCTCTGCCATCACATTACGTAGCACTTCTTCAAACCATCTTATTCATGTACCACAGATTGGCTGCCAATACATTAATGTTTGCGGGGTCTCGCACTACCTTGTTTATTCCTACGCTGGTCATTCTTGTTGGTGCTCCTTGATTGTATACCGGCCTGCATATTTTTCTTTCGGCATAAATTAGCTTTCCTTGATCAAGTTCCGCTAGAGACGTTTCACAACCATAACATATCATTGGTCTATAGTTTGGTATATTTTGATTTTTGAGGACCTATTTAGAGTTTTAGTAAATATAATAACCCCTGTTACTAGACTGAATTCTTCTAGCAATTTCCTCACCTGCATGAGATCTTATATGTAAAATATAACGGTCTCTTACTGTTGCTTTGTAATCAAACAGGGCAATTATATGGCTTCTCTCCTGTATGAGTTCTCATATGTACAACTAAACTTCTTTTCTCTGCTGTTCTGTATTCACAAACGGAGCAAATATATGGTTTCTCTCCTGTATGAATTCTCATATGTCTAACTAAACTACTTTTCCGTGTTCCTTTGAAATCACAAACAGAGCAACTATATGGCTTCTCTCCTGAATGAGTTCTCATATGTTCAACTAAACTTCTTTTCTCTGCTGTTCTGTATTCACAAACGGAGCAAAAATATGGTTTCTCTCCTGTATGAGTTCTTATATGTTTAACTAACTGAGCTTTAGTTACTGTTCTGTGTTCGCAAACAGAGCAAATAAAAGGCTTTTCTCCTGTATGAGTCCACATGTGTGTAACTAAACTACTTTTATGTGGTCCTTTGAAATCACAAACAGAGCAACTATATGGCTTCTCCCCTGTATGAGTTCTCATATGTACAACTAAATCACTTTTATGTGCGGTTCTGTATTCACAAACTGAGCAAATATATGGTTTCTCTCCTGTATGAGTTCTCATATGTACAACTAACTTATTTTTAGTTACTGTTCTGTGTTCGCAAATAGAGCAAATAAAAGGCTTCTCTCCTGTATGAGTCCTCATGTGTGTAACTAAATTAGTTATCTGTGTTCCTTTGAAATCACAAACAGAGCAACTATATGGTTTCTCTCCTGTATGAGTTCTCATATGTACAACTAAATTTCTTTTCTCCGCTGATCTGTATTCACAAACTGAGCAAATATATGGTTTCTCTCCTGTATGAATTTTTATATGTCTAACTAAACTACGTTTCCGTGTTCCTTTGAAATCACAAACAGAGCAACTATATGGCTTCTCTCCTGTATGAGTTCTCATATGTTCAACTAAACTTCTATTCTCTGCTGTTCTGTATTCACAAACGGAGCAAAAATATGGTTTCTCTCCTGTATGAGTTCTCATATGTTTAACTAACTGAGCTTTAGTTACTGTTCTGTGTTCGCAAATAGAGCAAATAAAAGGCTTTTCTCCTGTATGAGTCCTCATGTGTGTAACTAAACTACTTTTATGTGGTCCTTTGAAATCACAAACACAGCAACTATATGGCTTCTCACCTGTATGAGTTCTCATATGTCTGATTAAATCACTTTTAAGTGCTGTTCTGTATTCACAAACTGAGCAAATATATGGTTTCTCTCCTGTATGAGTTCTCATATGTTTAACTAACTGAAGTTTAGTTACTGTTGTGTATTTGCAAATAGAGCAAATAAAAGGCTTCTCTCCTGTATGAGTCCTCATATGTTTAACTAACTGATATTTAGTTACTGTTCTGTGTTCGCAAATAGAGCAAATAAAAGGCTTCTCTCCTGTATGAGTCCTCATGTGTGTAACTAAACTACTTTTATGTGGTCCTTTGAAATCACAAACACAGCAATTATATGGCTTCTCCCCTGTATGAGTTCTCATATGTCTCACTAAATACCTTTTATGTGCTGTTCTGTATTCACAAACGGAGCAAATATATGGTTTCTCTCCTGTATGAGTTCTCATATGTTTAACTAACTTATCTTTAGTTACTGTTCTGTATTCACAAACGCAACAAAAATGAGGCTTCTCTCCTGTATGAATTCTTATATGTTTAATTAAATTACTTTTCTGTGTTGCTTTGAAATCACAAACAGAGCAACTATATGGCTTCTCTCCTGTATGAGTTCTCATATGTTTAACTAAATTACATTTCTGTGTTGCTTTGAAATCACAAACAGGGCAACTATATGGCTTCTCTCCTGTATGAGTTCTCATATGTTCAACTAACCGATCTTTAGTTACTGTTCTGTATTCACAAACACAACAAAAATGAGGCTTCTCTCCTGTATGAATTCTCATATGTCTTACTAAGCAACTTTTAGCTCCTGTTCTGTATTCACAGGCAGAGCAACTGTAAGGTTTTTCTCCTGTATGAATTCTCATATGTCTGACTAAACTACTTTTCTGTGTTCGTTTGAAATCACAAACAGAGCAACTATATAGCTTATCTCCTGAATGAGTTCTCATATGTTCAACTAAACTTCTTTTCTCTGCTGTTATGAATTCACAAATGGAGCAAATATAAGGTTTCTCTCCTGTATGAGTTGTAACATGTATAGCAAAATTATCATTTTCCTGTTTGATGTATTCCTTCTCATCAAAATTTTCATTGTTATCCACGTTCTGCAATAAGCGAGATGCAGTTCCTGTAGAACTACAAGATTTATTATCCATAGTTTCTTGTTTAATGTTCATTATATTTGTTTAAACATCAGAGCATTTTTCAATCATGCTCAATCAATGAAATTGAAATATCTTCACACCTGCAACAAAAAGAGATTGTCATTAACCTATTATGAATGTAGGAATCGTTGACCATTGGACAGATTTTTTAAATGTTTACTGTAAATTCTAACATTTTTGTTTTTTCACATTTTGTTAGTGTGATGCAGCAACAAAATTCTAATTACAAATGGTCACTTTCAATTTGATAATTGAATTGCTTATTGGTTGCTTTTACATCAAATTAAGTAGAGGAGACCATGAAAACCCATGAGAAAGTAATTGATTTAGGATGTTTTAGCACTATATGTTAGGTGACATGTTTCAATTACTGTAGGTTTTTATGGTGTACCCAATTTGAGGTAAAAATGACTTAGGGTGTATTAGCTATAACCAATTCAATTAGACTTATGTTCAGTTTCGATATTTAATGCTCATATATAATACTATAAGTAGTCAAAGGTATGTCGATTATTTTTGGGGTAGTAGGTATCACAATAGTATATTGTATGTTAAGAGCTGAAAGTGCATTCTTGCCGCTTGCGCATGAATATTGCTGGTTGAGACAAAGCCGAAACCAGCAACCATGCAAAAGTGGCAAGCGCATTATTAGCTCGAAACATACATACTATTTTTTCAACGACTGAGCATATTATTAATGGAAAATATCATCTTTCATTTTATTGCAAATATTAATTGACAATCAAGTTAACATTACTCGCGCAGTCTATCGCGTCAAATGACGAAATGTTTACTTTTTCTAAAATTACTCGAAAACAATCCGATATCGAAATAGTTGAACCTATGTGAAATGGAAGAGGATAAAATATCCTACGTTTTAGGTACTTGTAGTTTTTTTACGATCAATCGTTCAGCCGAGACAAAGCTGCGAAATTATAATAAAGTCAAAATTTATAAAATAGGGGAACGTTTTGGTAGAGCTTTGATATTTGTTTTGTATGTGTAGTTTGGGTCGCTGTACACGAATATCAGGTTTTCCAACTGGAATTTTCACCGGAAACACGTTTTTTACAGGAAAAACTGTGCAAAAAACCAAAATTTTTACTTTTTCTAAAATTTTTGGCAAACAATCCATTTCGTAAGTGTTGAACCAGAGTCAGCTTTTTTCAGAGAAGATGATAAAATCTTAAAAACAATAGGAATAAGCTCTAGAAAAACATAACTATGCAGTAAAAACAAGAATCGCCCCATTCCATATCACATAATGTTGTTTCTTGTTTCATATAAGGCAATACATCCGCTTCACGGAAATATTTAACCTGCCAATAGTACCATTAAATCGCGCCAGTATGGCTAACATAAACATCCTGTGTGTGATGTTGATGCTGCTACCAATTTCGGATAAAAAGTCACGTACTTGAAATTGATAGCACTTGGAAGTTTGAAAATATTTACGAATAACAGACGACTTGCAGTTTGAATTGGTGATTAGGTACTATTTCAATTTAGTTCAGTTTAAAACTCGCGGCGTAAATTGTAGCTATCTCAGATATTCAGATGTACGTTAACAATGTTATTATATATTTCGGGTACGAGTACTGTTTTCGGGTACCCCGGATTGATTTTAGACCAGGCATGACATCCCTAGTGCAATTATTTTTTCACTTCAATTATAAATTTTATTCATGTCACTTTTCAAAGCGGTACAGTCATCTAGCGAGTGCACAACCTTCCAAAGCTCTAAGTCATCAACAAAGAAAGCATGTTCAGAGTGATTGATGACAGCTGGCAAGTCTTTGATAATAATATATAAATAAACGAAATAACAATGGCCCCAAATTGGCACCTTGGGGAACTCCCGATGGTGCTTCATACTTTTTTTATACAATTTTTGTATAAGATGACTTGATTAATACACTAAGTGTAAGGCACCGCCATTCCATTGAATTGTGAGATAAAGATAACAAATACAAATTTTTCAAGTGCAATAGGGAAGACACTAGTTTTTGGGGATTTTCTTTTTAGTGTAATAGCACTGCTGTAAAGTCAACTTATTGTTAGATTGTGTTTATATCCCCAGTTGGAGAAAATTGTGCATTAAGGATATAAAAAATCACTAATGGCAATACCTTACACTTTAGTGTCTTGATCTAGTGACCTTATTTTTGTAAACTACATACTGCCATCTATTTTTAAGGTAGGACTAGAAGTAAAGATAATTTATTTAAAAATCCAAAATCTAGTAATTTCTTTATTAAGATGGAGTGATCGACCTTATTAAAGGTTTTGGCAAAATCTGTGTATATGACATTTAGATATTTCATCTGTAAATGGGTATAAATTGGTAACTGTTGAACAATTTGGCATGAAACTGTGTTGGGTGTTTAGCAATTTTCCATTGATCGGGATAAGTTCAAGTTTGAAGAGCAATGTTGAATCGAGTAGTCATAGGGGTAGCTAAAAACTCCAAAGACGCTTTGTAGATGTAAATAGGAATCTGATCGAATCCAACAGATTTTTTTAGGTTTCATGGAGCATAATGCTGAGATTGTCTCTTCTACAATACCAGATCCAAAATTCTACCAATTGCATTAAAAATTGTGTTATAGTGCGTCAAGTTTAAAAAATGTATACAATTCAAAAATTCATTTTCGACCGCACCAAAAGACTGTTTTGAATTCAGAGTAGATCTGAGGTAAATTGCAATCTCCAAATAACAAAAGCTTATGTTTGAAAATATCTAAATACGTTTCAATAAAATTATACAACAATCTATGATTTGCAAATGGAGCCAATGGAGGAACATAAACGGCACAGATGTAGAAAATTTCAGAACCCACTTTAACCCATAAATCTTCATTCTCATATTTCTTTTTAATAGCAACCAAGACTCCACCTCCATCACATTTACCAGTTTGTTGTAAGTTTCTGTCTCTACGAAATACAGTATATCTGGTATCAAGTATTTCGCTGTCATAGATACCTGAATTAAGCCAAGTTTCAGTGAGAATGATAAATTTAAGTTTTCCACTAGAGCATTATTTAAAAATACATGCGTTTTGGTTTTGATATCACGTGAACATCATTAAAATCGCTCTCATCTGTAGCTCTCATTAAAACTTTGCCATTATGACACCATAAATACCTACTTTATGTTATTTTGATGTTTGTATTCACGTGCTTTAGAAAACATGTATCTGTTTTGCTTTGTTAGGGACTCATTTACATAAACAAAGTGGTTTTGTCCTGGTAGCTCTTAAAATAATAAATCACTAACCTTAAGATTCCTCTTAATCTGTTAACACCTTACTCCGTAAGTGACATTTTATATTGATTGTTAGAGGATTTTCTGTTAGCTAAAATAGATATGAGACTCCTTGTTGGTTTCCAATGGCAGCAGGAGAGAACATTAGGAAATTACAGACGGCAGGCAATGCAATTATTAACAAACCAATTAACATCTTGCTTCTTATATTTGCTATTTGTTTGTAGAACTAAAAAGGTACGCCACACGTTCTGTCCCGCAGATGGCGGAGCGCAGAATCATCCAATTGAATTGTACCTTGGTACCATAGGGAGCATAGAAAAGTGAACGACTCCTGTACACATTTTATGTCATATTTTAATATTGCGATACTGACTTTATAAGGATGTAAGTAAAATCTAGTGTGCGCCAAGCACAGGTACTAATAAATGAGTTTGATCGAAACATCTAACATTCCAAGTTGAAAAATGGTATACAAAGTTTGTTTTCGAAAATTATTAAAGTCGTTCACTTTTCTATACTCCCGATAGTATTAATAGGTACAGTTCCATTTGAATGAAATTGACTTTCGTCCCAAAAACCATTTTGAAAAACTTTGTTTAGTCATAAATAACTTAGTTTTCTGTTTTGGATGTGATTTCAATTTTTCTGCATTACATACATCGGTGGATTGGATTAATTTGAAAGTCATAGCGCACCTAATTAAAAAATTAAAATAAAATTTTAAAAAGTTCGACACTTGAAATGTTACTTATGTGGTATTATTAGATTCAGAAAATTAGGTAGAATCCAAAAATCCAATAATATATAAGGTGTTCTATTTGATACACAAAAAAATCTGATACAAAGGCAAAACTAAGAGAAGAGAAATATGACACAGACGATAAACTCAAACAACTGATGTAAAGATATAAAAATAAAAGTAAAAGAACATGTTAAGAGTATACAATTAAAGATTAATCAAATAAGTGATTCGGTACACAAGCTCTGCTTAGATCTGACTCACTATCTTATAACTAGAATATGATTATTACTTCTTATACATATTTGTTTTGTTTTATACCAACTGCTAGTTTGATTTGTTTGTATTTTATTTAACAAAATTAGAAAATGAAAGTGTTTAGGAAACAGATAAGTGCAGAACCACGTAATACCATAAATATAATAGACCAGTGCTTCTCAACTTTTTGAGTCGTGGAGCACTTCTCAGAAGAGCCAATACCTCATGCAGGGAGCGCTTGAGTCACCCTCATGCCAAAGGCACATACCTATATGTATTTTCGGTTGTTTTTACCTTACTGTATTTTTCAAGTTGTTACTCGATATTTAATCGTATAGCAAAAATACGAATTATTTTGGAATTTTAAATTCCTAGCTCAAATTTCAATCTAATTTTTTTTGCAAGAAAGTCATTAAAAATTGGACTTTACTTAAATATCATTTCCCCAAAATATCAACTCTGCACATACGTGTCTTTGGCATAAGGACAATGAAGTTTTATCTAGCACCTAAATAAGTACTAAATTGACTGACAGTAGTATTTGTAAGCATTTGGGCATGTTAAGCATCAGGTTTGATCTCATTCCAAATGTTATTATCTCCACAAATATCAGAAAAATAATGAATTTACTTAACTATATAAATAAAAAACAATAAAAACATAAAGTAGGGCAAAACGAATTCCAAGCAGATATTAAATCTGCACTCATAGTCATGGTACCTATTTAATAGCTATTTCTCTATCTAGGGAGCAAAGGTATTCATTTCCCCCCGCCCGTGAATTTAATGCCCGACGCGTTAGCAGAGGGCATTAAACACACAACGGAAGAAATGAACTTTTGTTCCAATGACATATACTGGGTGATTCACGAGGAATAATGAGCCTGACTAAAGTCTCGATGCAACCAACATTACGTTTTCGCAACTTACTTTGCGACACTTAAAACATACAATGTGGATCAGATTTATTACAAATAATCTTTGAAATCTACCTGTCCTATGAATTGTAATGTTGGTTGTATCGAGAATTTGGTCAGGCTCATTATTCCTCGTGAATTACCCTGTATATGTGGTTTTTCTTTAAACGCATGTTTCATAGCGCAATATTTAAAAAATTTTGCTTTAGAAAATCATTATAGTGATGCTAGAGTATGTCTCAGAAATAAAATATTTAGGAGTTATTTTGGACCCACATTTAAATTTTTTTGAGCAGGTGGATTTACATTTGTAAGAAATTGGGTAAAAAATAGGGTTCACTTTGTCAGAGTGGGCAATTATTGTAGTCATTGCTAATATCTTGTGCACAGGAAGAAATGGACCTACTGCAAATTCAGACAAAATAAAGTGACGCAAATTATTTCTAATTGTGGTAAACAAACTTCTATAAAAACTACTATGTTAAGATGCTAAGATATTTAAGATTATTTATCTAATAAACTCAAACAGCTTGCATTTTCCAAGCATGAAAGCTAGTAAAATATTAATTGTGTGTATATTTAACAATTTCTTATATTCAAAATGTAAATTTTCAAGTAACTAATTATCCATACTTCAATAAAAATAAAAAAGTCGCAATGATTAAGATATTTATTCTCCAGTAATGTAATAAACCATTTGTAAAATTTTTCAATTTATCCCTTCAATAATGCATTTATAATTCGTAAACTGATGAAGCCAATTTAATTGTGCGAAACGTTGTTTAAATATTAAACTATTTACAACTTAATGATTTTTATTTAGTATAATATTAATCATGCAAATTTAACAAAAACTTGACTTTAATTAATCTCCTACTACAATTTTTAAAATTATTATTATTATTTATTGCCCTAAACTGACAGGACTAAACTGTTATTTTTCTGCCAAATCAAAGAAAATGTTTTTTACCTGACTAGTCAGAGAAAATACAGTTAGTTTTGTTGGTTTTGTGTGTAATCTATACCAACAACTCTCCAATGCATTCGGTACAACTCAAAATGATTATAATGTTTATTTGAAGGTAGCCATTTCCCGGTTGGAGAAAAAATAGCATACTGAACTAAAGCACTTTTCACGACTAATCTGTAGTTCTCAACTCACTTCCTTCGTCCAAGAAACGTCTAAATATTCATCGCAAAAAGTGATTCATTAGCTCCTTATAAAATAGTATACTATTTCCATATTCAATAAAAATTATGTATACGCACCTCAAGTCTGTGAAGTAAATGAGTAAATCTGCATAATTAGAGTAGACATGTTGCTATTGAGCCAGATGCTACATTTTTTAAGTTTTACCCTTGATCTGAAGAGAAGAATATTCATTTTACAAATAATGTTTTTTAGTTGCTTAATAAAGTATAAACATTTACAAATATTATTATAGCAGTACATACAAACTATATAGTATACAGCCTGTTTTAAACGAAGTGTGCACTATTGCTAACTTCTTTATTATTGGACGTACGATATCGGTTAAATTAGCAAACTAGTGGCATCTTTTCTGTTGATTAGAATGGTGAAAACAGAAAAACAATTGAACATCGCCTCTCAAGAAATTTGGAAAAGTTTACTTTTGTTAAATGGAACACCCTGTATATTTTTATATAAAATGATTGAAATTCGTGACCTAAACATAAAAGTTCATATAAGGTGCAGGCCTAAAACTGAAAATGACCGAGTTATTCCAATTATTTACTTTTAGACGAGGTGGCTGTGTATCCATAAAATAAAAATTTATGTTTAAATAAACATTGTAAATAAATCTAAATAACATCATTTATTAGACAATTAAAAAACAACTTACTAAAAGAAAAACCTATACTAAAAAAATTATTTTATAACAAATGTCAAACACACAGCCACCTCGTCTAAAAGTAAGAAGTTGTAATAACTGGGTTATTGTTAGTTTTAGGCCCGCACCTTATATGAACTTTTATGTTTAGATCGCGATTTTCAATCGTTTTATATAAAAATATACAGGGTGTTCCATTTAACAAAAGTAAACCTTTTCCAAATTTCTCGAGAAGGCGATGTTCAATTGTTTTTCTGTTTCGCCATTCTAATCAACAGAAAAAATGCTACTAGTTTGCTAATTTAACCGATATCGTACGTCCAATAAATAAAGAAGTTAGCAATAGTGCACACTTCGTTTAAAACAGGCTGTATACCAAACAAGTTCAAAAATTCAATCACTTAGCATTAGAGGTTAGAGGATTTGAGAATTGTATTGAATCCACAATATGTATGTAGTGCACCCTATTAATAAGTTTGCACACAATCCGATAATCAACGCCCAGTTTAGCTCATGTCCGAGTTATGGTTACACATATACACCAGGTACCTATGTTCTGAAATGATTTACTCACATTTCTGTATCCATACATCATCTGACTGACGATTGCTAAATGGTCGATATCACACGGTGTAATTTTCACAATGGCTAATATTAATCTATATTACAACACACAACCCATACAAACAGCGTCGCCATATTAAATACCTTGTTGCTTGTTGCCTTTTGCTCTACTCAGCTGCAAAGTGCCTACTTCATAAAAGTAACAAGATAGAAGCGTGCATGCTATACTTAATAGCACTTCTCTATCTACTTAGATGTCACATTATGTTTATTATAACACCGAAAACAGTGCTACAATGGAGTCCATTACAGCACTGTTTTTGCATTGTTATTTTCATATGAAAAACGTTGAAACAGCCTACTTTGTAAACTGACAGATTGTCACATTTATGAAATGTCAAAATTCCAACGTTTTGTTTATTTCTATGCAAATAGATAAAATAGTATAGTATACTCGTTTAATAAGAGCAATTGGAGCACTTGTTCTATTGGTGCACTTCTTGCTGTGCTCGTCATACCCCAAACCCACTCGTGATACTATAAACCCTCTTATTAAACTAGTATAATAATATAGGTACTATTTATACGGCTAATAATAGATCGTTAGATAAGTAAAGTAAAAACTAGTTTTTACTTCCCTCGTCTAAAAGATTAAGTAGTCACCGCGAAAAAATTACCTTCCAAGATTTCTTCAGATCTTCACGTTCAGGGTCACTGGTTTACGAAAAACAGGTTTTCTCAATTCGGTCTGTCTATCTGTTTGTCTGTTGGCAGTATAGCTCAAAAACTATTTGTTGGAGGAAGACGATATTTTGCATGTTGATTATTTATTTTATTTATTTATTTATTTATTTCGCACTCAGCCAACAGCCGTTAGGCCAATTATAGGCGTCGCTGTGCATTTATGGATACTTCCAACCCCACTAACGACAGTCATGATGTTGTTATGACCGCCGGGACAAACTATTTCCGTGACAGCCGTATCACGAGGCGCCGAGAGATTACAGCCGTGAACTCCCATCCAAGTTCTGACCAGAGACAGCGTTGCTTAACTCTGCTGATCGAACGTGGACGCTTGTTCAAGCTACACCACCCGTGGACTTAATATGTGTACTTGGCATGAAACCGAGAAAATTTCGGTCAAATATATTATTAAGGCTCCTCGTTTACATTTACGGCGCCATGTATGTTATATAACATACGTAATTAACTCTATATGAATATTATAATTATTTTTAAACTTTTATAAAAATCAATAGTGCCTTGAGACTCTTTTTAGGGTTGGTTCGATAATCTAGTAACTTGTCTTGACTTTAAATTGTGTACTGACATTTACTGTCACCTTGCATGTCAAACAATACTCCATCAATAATCTCAATTAAATATGACAAATATTCATTCTATTCACATGTAATTGACTCAATATTATAAGGTAAGTACCTAATTATATTTATTATACCCATTTAATTGTCTTTTATTTGATATAGCTTCAATAGAATAAACTAATACCCACCTGGAAAAACTCTCACTTTTCCTGCTTTAATGTCAAGTCCAAAACAACACTCCTCCTGAGCCCGGATCCCCTAGCTAGTACTGCTGTGATGCACTGCTTACTGACAAATAGCTGTCAACCCGTCAAAACCTCGGCTGCTACCAGGAAAGGCTCCGTTCCCAACTCAGCAAAAGCCACTGCAACCTTCCAGATGTTTCCTCGTTCCAATGGCTTCACGGCAAGTCTGCTATCCTAAATGATCCTTTTTTAATATTCTTCTTCCTTAGCTCCAACTTTAGCAATCTCTGTCGTCAGTACCCAACAGAATCGCCTGAGTCCTGCTGTCCCTTTGCTACTCTCCGTCACCAGATCCTCACGTTCTCAGTGCTCCATCAACAAATCCCGCAATGTATAACTTTCTACCAATGTTACTTCTTATCACTTGTATCAATCAAAATAAATAACTCTATCCAAATCTTATTATCTTCTAGCTTCTTCTACTTGCTTGTATCTCACTAAATAACCTTCCAATACTCTTCAATAACTGCATCTTCACAAATTATATATGGTTTATGATTCTCATTATATTCACCACGTCAATTTATTAAAACCCCGTTTAAAATGTATTGGACTAACTTACATAATAAAATTAGAGTAAATTTTATTTTTTATTGGAATCGAAAAATTGTATCAAAATTACATTTTATGTTTTTTTTTTGTTGATTTTCTAATAATGGTAACAAAATCTGCTTAGCTCCTATGTTACAATTATTTATGCCCTCTAAAAATTAAAATAATTTGAGTTCTACCTACTCATCTTATTATTTCAATAGAAATTAGATTTGTCATAGATGTAATCTGAGCATGTACTTATCTTATACCTTTTAAAACCATTAAAGAATAATCAAGTGCTATACATATCATCTTAGTTGTAATCAAAATTAAATTATATTAATGACTTTCAATTAAACAAGCAATTCTTTTATAAACTGTTCTTATTTGATTATATTGATATACCAGATTTTATATTAAATTAATCTTCAACATAGACTGCCCTTTATGTATCATAGCATAATTCCCCAAATTAATAAACAACATTTATTTTAACTTTTTTCTTAATTTCCCTTTTAATATGAACATCCAATAACGAATTCTAACACTCTCATTTAACATAAGTTTATAACAATTATAAATCATTTTTGTTTTTATAGAAACATATTTAATTTGTTGAACAAACAACAACTTTTACAATTATTACGTCTTTTTATGCAATGTATGGATAAATAATTGTAATATGGAATCTCCCTCTTATTCATCCATCTCTTTCATTTACTAACTCATATGTGTTATTATTATTAAATATTTTTTGTATTTTATAAGGTCCTTCATATGCATATAAAATTTTTACACATATCGTTTCCTTCCTGTTTGCTACCCTGAGTTTCTTTACAATTACTAAGTCCCCTATTTTAAATTGCACCGGTTTTAGTATTTTTTTATTTTGTTTCTCTTCGTATCTGTCGTGAATCGTCTTCAATTTTCTTCTCGTTCTTTCTAACAATTGCATAATTTCAACATTACTTTGTTCTTTCCTCCAAGGTCTAGCTGATATTACTTGTTTACACAAAGTAATTGGGCTCATCTCCGTTGTTGTAATTCGAAAGATTATTTATAAAACTTTCCACATCTGGTAAATATTGTACCCATTTATTATGATTTTCATGTTTTAATATTCTTAAATATTTGATCACCTCTTTAATGTACCTTTCTGCAATATTACTTTGAGGATGTCGTATACTACAAAAACAAATCTTTATTCCCTTTTTATCTAAATTATTTATTAATCTTGTATTTCTAAATATGTTGCATTGTCTGCCAAAACTCTTCTTGGTTTACCTACTTGTTCTTCAAAATGTTCAATTGATTTTTAATAACATGTTTAGTAGTACTGTTTTTCGCTGGATATAATTTTATAATTTTGAAAACGCATCTACCATAATCAGAATATGCTTGTACCCATATTGTCCTGCAACTAAATTTCCCAAGTAATAAATAGCTACCAGTTCCATCGGTTCATTTACTTTAATACTTTTAAACGATATTCTGATTTTTAAAATTCTTTTTCTTTTGCAAACTGACAAATTTGGCAAGTTTGTATTAATTGTTTAATTAATTTAATATCATTTTTCCTATAAAAACATTCACGAAACATTAAACAAATTTTTCTTGCTCCACAATCTCCAAATATTGTATGAATTTCCTCAACAACTTCCAACATGTCTTCCCTACTTAAAACCATCAATTCTTTATTTTCCATCACCTTTCCCAATCAGTTTTCTTAATTTGATACCCTTCATAATTATTATCTTGACTCTGTAATACTAAATTTCTTAATTCTTGAATTTCTTCCAACGTCTGCTTATTTAAAATTTCTTGTCTTGACAACTTTTCTTCCTCATAAATTTTCTCAATTCCACTTAAAAAATCTGCATCTACATTTAATCTTCCTGCCTATGTTAAATCTGAAATTGATATTGTTGTAAGTACAATTCCTATCTGTGTAACCTATTATTATAAAAAGTTTTGTTTTTCAGGAACGAAATTGCTGAATTATCCGTTTCAATGTCGAATTTGTTTCCAGTTAAATAAAATTTAAGTTTGTTACTTGCAAATATTATTGCTAACATTTCTTTTTCAGCTACTGTGTATCTAGTCGAATGCAGGCTTTCACGGCCGTTGTCCATAATGATAGGTTCTTCCGGGTTATGCCGTGGTCGTCGATTTGAACTTGACGTTTCGCTGCTCATGCTGTCAGCTTCTTCAGAAGTTTTCTAAAGAAGCATGAGCGGCGAAACGTCAAGTTCAAATCGACGACCACGGCATAACCCGGAAGAACCTATCATTACTGTGTATCTAATTTCAAACCCTTTTAATATTCTTGAAATAAAACATATTGGTACCTCTGTCCCTTCTTGTATTTGTATTAACTCAGCTGCAATTGCTTGATCGGAAGAGTCCGTACAAAGTACAAACTTTTCTTTAAATTTTGGATATTTTAATAATAATCCTTCATGAAACCTCTGTTTGATTGTATTTAATGCTTTTTCTTGTTCTTCGTTCCTTATCCATTTTACATACTTTCTTAATAACTGTACCAACGGTAACGTCAACTCTGAGTAGTTATTTATCAATCCTTTATAATAATTGAAAACACCTAATAACCCTCTTAACTTATTTCGATTCTTTGGACGAGGTAAATTTTTAATTTCCTCAAGACGTTCTCATTTATAGTGACTCTATTCTTACTTATTTCGTATCCTAGGTATGTTACATTTTCTTGCAAAAATTCACATTTTGGAAGATTCAATTTTAATCCGTTTTTATTTAATATTTCTATTACAATTTCTAAATGCTTTAAATGTTGTTGTTCGTTTTCAGAAACAATAAGATATCATTAATATAATGCACACAAAAGTTTTCAAATTGATTTACAATTTTCTGCATTGCACTAACAAGTGCTGCACATGATGTTGAAAGACCAAATGTACCAATTTAAATTGAAAAATCTCCCATAAATACTGAAACCTGTATACTTCTTCGACTCTTCATGTAATGGAATAAAGCAAAACGAATTCTTTAATTTAATTTGGTCAGTATTTTTTTATCCCTTATTCTACTTAACAATCCATCAACCGTTTGTGGAGATTCATATTGTGGCTTTGTTATTTGATTAATTCTGCTTGCATATAAACATAAACGAAGTGAACGATCACCTTTCTTTATAACTACTAAAGGATTAATAAAATTACTCTTTGAAGATTGTATTACTCCATCTTTTACCATTCTTTCTATTTCATTTTTAAATTGTCCTCTCAACGAAAAAGGAAGAGGATACGATTTGCTATTAAAACTCTTTGTTTCATCAATCTGCAACCTGTGGATATATTTCTGTGCTTGTCCTACTTGTTCATTAATAATCTCTTTATTTCTGTTAATTATTTCTAATATTTGGCCCTTAAATTGTATATTCTTCTCACCTATTTTCAACTAATTCAACAATACCCCATTATTATTATAATTATTCTCTGTATTCTCTATTACATTATTATTAATTATTATTCTACTTTCATTACAGTTCAATGCGTCTCCAATTCTCTTTAATTGGCAACACTTATTTTCTTGGCAGCCACTTCTGGTACTGTTCCAAGATTTAATTAACCCCTTTAAATGAATGCATCTTTGTGCTCCATTATATTATTTCCAATTATTGAATTATATCGATTCCTAACACCATATCCACGCTTAGGCCTTTAACTATAAACAATCTAACAACACCTTCCCATTGATTAATACTTATTTTAATATTCAACGTTCGATTAGTCGTTGATATTTTCCTTTTGGTTGCAGATAACAACTCTATTTTATTTACTTTAACTATGTTCTTGTATAATACATCTAATTCTGTAAAATTATCTCTGGCTTTATTAATGAGGCCATCGCACCACTATCTATTAATGCTAAATATTCATTATTGTTTAAATCAACTTTTATAAATGGTAATGTCGAAATTTGATTTTCTTTCTCTTATTCTTCAAATAAAAATGTTCCATCATTTTCATAGTTAATGTTAAAATACGTGAGGTTCTTTATTAAATTAACTAAAATTTAAGTTTTTTTATCTTCTGAGGACTCTTCATAACCTCAGTTTCTTCTATCTGATTTTCTTGCATCGATCTTTCTCTGTCATATTTATTGTTATATATGACATTAATATACTGTCTTTGAGCATATCTATTCTTGTTTTCTTCCTGCTTTAACTTATCATTAGTATTCTTGTCATCAATCATAACATGGTATATTTTCCTATCATTGTTATCATAGTACCTCTCATTATATTGCCTACTATAGTTATTTTGGTTCCTATTCATGTTATTTTCATTGTATTGATTGTTCCTCCATCTATCCAAATTTCTATTATATTTGTAATTAATAGCTATTTATGCAACAAGTGCTAAAAGTCGACGTTTATGCGCGAGACATGAAAATTATAAAACGAAGCCGAAGGCTGAGTTTCATAACATGTCTCGCGCATAAATGACTTTTAGCACGCGTTGCATACAATATTTTATCTACGACCTTAATTTTACCCGTTATTAATTCATAAATATCGATTTAAGAAAGGTTCGCCTCTGCGACATTTTTAATTTATGTCATAATGAACAGTAGGCTACGAAACGCGGGCGATTGTTTTCCCACGCCCGTGCTGTCAAGGTGAGTTACGAAATGTAATTATTGATACTCCACATATATGACTGTATTCATTACATAACGCTTTAATTATTTCAAAAACGCTTTACCTGTAACTCAAGAAGCAACTAGAATAGCTTGACAACTTCACTTGCAGTTCGAAATTGTAGTTTTATAACCTCACTTCACTTTTAGCCCGTGTGCTAAAAGTAAACAGCTGATTTCTTTAAACACGGTAAACTATAAAACGTCACTTTAGTGAAACAAGCTAGCGCTAAAAGACCTACTTTCAGTAGTGGTCGTAGATAAAATTTCTTTCCCCTGTTCTAACATTATCATAATTATTTCTGCCAAAATTAAATTTATTTTGTTGTAAATCATCAAACTTTCTTTTACTGTAATTTGAAAATTTAGACCTTCTTTTCTGTTATTGTCCCTATTATTACCAATAGCCATATCATAGTTCATGATTATTTCTAAAAAGTCTTTCATCATTTTGATATTTTGGACTGCTACAGCTCTTGTAATTTCCCCTTCGAAAATGTCGAGATGAATGTTGGATTATTTCTTCCTCAGCCAATTTCCGTGTTAAGTGCTGTGCTCTGTTGAACTTATGTATCACATACATTTCGTGCGTGCTACCTCTTCCAAATATCTACCAGTTGTTAACTGAGTTTTAACTCGAACTTGATGTGCGTTACTCCAATACTGATTCATGAATAACTTTCTAAATTCCTCATAACTATTATATTTTACTTTTATAATACTATGCCAGACATCGGCATGACTTCTTAAGGTCATGTTAATTATTTGTAACCTTTTATTATCATCATGTACCGACTCATAATATCATATAATTTCACAATATAGATCATAAGTTGTACTCCTATTCTTCCTTCAAAAATAGGTAACATGTCTGTTTGTATCCCCTAATTACTTCTTTGACTCCCATTTAAAATTTCCATCTTGTATTTTTTAATTTATCTTCCATCTCTTTAAATTTTGTGGAATTATTTTCAGTTAACACATTAACTATCCTTGCGTTGTTAAAATTTCACCTTGCATTTCCACTCTATTTAGATCTACCCTTCTTTCAACATTCTTTCTGTGTTTTTATTCGGTCTTCTATCGTTAACTTCATCCCCTCTAGTTTTCCTTCTAAATCTTCTTTGTTCTTCTCTAACTTCTCTTCCATGGTTTGTGTTAAATATATATGAAACACCAAGGGTTATATAAAACGCGAGGTACTTTTTTAAAATTTAGCGCTCTATAGTAAGTTTACTTCATAATATTGGCAAAACTAATTCTTGCCATAGCTGTCAAACATTCCAATGAGTGCTATGCAGAAGTAATTTGGCGCAAAAATTTGATGTATTTTTAATAAATTGTTTAATGTAGTTATACTTTTAGGTTTTTTGAAAACCTCAAATAGTCTCATGTGTATCTCAAAAACTAGCTATTCCACATGGTGTCCTGTGAGATGAATTGTTGTACATAACCTCAACAAACCATTTTATATTTTTTTGTAATTAAAATTATACCTGCCCGAAAAAATTCACAAAACTAAAAAGTCGCGATTTTGCAGAGTTATATGAAACGCAATGTGCCGCGTAAGCACGTGCATATTCCTGGGACGCAATTTCGTAAAAACTACGCAAATGAAAATTTAGAATGTGCTTTAGCAGCTGTAATTGTAGAAGGAAAATCAATGGGGCAAGCTGCTGACCGATGGGGAATTCCTAAAACTACTCTGTGGAAAAAGTGCCGAGGACTGACGAAAAACAAGTTGGGAAAACCTCCTGCACTGAGTGTATTGGAGCAGAGAAATATTGTTCACGAACTCACAACAGCTGCTCGATTTGGATACCCTTTCAATAGAGACGAACTAAAAAAATTAATTCAGGAATATCTTACTCGAAAAGGTGCTACAGTCAAGTGGTTTAAAGACAACCTACCAGGCGATAAATAGGTTAGAAATTTTGAAAATCGTAACCCTGAGTTAACTCGCCGTAATTGCGAAAACATGAAGAGGGTTAAGGCTCAACTTTCTGAAGAAGTTATTTCACAATATTTTACTGAATTAGAAGTTACACTTACTAATGTTCCTGCAGAGAACATTCTAAACTATGATGAGACCAACATATCTGACGACCCTGGTCGCATTAAGGTGTTTGTGAAAAAAGGATCAAAACATGCATCACGTATAATTGATTCCTCAAAAAGTTCCAATTCTGTCATGTTTGCGGCGCTTGTAGGTGGATCCTTGTTACCACCTTACATTGTATATAGGGCAAAAAAATATTTACCCTGAATGGGTTCAAAATGGACCGCCCGGTGCTAGATATAATAGGTCAAAAAACGAATGGTGTGATTTGGTTTTATTTGAAGATTAGTTCGTCAGCATAGCTTTACCAGTTCTCAGAAAAAAAACTGGTAAAAAAATTGTTATCGGTGATAATTTAAGTGGTCACCTTTCCATAAATATTGTTCGATTATGTACAGAAAACGACATTTTGTTAGTGTTTTTCCCAGCTAATAGTACACACATTTGTCAACCACTTGATGTTGCTGTATTTGGACAGCTCAAAAAAGCCTGGGGAATAATTTTAACGGAGTGGACATGCAAAAACAAAGGTGTAGTTCCCAAGACAGAATCCCCTTCTTTAATACACTGCAGTCAATGGAACCCACAATGTCACAAAATATTAAATCTGGGTTTGAAACAAAACATGGAGATTAATTAAATGAGACTGATAATAGTGTAGAAGAAGAAGAAACCTATGGTTCACAAGTGGAGACTGACTCTGAAGTCAAATCTTGCAAAAAACCAAAAACTGAGTCTTTAAAAAACCAGTAACCAGTTTTAATGCTTTCAAGAAGAATATGTTGATTATTGTTGGATTAGTTTACAACAAAAATTCTAAAAAAGAATGTACCAAAGAATTTCTTGGAAGAATTATTTCTCTTGACAAAACGATCACCGTGAGCTTCTTAAGAAACTACAAAGGAAAAAACTTCCTTCTGTAACTGACATTTCACAAGTTCAATTCAGTGAAATAAAATACGTGTTTTCCGAACCTATAGTTTGCAGAGGAATTTATACATTCAGTGGTGATCTTGTATAAGTTCCTTTTTTGTTTTAATATGTTAAATTGGTTTTTATTTTATGTGGATTAGATTTCATAATATTAAGTTTATCACTAAGTTTTGTAAGACAATTACGTTTTTTTTGCAAAAAGAGTTTTAAAACGATTATTTCTTTTATTCTTTATGTTAGATTTAATTATAATAGTTAATTTGTTCCTATTTTTATTTTGTTAAGTTCTGTTATTTAAAATTTATTTTAGTTATAATCTAGTAATATGAAATAATAAAACCAGTTACATTTATCACTAGGTTTTGTAAGGCAACTAGTTTTTTTTCGAAAAAAAGAGTATTAAAATCATTATTTGTTTATGTTAGATGTTACAACTAATTATAATAGTTAAGTTGTTCCATCTTTATTTTATTGGAGTTATGTTATTTACAATTTATTGTAGTTAAAATCTAATACGAAACAATAAAACATCGTCTTGAAATCCCTTGGTTTCTTTTATTTTTGATGTAGGTATGTATCTCGGTAAGTTTTGGTCATATTTTTAAAAACATCATACTTGTTTCATATAACCCATTAAAAAGTCCAATTTGGACCATTTTTTAGATTACAAAAGGCTAGAAGGAAAAATCAGTTTTGTTTTATATAACCCCGACCCCATGGGTATGAAACGCCAAAAATAAAAAAAAAAAACAAAAACGTTAAGCCAAAAAACACGAAATGTGTATCAGAAATATACCTTTAGATAAACTCTAAATGACCACAATTATATTATTTTTTTAATTACACCACAATCTGTCATATAGAGACATTCAGTAGCTGCTTTAACATGCATTGACAATTAATAAATTGAAAAACTTGAAGGACACCTATATTAATCTTAGTCTAGTTTAACATATTACACTATCTAACCTATTAATTAATCAAAACATCAGTGCTGCGCAAATCTATTAATCAGGTCTGCGAGTTTAAATCTTTTTAAACGTGGTTGCACTTCATCATTATTGTCTAGTAAGCACTCCACCAGGGCGTTTGGATGATCACTAATACGATTTCGATAACGCGCACTAAACGTTTTTATCTCTTGATTAACTGTTGGAACTGCAAGATCACGTCTTATGATTTCGTTGGGTACGTACCATGGCGCATTAACTAAAGATCTAAGCACTTTTGATTGAAATCTTCTCAGTGTTTCAATGTTTGATGTTTTGGCGGTCCCCCACAGTTGTACACCATAAGTCCATATGGGTTTAAGCATGGTTTTGTAGAGGAGTAGCTTGCTCTCCAGAGAAAGTTGCGACTTGCGCCCGATTAGCCAATACATTTTTTGTAATTTCAGACCTAGCTGTTTTCGCTTTGCCCATATGTGTGTTCTCCAGGTCAATTTTCTATCCAGGTGGATACCGAGGTACTTAGCACTGTCTGCTTGTGGAATCTGTTGATTATTTATCTCCAACGGTGGACAGGTGCCTCTTCTTAATGTAAATGTTACTTGAACCGATTTACTTTCATTTATTTTTATGCGCCCACTTATTACACCAGCACTGTGTTTTGTTATTTCAGAACAGTGATAATTAACAAAATGTCAAAAAATTGTTTCATATATACCCAGAGGACGGTACTTATTGTAATGACTTGTACTTAGTACTCGGCACAGCTCTGCCATCACATTACGTAGCACTTCTTCAAACCATCTTATTCTCAGTCGGCCTCTTCATCTATCACAGATTGGCTGCCAATACATTATTGCTTGCGGGGTCTCCCACTACCTTGTTTATTTCTGCGCTGGTCATTCTTCTTGGTGCTCCTTGATTGTATACCGGCCCGCATATTTTTCTTAGGATTTTTCTTTCGGCATATCTTAGCTTTCCTTGTTCATGTTCCGCTAGAGACAACGTTTCACAACCATAACATATAATTGGTCTATAGTTTGGTATATTTTGATTTTTGAGGACCTATTTCGAGTTTTAGTAAATATAATAATCCCTGTTACCAGACTGAATTCTTCTAGCAATTTCCTCACCTATATGGGATCTTATATGTAAAATCTAATGGTCTCTTACTGTTGCTTTGTATTCAAACAGGGCAATTATAAAACTTCTCTCCTGTATAAGTCCTGATATGAGTAACACTAAATGACTTTTATCTACTGTTCTGTGTTCTCAAATACAGCAAATAAAAGGCTTCTCTCCTGTTTGAGTTCTCATGCCTATAACTAATTGATCTTTTGTTACCGTTCTCTATCCACAAACCAAACAACAACAGAGGCTTCTCTCCTGTATGAATCCTCATATGACTTACAAAACTAGTTTTTTCTACCGTTTTGTATTCACAAACCGAGCAATACTAGGACTTCTTACCTGTGTGAGTCTTCACATGTGTAACTAAATGACTTTTATTTGCTGTTCTGTATTCGCAAGTAGAGCAACTATAAAGCATTTCTCCTGTATGAGTGCTCATGTGTGTAACTAAACTACTTTTCTGTGTTCCTTTGAAATCACAAACAGAGCAACTTCTCTCCTGTATGAGTTCTCATATGTTTAACTAACTGATCTTTTGTTACTGTTCTGTGTTCGCAAATAGAACAAATATAAGGTTTTTCTCCTGTATGAGTCCTCAAGTGTGTAACTAAACTACTTTTATGTGTTCCTTTGAAATCACAAACAGAGCAACTATATGGCTTCTCCCCTGTATGAGTTCTCGTATGTCTGACTAAATCACTTTTATGTGCTGTTCTGTATTCACAAACAGAGCAAAAATACGGTTTCTCTCCTGTATGAGTTCTCATATGTTTAACTAACTGAGCTTTAGTTACTGTTCTGTGTACACAAATAGAGCAAATAAAAGGCTTTTCTCCTGTATGAGTCCTCATGTGTGTAACTAAACTACTTTTCTGTGTTCCTTTGAAATCACAAACAGATTAACTATACGGTTTCTCTCCTGTATGAGTTCTCATATGTTTAACCAACTTATCTTTAGCTACTGTTCTGTATTCACAAACACAACAAAAATGAGGCTTCTCTCCTGTATGAATTCTCATATGTTTAGTTAAATTACTTTTCTGTGTTCCTTTGAAATCACAAACAGATTAACTATACGGTTTCTCTCCTGTATGAGTTCTCATATGTTTAACCAACTTATCTTTAGCTACTGTTCTGTATTCACAAACACAACAAAAATGAGGCTTCTCTCCTGTATGAATTCTCATATGTTTAGTTAAATTACTTTTCTGTGTCCCTTTGAAATCACAAACAGAGCAACTATATGGCTTCTCCCCTGTATGAGTTCTCGTATGTCTGACTAAATCACTTTTATTTGCTGTTCTGTATTCACAAGCGGAGCAAATATATGGTTTCTCTCCTGTATGAGTTCTCATATGTGTAACTAACCGATCTTTAGATACTGGTTTGTGTTTGCAAATAGAGCAAATAAAAGGCTTCTCTCCTGTATGAGTCCTCATGTGTGTAACTAAATTACTGTTCTGTGTTGCTTTGAAATCACAAACAGAGCAACTATATGGCTTCTCTCCTGTATGAGTTCTCATATGTACAACTAAACTTCTTTTCTCTGCTGTTCTGTATTCACAAACGGAGCAGATATATGGTTTCTCTCCTGTATGAGTTCTCATATGTCTAACTAACTTATCTTTAGCTACTGTTCTGTATTCACAAACACAACAAAAATGAGGCTTCTCTCCTGTATGAATTCTCATATGTTTAGTTAAATTACTTTTTTGTGTTGCTTTGAAATCACAAACAGAGCAACTATATGGCTTCTCTCCTGTATGAGTCCTCATATGTTCAACTAACCTATCTTTAGTTGCTGTTCTGTGTTCACAAATATAACAAATAAAAGGCTTCTCTCCTGTATGAGTTCGCATATGTTTAACTAAACTTATTTTCGCTGCTGTTCTGTATTCACAAACACAACAAAAATGAGGCTTTTCTCCTGTATGAATTCTCATATGTGTAACTAAATTACTTTTCTGTGTTGCTTTGAAATCACAAACAGAGCAACTATATGGCTTCTCTCCTGTATGAGTTCTCATATGTTGAACTAAATTGTTTTTCTCTGCTGTTCTGTATTCACAAACGGAGCAAATATATGGTTTCTCTCCTGTATGAGTCCTCATGTGTGTAACTAAATTACTTTTCTGTGTTCCTTTGAAATCACAAACAGAGCAACTATATGACTTCTCTCTTGTATGAGTTCTCATATGTTGAACTAAATTGTATTTCTCTGCTGTTCTGTATTCACAAATGAAGCAAATATATGGTTTCTCTCCTGTATGAGTCCTCATGTGTTTAACTAAATTACTTTTCTGCGTTGCTTTGAAATCACAAACAGAGTAACTATATGGCTTCTCTCCTGTATGAGTTCTCATATGTTGAACTAAATTTCTTTTCTCTGCGGTTCTGTATTCACAAACACAACAAAAATGAGACTTCTCTCTTGTATGAGTTGTCATATGTTTAGCTAAATTAATATGTTTGATGTATTCCTTCTTATCAAAATTTTCATTGTTATCCATGTTCTGCAATAAGCCATATGCAGTTCCTGTAGAACTACAAGATTTATTATCCATAGTTTCTTATTTAATGTTCATTATATTTGTTTAAACAACAGTGCACCTTTCAAAATGAAATTGAAATATCTTCACACCTGCAACAAAAAGAGATTGTCATTAACTTATTATGAATGTAGGAATCGTTGACCATTGGACAGATTTTTTAAATTTTTCACAGTTTGTTAAGGTGATGCAACAACAAAATTCTAGTTACAAATGGTTGCGTTCAATTTGACAATAGGATTGCTTATTGGTTGTTTTTACATCAAATTGAGTAGAGTAGACCATAAAAACCAATGAAAAAGTAATTGATTTAGGGTGTTTTAGCACTATATGTTAGGTGACATGTTTCAATTACTTCCATTTGTAGTATGCTGACTTATGGGACTTTAGCAGCAATCGATGTAAATATGTAAAAACTGTGGGTTTATATGGTGTACCCAATTTGATGTAAAAATGACTTAGGGTGTATTAGCTATACTAACTGATTCAATTAGACTTATGCTTAGTTTCCATATTTAATTCTCATATATAATACTACTAGCTGTTACCCGCGACTTCGTTCGCGCGATGTTCGTTATTTGTGTATTAAATAATGACTAATTAAGAATGACTTCTCTTACTCTGGTGAATTTTGGTCTTAAATTGTCTTTTAAATGTGTGGCAACGAGCATTTAACAATTTCGCGGGCTTGGTAACATGCAAATGGCAGAGAAATACGGCAAAATTCCTACTGTCCGGCCCTGAACTTTTTCATGGTATCACTGGACGTAGCTCGTCGAAGCAAAGATGAGGTTCCTTCGGTTTCCAGAAATATGGCTGCCACTGACAAAATGCACCAGGTTGATTCCATGCTGGTACCCTTATTGGAGGTGATCTGTGTTGTACACGTGCTCTGGACTCATTAGGATGGCTTTATATAATTTAATTTCAAGGTGAGCACCCGTTAAATATCGCATTTTATTCACATAAATAAAAAACCAAAACTTTAGTAACAGCTTCTTATGTGGATGCTTCATGTCACGTACACATTTTTTTCACATTATACAACAAATGGGTAATCAAAAGTAATTTAGAAGTGCTAATCGAGAAGTAATTTTTGAGTGCTAATATGGAAGTAGTTTTGAAGTAAAAGGGTTAAGTGACGCCTTGTACCGTTAAAATGCTTATATTCCCCCCTTGAGGGCTGAACGACCGAAAACAAATATCAATTGGCTTATATTAAGTCAAGCCATCTCCATTGGCTAACCCGTCGCTCGCCTGTTATTAAAACCAAAGCTAAACCGATAACCATTGGCGCGACATGTTATAAAAACCGCGTGAAAACATTATAAAAATGGCGGGGAGTTCAGATATTAATCAATTTTACATTCAAATTTCTAATTAGTCTAAAAATTCGTATGTGTACAGGTGACTCCAGCTGGGATACGTGATTGACCCAATCGTTGGGGGTTGTGACCAAGTTATGCGTTCTGACCAAAACCAAAATTGGGCATTGTGGCCAAGTTGGGCGTTCTGACCAAAAATAGATTATACAGTGTGGAAATAAAGTAACGGATAAATTCATTAACTTCGTTGATATTAATTTTTATGAAAAACTCTCGAAGGGCTGTAGTGATTTTGACTAGTGATGGGTTTATTCGAATGAAAAATAACCGGTTATCCGGTTATTGAAATAACCTGTGTAACTCGGTTTACGTTCCAAGTATTCGAATGAAAAATAACCTCATCCTGATACGTACTCCGAGTGATCGAAATACGTCATTCATAACTCATAACCATTAGCAAGGCAGATTGTACTAAAAACACCATTTGGGCCTCTCGCTCTACAGTTTTCTCCCTTGCTTCTTTGCCGGCTGAGGCTCGCGGTTGATCCGTCGTCATATGATATGAACATAAATCAATTTTTTGCCGCCTTTAACCCAGCCGATCGATAAACATAAACGTTTTACCACTGTTTTTTATTGCGATTAGCAAGCAGTACCGCATATTTCTTTCTTTCTACACTTCTTAATAAATACCTCTTAATTTCCAATACATAACACATAATGTACATATTATGTTTTGGTTATAGATCGGAAGAATGTAGGAGTAATCGAGCTAATGCAGAATAGGGAGTCGTAAAACTCATACAAATACAACAATATATTATTAATTATTATTATATTATTATTATAAATCGCCAGCAATCGAAAACAATAAAGGTGTATCCAGATATATTTCATTCATATCCACAATTACTTATTGCACAAACTCCTTAGAAATCAAATAAAAATCATTTACAAAATTATTATAATTAACGATTAACTGAGTTCCTTCAACGCTAAATTAGGAAGACAACAAAGGGAAGAGACCTGCGTTGGAAAACATGGAATAGGAGCACGCAATGAAAGAGGGCAAACACTACTAAATTTACTCGAAGAACATCAATTAAAATCCATGAACACATTTTACAACAAAAAACATCAAAGAAAATGGACCTAGCGGAGCCCGGACGGGAAAACAAAAAACGAGATAGACTTTATCATCACAGACAGTAGAACGACAGTACAAAATGTAACAATTCTCAACAGGATCAAAATTAGTGACCACAGAATGGTACGAGCCCGGATAATATTAAATACATAACTAGCCAGGAAAAAACTAATTAAAATGGAAAGAATACGAATAGACCAGAGATATTGAATCAAATAGAAAAAAAATCTGGTGTGATACACTCACACAACTTCCTTTTACAGTGTTCTTATAATTGGTCAAAAATTTCATTTTTAATTTTTAGCCATTTGTCAAAAATTTTCAAAAATTACAAATACTACAAAAACGGTACAAAATAGAGCGTTAGTTGAAGAGACAAATTTTCTCTAGAATTTTAAGGTGAATTCAAAAATGTAATAATATACCGGGTGTTTTATTTAAAATAGGAGTTAATAAAAAAAAATAGAAAAAAAAACAAAAGAAACCCACTTTAGAAGTATTCAACTGGAAAATCACCTATTTTACATCAATACACATTAAAAATGTAGTAAAAATGTAAAGTTTAAAAAAATCGTTAGAGCCGTTTTTGAAAAAATCGAAAAAAATTGAAAAATCTCAAGAGTAAACACCTACTTCCGGTTATGCGATTTTCTTTAAAAGCTTGATGTCTCATCTACATAGTACACAAAACTTATATATGAAGTTTCAACGCCATACCTCTTTTCGTTTTTGAGATATTCTGTTCACAGACAGACAGACAGACACACACACAGACAGACAGACAGACAGACAGACAGACAGACCAATGAAAAAAAAATATGTTTTTTGGGATCAGGGGACTCTAAAACGTGAAGATCTGTTGAAAACTCAATTTTGAATTTTTGGGGTGAATCCAATACTTCCTTTATAGTAAAAGGAAGTAATATAAAAATACTATAGAGGCTAATTTTGCGAATAAACCAATTAGTGAAATGTCGAACATCGAAGATCTTTACAAATATCCAACCAGTCATGTGACAAGTGCTGCAAACAAGATATCCAAGCAAACGAAGGGAAGAAACACATTAAAACTCAGCGAAGATACGAAAAAGTTAATAGTCAAAAGGAACAAGGATAAAATAAATATGTCAGCAGAAGAACTAAAAGAAATAAACAAGAGTATTCGAAGACAAGTAAGAACTGACATAAAAGAATACAATGAATGAATTATAACCAAAACTATCGAAGAAAATAGAGGACCAAGAGTATTTAGGAAGAAAATCGCAGAAGGAAAAAGGGAAATGACAAGTATTCTAGATGAAAATGGAACCATAATACATAATGGAGAAGATATCCTCAAACACATAGGGAAATTTTACGAAGATCTATATTCGAGAAAGGTTAAAGAACCACCTATTAGTCCCAATGAAAAAAGAGCAGCATTGACCAAACACTACACCGAGGATATACCGCCAATTAACAAAGAAGAAATAGAAATAGTACTAAAAAGTATGAAAAATAACAAAGCCGCAGGATCGGACGGTATAGTAATAGAATTAATAAAAGTAGGAGGAAAAGCACTACTACAACATATAGTGACAGTATTTAATAAGTGTCTAGACATGGGTTAACACCTAAAGCATGGAAAGACGCGAATGTGATCCTAATATATAAAAAAGGCGACAAAAGAGACTTAAAAAACAACCGCCCGATTTCACTGTTATCGCATGTATATAAATTACTAACAAAAGTCATAACAAACAGAATAACAAACCGTCTGGACGCATTCCAACCATCGGAACAAGCGGGTTTTCGACAGGGGTATAGTACCATAGACCATATCCATACTGTGAGACAGGTCATGGAAAAATCATATGAATATAATCAATCTCTATACCTTGTCTTTATTGATTTTGAAGAAGCATTTGATACAGTGGAAATCTGGGCACTTGTTAATGCGCTGAAAAGATGCAGAATCGATACATCCAATTCATTGAGAACATATACAATAATGCAACCATAACAATACAAACATTCGAAAAAACAAAACCGGTGAATGTTAAACGTGGCATCAGACAAGACGGCACAATCTCGCCCAAACTGTTCACTAATGTACTAGAGGATGTATTCAAAACTCTGAATTGGGATGAGAAGGGTATCAACATTAATGGCGATTACCTCAATAATCTACGGTTCGCTGACGACATTGTTTTACTAACAGTAACAGACAATATTGAGGACTTGGAAACAATGTTAATGGATGTCGGGAAAGCAGCACAAGCAGTTGGGCTAAAAATGAATCTATCGAAAACAAAAATTATGTCTAATAGAGAAAATGTACCACCCATCCAAATTAACGACAATCTGCTAGAGGTAGTAGAAGACTATATATACTTAGGACAAAAACTAACTTTTGCGTCGGACACGCAAGCAGCGGAAGTTTATCGAAGAATCAAACTGGGATGGGCGGCATACGGAAAATTAAAGAATGTATTTAAATCTAATGTGTACCCGCAATATCTCAAAACAAAAGTATTCAACCAGTGCGTCCTCCCAACGCTTACATACGCACCTGAGACGTGGTCCCACACTGAAACTATAATAAAAAAGATGAAAGTGGCCCAGAGAGCAATGGAAAGATCTATGCTTGGAGTACAGCTACAGGAAAGAAAGACAAATCAATGGATAAGAAAAAAAACTAGAGTAGAAGATGTAGCAAGACGAATCGCAAGCCTAAAGTGGCAATGGGCGGTACATGTTACGAGAAGGGAGGACAACAGATGGAGCAAGAAGGTAACCGAATGGAGGCCAAGAACGGGAAGAAGACATCGAGGCAGGCCTAGAACCAGATGGAGAGATGATATATGCAAAATAGCCGGAACACAGTGGATGGGATCAACCACAGAACGCAGAAAATGGCGACAAATTGGGGAGGCGTACATGCAGAGATGGAGTATTTTTGCAATGGCTTATGAGATATTGTTGTGATATGATTGATAAATAAATTCAATCAAAAGTCCACCACACAAATTATTTTTAATTTTGAAAAAAATCAAACTTCGACTGATTAATTTCTGGGGTCGCCGATTTATAATATTCGCTATAGTAGTTTGCCCTATATTGATAATGCATCCATCTGTTAATAATAAATTGCTAGCTCAGATAAAGTACACATAAACTCAAAATCTCAGGTCTTGGGTTCCTAATTTCAATCGAATTTTAAAAACTGGCTCGGACGCCACTGCAAAAGAGATTTGAAATTCAATTCGAACCGTACTGCGCCGGTGCAGATAAACTGACAGATAAACTGACCCACATAATTCAACTTACACTGTCCGCCTGCGTTTTGAAATGAATTGTTAAAAGGTTTTAATGAGCAATTTGATCACGTAAGTTTTTAATTTCGCGCCTTCAATCGGCGTCACTAAGCTCTTTTGTTTTCCAGGCTAAAACCGCGATTAACTTGTTCCAAAAAGACGCTTCCATGCAATTGTTATTCTTAACCTCAAAATTTGGACTTAAAATGGAAATCCTGAAGACGTAGCTGCTCATGGACAGGAACAATAGCTCGATTTCGGTTCCGCAGCTCGTGTTTTAGGTAAGGTATCAGTTTCCCTGCTTTTTGCGCCGGTTAATTTTGGCAAATGCACTAACCTTACTTTCTTTCGGATGCTGCCTCGGAGACCTCTTCTATGGTGCCTGCGCTGTTTGTTGAGCCCCTTGAATGCTGAGACGGATGTGCGGAGTCTTGTAGACCTCGGCCGGACCTGCTGGTACCCTATATCAGCCTCTGGAAAGCCGCAGAACACTTGCTCAGGATGCTGGGACGACTGCCGTTGGAATCGGAGGAGGTGGCCGACGAAAATTAATTTTATATCGTAGAAATCGCCACCTTTACTCTCACAGATGCAGCACAAATTTCTCTACACACTGGTGATATTTTAAACTCAATATTTTTATGTTTACTATGAGAAATTAGTAGAGCAAAAACTGGCATGTCAAGAATAATTTTATTTCAATTGTTTGTGTCCAAGCTTCTTATAAACAATAAAGCATCTAAATTCAAATTGACAGGATATAAACTGGGTACAAATTAACAACTTCCAACAATAAATTCAAATTTTACAATACATTTTGTGAAATTTCTTACAACTAAAATAAATGTTTTTCAAATTCTTCTTTAAAAACGTCTCTTAGCGACACTCACTTCGTTTTATTATAATTGTCTTGTCGCGCACGTCACTATTGATTAACTATTTACACTAACTTTGTTCATTTCCTGTTAATGTGCGGTTTTCCTCATTAATTAAATAATGTGTCCTTTTCCCCAACTTTTATATTAATCTTGGTTGCATGTTCTATTTTAGAATTTTCTTCTGGATTGTGCTCTATTGCACCATGTTCCATTCATTTATCCTCTTCTCTTACCTTATTTTAAAAAAAGCTCATAACACACGTCTTTATGTAATTATTATTTTAATAGCTAACGCTTCATTTTAAGCTGTGCATATTTTGAACTATTGTGCCAGTTTTAACAAATTTTTAGGTTCTGTTTCTACATTGCCCAAACCTTTTATATTATGTTTTAAAATTATTTTACTGACTCCAATACATGAAAATTGAGCTTCAATATTTTTCTATTAATTCAATTACTTTCAATGTTAATGGCCAAGTTTCGCCATTGTGGTTATGATTTGATAAATTATACGGAATTTCTCAGTTGTATGCATTACCTCAACTCTGTGCTTTAGTGACATTATTTTTAATTTCTTTGCATTGCTACCAGAGCTGAGTAGAGGGCTAAATACCACTGCAATATAAACGCTGTAAATGATGATGATGATAATGAGTTCCTCTGCTATCTGCAAGTTACGATGCCGATGCAGATGACGCTGCGTAACCGGCAAACCGGCGAAATCGAAACGAATCGAGAGCCAAAATTTATTCGAATGATTATTCAAATAATCATTCGGTTATTAATATCATTCGAATGCAAATGATTCGGTTATGAAAATTGTTCGGTTATGCCCATCACTAATTTAGACCATAGGGTAATTTGTTTTTCATGATATGACGTCATCGACTTTTTTTTAAATAACAACCTATATTTCTTATTATTGATTTCGGTAGTACTTTTGATGCCGTTTTGAACGGTATAAAATTTTCAATATGTTCCATTTGAAAAAAATCGAGAATAATGGTCTTAAAATTAAAATTTCAAAACCAATGAAATGAGCAAAATAAATATAGTTACCGGTGGTTAAAACAAAAAATGATTAGTTACATGTCACAATTAAACAATTTGTAAATGTCATAACAAAATAAGCGTCCTTTGCTTTTTCTATTAGAATTTATCTTTAGCACACGATTTTATTAATAAAAATGGTACAATTAAGTGAGACACAGAATTGAATTTTTTATTATTTATTATTGTGTTTTTCAATTATTTTTTAAATTTCAATAAAAACAAATGTGCCATCAATGACTTTCTGTCAAACGCAGGTAACTAGATTTATTTTGCTCACCTCATTGGTTTTTAAATTTAAATTTTAAGACCATTTTTCTCGATTTTTTTTAGATGTAACATATTGAAAATTCTGTATCATTGAAAACAACATAAAAAGTACTACCAAACTAATAATAAAAAATACAGGTTGTCATTTACAAAATGTCAATGACGTCATAACTTTTAAAACAAATGACATAGCAACATAAAGGTGGTTGTAGTGTATGTCCTATAATTAAAATCGCTATATCCCTTCCAAGATTTTTTATAAAAATTAATATTAACAAAGTTAATGAATTTATCCGTTACTCTATTTCCACATTGTATAGGTGCTTGAAAGACTATTAACTAACTTACTGTACTACATGTAATTTGTATATTTTGTATATTTTTTTGTACTTATTAGCCAAGTACTAAATAAAAATATTATTATTATTATATACTACCCTAAACTGACAGGATTAAATTGTTATTTTTTTCCAAATCAGAGAAAATACAATTTGTTTTGTTGGTTTTGTGTGGAATCTATACCAACAACTCTCCAGTGCATTCTGTACAACTCAAAATGATTATAATGTTTATTGGAAGGTAACTATTTCCCGGTTTGGAGAAAAAATAGCATACTGAACTAAAGCACATTTCACGACTAATCTGTACTTCTCGAACTCACTTCCTTCGTCCAAGAAACGTCTACAGATCCATCGCGAAAAGTGATTCATTAGCTCCTTATAAATTAGTATACTATTTCCATATTCAAATGAAAATTATGTATACGCACCTCAAGCCTGTGAAGTAAATGAGTAAATCTGCATAATTAAAGTAGACATGTTGCTATTGATCCAGACTGCCAGATGCTACATTTTTGAAGTTTTACCATTGATCTGAAAGAGAAGAATATTCATTTTACAAATGAATGTTTTTTAGTTGCTTAATAAACTATCAATAAATATTATAGCAGCACATACAAACTATATAGTATTTACCGAACAAGTTCAAAAATTCAAGCAGTTAGCATTTAGAGGTAGAGGATTTGAGAATTGTACTGAATCTACAATATGTATGTAGTGCACCCTATTAATAAGTTTGTGATGCACAAAATCCGATGATCAACGCCGTTTAGCTCATGTTAAGTTATGTTACACATATACAGCAGGTACCTAAGTTCTGAAATGATTTACTCACATTTCTGTGTCCATACATCATCTGACTGACGATTGCTCAATGGTTGATATCACACGGTGTAATTTTCGCAAATGCCTAATATTAATCTGTATTACAACACACAAACCCATGCAAACAGCGCATTGAGATATCACATTGAATAATGGGCGCATTCAGACGACACAACAGTTGAGTGAGCGCTGATCAATCGCTCAGTTGGAGCGATGTAGGTTTGCTGAATGGCCTTTTTCAATTGACGTTGAGTCAACTGTCAAAGTTGTTTATTTTAACCTATAAATACAGCTGAATGTTGTGTTTTTGTGTTAAGAGGTACAAATTAACTGTAATACGTGAAATGAGTAATGTATTTACATTTTTGTTCAAATTTCCAAATAAACCATCTATTATGAGCGATGATACTATCAATAACAAATTAAAGTGTAATATCTTTATATTTTGTTCAAATGAAGGAATAAATATTATTTGATGAGTTGTTGATGTAGTTGTTCATGTATACCGCGATTTTCATTAACGCTGTAAAATACGCCATTATATTCATATTGCGCGGTAAACACGTCCATCTTACTGAGCGGTTTCTGATCAGTGAGCGGTTTTGAAATACGCTACTTAAAATGGCGACCGCTACCACGGAGCGGCTAAGTGAGCGGTCGCATTCAGCGACATTTCACTCAACAGTTGTACAACTGTTGTGTCGTCTGAATGCGCCCATTGAAACAGCGTCGCCATATTAAATACCTTGTTGCCTTTTGCTCTACTCCGCTGCAAACTGTCTACTCCATAAAAGTAACAAGATAGAGAAGAAATAAAGAAGCCTGAAGCGTGCATGCTATACTTAATAGCACTTCTCTATCTACTTTGATGTCACAATATGTTTATTATAACACCGAAAACAGTGCTACAATGGAGTCCATTACAGCACTGTTTTTGCATTGTTATTTTCATATGAAAAACGTTGAAACAGCCTACTTTGTTTTTTTATACTGACAGATTGTCACATTTATGAAATGTCAAAATGCAAAGTTTTTGATTATGTCTATGCAAACTAGATAAAATAGTATATTATACTCGTTTAATAAGAGGAATTGTAGCAATCGTTCCATTGGAGCACTCCTTGCTGTGCTCGTCGTGCCCAAACCCTCTTATTAAACTAGTATAATAATATACTATTTTAATTGCTATATAATTTCAACGACTAACTAATAGATTGTTAAAGTAAAGTAAAAATTAGTTTTTTACTTCCCTCGTCTAAAAGATTAACACCCGTATTCATAGTCGTTCGCCAGCGGATCGCCGGCGACTCGCCAGAGTTTCGTTATAAATAGTATGTTGGCGGCACTGTACGTCTATGTCAAATTCGAGGTGATCAGGTTAGGTTTTCAGTCAGTTTTGACAGAAATTGACACAAAACCTAACCTGATAACCTCGAATTTGACATAGACGTACAGTGCCGCCAACATACTATTCATAACGAAACTCTGGCGACTCGCCGGCGATCCGCTGGCGAACGACTATGAATACGGGTGTTTAGTCACCGCGAAAAATCACCTTCACGGATTTCGTCAGATCTTCACATTTCAGGATTACTGGTTGACGAAAAACAGGTTTTCTCAATTCCGTCTGTCTGTCTGTTTGTATGTATGTCTGTCTGTCTGTCTGTTGGCAGTATAGCTCAAAAACTATTTGTTGGAGGAAGACGATATTTTGCATGCAGATTATATTTCTACTTGGCATGAAACCGAGAAAATTTCGGTCAAATATATACAAAGTGAACACCTTTAAAAAAATAAAACTTTGTCTATTTTTGCTTTAACTGAGGAATAAATAAAAGTATTAATTTGTACAAAGATTAGGCTTTATACTTGACAAAAATTGGACCCAACAGATGCAGGGTAATTGTTATAAAAAATGATGGGGAAGAATAAGCTGTTCATTATAATACAGTCGCTGCGCGCTGTTATTAGGCACAGTTCCGTAGCACAGTGGGATCGGCGGGTGCGATGCTCATGGGATGCTCATTTACCTATGAAATGCCTTCTGTAGGCGCTGAAATCGAATCCCGTCTAGAACACTTTTTTAATTGCAAATTGAAGTAATTTGCATTAACAATTGTTTTCTTTTATTGTTTAAGTATTATTAGGAACGTTGAGATATTTTGTACAACTAGTTTTGAAAGTCATACTTTTTTTCATGAATTTGCAGTTTGATTAAAGAGGGCGAAGCAAATGAAGAGAAAGAGCTGCACCACCTCTCAATCTTCGTGACAGACACCACATGCTACCGCCCCCGGTAGAGAAAAGCCATGGGTGACATGATCGAATACCAACACGATAGGAAAAGAGTGCACTCCCGAAAGAATTACGCGCTCTGGCCATTAAATAAGGTTCAAAAGGTGGGAAGTAAGAAAAGGAAGAAGAAAGACCGGATACGCCGGTAGAAATACGGAAATCTTGGGTAGAACCTGGTGGTTCGCTGACGGCTAGTATCCACTCCCCGGACCCCCGGACCACGGAAGACGGGAAAAAACAAGATGTTCCAAAAGGAATGGTACTTCACCAGGGGTCCACTAACGACAATCCGACAAAGGCTTCATTCTCTCGGGGAATCAAGGGGAAAACAAATCAAAATAACGAGTCTCGACAGCAGACTCGACTGTCCTTCCAAAAAAAAAAAAAAAAAAAACAACAGCCGACTATGTCTGAAAAACACATTGCACGCACTGCAACGACAGGCGCAGACGCTGACTGAACCTTAACACCGGACCCACGACAGCCGTCTGGCAGTCCGGTTTGAGAAGGCGGAAAACAAAACAATAACAAAGGGTTTGAGTAAGTGTCGCCGGGACACGGTTGATAGTATTGAGAGAAGATGAATAAAAAATAAAGATACAACAAAGAGGAGGAAATCGTAATCCGGTTGGGTTGTCTGGTAAGAACCAGGAAGACGTGCGAGAAGTGATTGTCAAAATCGAGTGAATATGGGTCGTCTTACTCCTGTGCATAATTCCGACTAATCCACCAATCGAACACAAAGAAGTATATCACTGTAAAAAATGATGACCATAATCCCATCCAAAGGTTACCTGAAGAGGGCACGCTGTGCACGATAAACGACCCAGAATACGATAAGAGTGCACGATACTGCGGTAAGCGTTAATGCTGTTGACGATGATATTAGCAAACGAAGTTGGGAGATGCACGATAAAAATGGAAGCGAATAAAAACTCAATAAAAAAAAAGATTGTTTGAAAGACCTTGAAAATCCGCAAGAGCGAATCTTCCAAACACACCAAGTCCAAACCAGATCTTAACAACTAACCAATACACAGTAATGAAGGGCAAAATGGTTTCCAACTTGTCTACCACATATCAACGCTGCACAACACCCAACAACAACAAAACACGTCAACATCGATAATCGGGAAACGTCAACATTGATAAACTTTACTAACTTCAACTTCAGTTCGGGACGGTACGAGAAAAATCTCAAATCAGTTCAAGACTAAACAAAATCAACGACAAAGAATCGAAATCCCAACTAATAATTCGAAAAACCATGGTTCGGTAATTTCAGTAATAGGTAATCAACACCAAATCCGACTAAAACGGGAAAAATTATATATAATCTGTGACTAAACTTCACAACAGCATGAAGTAGCTCTATCTTACTCGAGAATCACTAAGATAAGAAACGACAGTAAAAGGCGAAAAAGGTTTTCACGAAAATAATATGCGAACACGAGGACAACATTTTTTAGACGATCAACAGAAGGAAAAGTCCCGAGAGTCAACAACCAAATTTAGACTTACGAAACCGTGAAATAAATGAAATAAACGATAATAAAATTTGTGATAGTTTAAAAACAAATCTACGCATAGGTAGTGAATATATAAACGTTTGCAGTATTAGGGACAAAACAGATATGCTAAGCATGGCCATCTATTATTACCCAGAAGTCATCTGTATAACAGAAACGTGGCTGACAACTGAGAAAGTTGCAGTCCTCAAAATTCAAAAATACTACGCAAATAGCTATTCAAGATCAATAATGCGTGGTGGAGGAGTCGCCACCCTGGTAATGGAGGATATCCCTAGTAACATCAAGTCAGTTACGACAATCCCACTTGCTGATCAATTGTTCGAAGCGGTAACAATACATTTATAATATATTAATAAAATAAAAATTAATGTAAGCTGTGTATACTGTATCGGTCACCAGATGCTAGCGATAATTATTTTTATTTCATACTGTCGGGAAAATACGACTTTACGTCATTAATTTGAGTCCGGAAAGTGGAACATTACATCACAAGACCGGAAAGTGTTGCTAGCCAACTGCTGATTAATATGTTGGTGGCACTGTAAGTCTATGTCAAATTCGAGGTTATCAGGTTAGATTTTCCGTCAGTGTTGACACAGACTGACGCAAAACCTAACCTGCTAACCTCGAATTGGACATAAACTTACAGTGCCACCAATTTCTAACAGCATTTCAGTTTTAAAAAATCAAGTATGCCTTGGAAGTTTTAAAAAAACCTATTTTACCATAGAGCTGCGTGCCTTTTATGTAGCAAATACGACAAAAATTTATTAAAAAAAGTTGTTTAGAATCAACATTTAGGCTCCTATACCAAATTTCAAAATCTTCGGCCAACTTTGATTTCTCACATTTTCTTTTACGAGTATGTTTAGGTCCCATATCAAAGAAGTTTACTTTTAACAAAGACAGCTATGGAAAAACAAATATTTTTAACAAAGTTTTTTATTTCATAATAAAAAAACTTTGTTAAAAATAAACTTCTTTGATTTGGGAAATAAACATTAAAGAAATATTTGTCACATAAAAAGCACTTTATTTAGTTAGAAAATGGCGTTTTTCGAAATTGTGTAAATCCAAAAAGTGCTATTTTTCGGAAATTAATCAAGATTTTAATGAGATTTTTTATTGTGTGTTAGTTTTAGCTGACTGAACAATCTCAAGGCCAGAAAACTTTTTTTTGTAAAATGCGTCTCTATCCCTACTAGTAAATGCATGTTTCGTAATTATTTAAAAAAATCAAAAATTTACTGATAAGGTGACAACTTTTGTTTGGCCCATTTGTAATCCCTTTGCAACCACCTCTGGTCTTCAGTGTTTGATTTTACAAGAAATTCTAAATAATTTTTTTTCATTTAATGCCAGCCTTTTGGCGATCACTTTATTATTTGATTATAATAATTTTCTTACGTAGTGCATACTGTCGTTTGCGAATTTGAATTCGGCGCCGATTTGTTCCGGCGCCGAGCTGGCCTCGCGCCGAGATGGCGGCTCCGAGATGTCCTAGACCCTACCTAGAAGCATGTTATTTTTAGAGCAATCACTACTTGTCAGCTGTAGCATAAACTACGCCAGGGTAAATTTTACCCATGGCGAGCGTCCTTACGTTTTATAAGCTGCTAGTTGGTACTTGTGACTTGTACCGTTATTTTTGTAGTGACTGGTATGTCCAAATTGCTTAAATGACAACAATTTGAACATCGAGGAACAAGACGAAAACATGATGACGAGTAACAAACGTTATAGATCTTTTTTATGTTTTTGTGTTTCTCTCTAAAAATGTGTTATTTATTTTTAAAATATTTTGTTTGTAATGGAATTAACTAATAAAATATTATTATTTCTGCACTAAGCCTTCTAAAAACAATTTGTGCAAGAAATTATACATAATAATAATTCGAGTTTGTAACATACGATAGCTAAGCTAATCTAACAGATAGTGGGTAAAATATACCCTGCGCGCGTCTTCATGTGATAAATATCCGCGCGCGTCCACAAGGGTTAATGACGGTAACAACTATTCAAACTCTTAATTTTAAATGACAACTACGTTACTTAAAAGTGGTGACACTTCGTCATATAAATGACCACTTCACTGCACATTGTGAGCTTTAAAATTACTACAAAAGACACAGTACCTTTGAGGGGTTCAGCAGCCATTGCTTCCAATAAAGCCGCCCCAGGCAACTGCCAATCTGCCTGAAAAAATGCGAAAACGAAGTCTTCACGACCAGGGGTTGCCATCTCTCAAGGGGCAAACCACGAAGTACGCAAACGACATTCTACGACACCCGACGCTTCGTTAAGAAAAACTAGCACGATTGAAAATTCCATTTATTATCAGCCCAGGCCGATTATAGAGCTTCCAACTTATCGATACGAATTCTCGGCTACGATTACTGCAGAAACGTCTCTCGTAAAATTAGAATATTGACAAACAGACACCTATTTCGACGAGAAAAGCAAAAATTGTCACAGGCGACGAACACAATACAATAAAACGGGAATACCCGGTCAAAATACAGAGGAAAACAACTTCAAACTATTTCACCAGTTCAATCACAACGGAAGTCTTAATTAGGCGAGCCCCTGACGAGTTTAAGAAACCGTCAGTGACCGAAATCGCACAGCAAATATCACTTGTTGACTATTTAAAGGCTCAAACAAAACTCTCGGGGCGGGCGCGGGCACAAGGAAAAGAGGATGAGGCGCTCTCGCTTGCTTTCCTTGTCCCTCTCATCGATTCGCTCTAACACAACATTACAGTTGCTCCTTCGAACCAAAGGCCGGTACGCCGTACGATCAGAACTGTACTAGGCTATATTATAACGAGCGGAAAGCGGTCGCACACAAACGATCACAACTGTACTGTATTAAAGCGAGCGGGAAGCGTCGATATTTGAATTCGAAGTGAGAGCGCGTAATTGCCAGTGTTTGAACTAAAACATGCGGAAAACGCTGATTTTCAAATGTAAATGCGGGAAAACGCTTAATTTTAATTAAGGAAGTACTTACCATTTGAGATTGTCGAATGACAAATGTAACGAGGAAGTATTTGTAATTGATTTTTCAAAACTAGTTTGAAGTCAGTTGACAGATGTATTGAGTTGTCATATAAAATAAGAACATAAAATTTCAGAATATAAGCAATCTAGATTATAAAGAATCCGACGTGATTTTTAGTCAAGTGTTTCTACTGAGGCTAGCAGTAAATAATTTTGATTGTAATGCTTTATTATTTCCATATTATATTTTCACCCCGTAGATTTGTTAAAAGCCTCTTTATTTATAATTTTCCAAATATTTATATAAAATAAGGCATAATTTCTAGTTGTTTATTAGCGAAATGACTGTTTTAAAATTCTCTGTACATTTTTCTATGAGTTGTTATTCGAACTGCTAAACAAAAAACTTATCTCTCTGATGGTTACAATTCTTACTGCCCTCTTAAATATAAAAATGTCCTAACTATTACATGTTACAATCCAGTATTACTAAAGCAAGCATAATTGTCAATATAACCTTGGTTTACACCTTTTATCATAGTTGACCTCAACCATGAGAGTTAAATATTTAATTTCTATTTTATTGTCACATCTACATTAATACTTGTCTCAATTTTAATATTCCTGAATTATTTCAAAATTAATACCCATCTTAATTAAAACCCCTCAACATTTAGTTGTATTGATCTTACAAATTTATCATTGTTTTTATTTTTATTTTACCACTATTACAAACAGAGTAGTTGTATCATAACAATATAATATATATATCGAGAGATCCAAAAAAACTCATCCTCAGCGGGCGGTGAAATTCAAACGTTTGAATAACATGTTGGTAGCATGTAAGTCTATGTCAAATTTGAGGTTAGTAGGTTAGGTTTCGCGTCAATCTCTGTCAAAACTGACGCAAAACCTAACCTACTAACATCGAATTTGATATAGACTTACAGTTCTACCAACATAATATTATTGAAACGTTTGAATTTCACAGCCCGCTGAGGATGAGTTTTTTTTTGGATCTCTCGATATATAAGGTTTTCACAGGCCGTGGCGGCCCATTGCCTGAATTGTTTTCTTCCACTCTTTCCTGTTGGCAGCTTCCCTTCCCCAGTCTTCTATTCCCACTTTCTTCAGGTCTCGTAGCACTTCGTCTTTCCATCTACTTCTAGGTCTCCCTCTGGCCCTTATCCCTACTGGGTTTATCTGTCATTCTGTTGTTCTCCATGCGTTGTACGTCGCCCAACCATCTAGCTAGTTGTTGTCTTACATGCTGTACTATTGTTGCCTATTTGTACAAATCCCCTAACTTCTGGTTTGTCCTTCTTCGCATTACACCGCCTTCTTTATGCCCGCCGTATATTCTCCTTAAGATCTTTCGTTCCCATATCAGCAATTTCGACTCTTTTCTTGTCCCGAGCTTCCACACTTCACATCCATATATAACTATTGGCCTCTGTACTATTTTGTATGATTGGATTTTTGCTTTTCTCGATACATATTTTGATTTCAGGATGGATGCTAGAGCTCCTGCTGCTTTATGTCCTCTTATCAGTCTTGTTTTATTTCCTCTTCTTCTCTTCCATCATCTGTAATCTGTACCCCTAAATATGTGAATGCTCTAACTCTTTCCATTTCCAGTGTTTCTTCACCTTGTCGGTCTGTTTATTTTGCTTCTTAATACGTATTCAAGAATATGTTAAAAAGGCTCGTTGAAAGTGGGTCGCCTTGTCTCACTCCGTTATTGACATCAAAACTCTCCGATGTTTTACCTTTCCATTTGACTTTGTTTGATGTGTTTCGAAGTGTCATCTGCACCAGTTTAATCAATTTTCTTGGTATTCTTAAATTTTTCATTGCCTTCAAAATCATTTTTCTTTTTATTTTGTCGTAAGACTTTAGGAAATCAATGATCGCAATATGTATCTCCTTATTGTATTCCCGACACATATTCTGGGTTTCTTTTAATATAAATATCTGGTCAGCAACTGAGCGGCCCGGTCTGAGTCCTGCTTGATATTCTGCCATTTCCTTTTCTGTGTACTTTTGTAATTTATTTCTTAGCGTTATTGCGAGTATTTTGTAACTTGTGTCCAGAAGCGTTATCCCTCTGTAATTGTTGTAGACTGACTTCTCTCCCTTTTTATATAAGGGGGTTATTACTTCCATTCTCTCGGGATCTTTTCCTGTTGCCATATTTTGGTGATTAGGTTGTGCATTTCAGTAATTAGCTCCTCCCCTCCGTTCTTGATTAACTCATTCTTTATTCCATTTTCCTCGGGGGCTTTTCCATTTTTGTCTTTTCCAGTGTGGCTAATATTTCATCTCTTGTTGGCGGCTCTATGATTTCTATTTCCATTTCATCTTCTTCTATTATTTCAGGACTATTTTTTCTCTTGTGCTCTTCTTATTCTTGACTTGTGACCTCTTCTCCATTTAGTAGCTCTTGAAAATACCTTTTCCAACCCTTTATTATATGGTCTTCGTTACTTATTCTTTCTCCTTTCTCATCTTTGAAAGCTATTGGTATTTGTCGGTAACATCTTCTAGCCTGCTTTAATTCTTGATAAACATTTATTATTTCTCCATTTTTATAGTATTCTTCTGTCTGCTCTGTTCGTGTTTGTCAGAAGTTTCTTTTTGCTTCCCTGAAAATTCTTTTTGTCCTTCTTTGATTTGCATATTCTGTTTTATCTTCCGGCTTTCTTATACCTATCATTTTCTTTCTTGCTTGTAGTTTCTTTTCGCGTTCCCTTTCACAGTCAGTATTAAACCATTTGTTAGTCCTTTTCTTTTTTCGTCTGGTCGTTAGCGATTGGTCTGCTACACTCTTTATAGTTTCTTTAATCCCCTTCCAAATATCTTCGATAACATCTTCATTCTTTTGTTTTTCTTCTTGCATTAAACACTCGACCTCGTATTCTGGTTTTCTTGCTTCATTAGGTTGTTTTTCGGTTTTCTCATAGTTGCGTGCCAATAAAATTGTCACTAAATAGTGATCTGAGTTCATGTCTGCCCCTCTTCTTGATTTTACATTAATCACCACTTTCGTGTATTTAGCTTGTATTAATACATTGTCCACTTGGTTGATAGTCTTGCCGTGCGGCGATACCCAGGTACCTTTATATATCTCCTTTCTTTGGAAAAAGGTGCTTACAATTCTACAGTTTTTTCCCGCTGCAAATCCGATTAGTTTTGTTCCATTTTCGTTAGTTTTAGCGTGTTTACTATACTGGCCTATTGTGGGCCTGAAAGTTTCTTCCTTACCAATTTTGGCATTGAAATCGCCTATAATCATTTTTATCACTTTTGTTTGACTGCAGTTTATTCGGTCATAAAGGTTTTCTAAACTGTCGTAGAATTCATTCTTAATTTCTTCTTCCTTATCTACCGTTGGGGCATGACCATTGATGATGACTATAGTATTCCTCCCCATCTCGATTGTTACATAACACAGTCTTTCACTTATTGGTACAAAACTTTTGACCTTGTCATTTAGCTCCTTCGATATTAAAAAGCCGGTTCCAAAAACCCGTTTTTCGCTTCCACTGTTGAAGAATATATACTCCTCCAGAGATATTTCAAAATTTTCCTTTTGCTTTGTTTCTTGTAATGCTAAAACTTTTAAATCGTACCGTTTTGCCTCTAACTCCAGTTCTTTTATTGCTCCTTCATAGTTTGGTCCTTGTAGATTCCATGTACCCATTTTCCATAGATTTTGTTTCTTCACCATTTTTTGTTCCTTACTCTTCTCGTTTTTTCTAATTTTCAGTTCCGCAGATATTTTTGCCCAGCTCTCAGTTTCCTTTTCACTATTTCTCTCTCTTTGTAATCGTAAGAGTCCTCCCGCGGGTATACTAATCTCCTTTTGCCTTTGTTTTTATCGTCGGGCGGTCTCTGATTTTGCAATTTATTCGTTAGAATTTCCATTTCCCTATACAGTACATTTCTTTCCCTGTCTATTGTTTCTTCTCGTTTTTTTATCACAGTTTTTAAATTGCTTATTTCTGTTAGACTGTTTTTTATCTCCAACTGTTGGCTTTGTAGTTCTTTATGCAGTTCTGTTTGTAGCAGCTGCATTTCCGCTAGCCTTTCCTGGAGTATTCTTGCTAGATCTTCGTTTTCCATTTCCGGCGCTTATTTATTTTCACGTGTATGCACTCCTTTAGTTTATTTAGTCTGATTTGGGATGGTCCAATTGGAGCCTGTTTTCGTATGACGTCTGCATTGCGTCAGAGTATGCGATCGCTAATTATTAACTTTTGTATGTATGTATTATCTGTAACCTCATTTACCTTGCGGTGTCGAGGCTGGTGTAGAGTCCCTGTATATAGGTTACTAAGAGTTGGGCAAACAACGGGATACATTTTGATTGGTTTGGATCACTTTTTGCAAGGCATGTGTGATAAAAGTGTCTGTTTTTACATATTTTGTAACATGTTACGACCGATAGATTCACACATGCAAACCTAAATTTTAACTAAATTGGCCGTATATTCCTAATATTCGGTTCTAGAGATCATAAGAATGACCAATACTCTGAAAACGCTCTCATCAAAAGCAAGTTAGCAAGATTGATTTACATAACCTCTTTGTTCGACATATGTCAAATATATAATTTGGACCAAAAACGTTTGTCAAATCAGGCTGTTTGCCCAACTCTTAGTAAACTATATACAGGATCTCTAGGCTGGTGTAGAGTCCCTGTATATAGTTATATAAGAGTCGGGCAAACAGAAATGTCAGCCGCCATTAGTGTTCCAAAAATAAATGATGCGTTCAAGGCCGGAGTTGTTTTTCTTAATATGTGTCACTTTGATGAATTTAATTACTTGTCAGTTTGACATTGTCAATAAATGGTAAACTTAATGCATTTACGAAAACTACACTGGTAGGTATCTACCGTTTACCGATTGGTGGTCAGCTGATTTTGCAGTAGATAGATCGGATTGAGTAATTTACGAGCGGGTTTTTGGTGGTGTAGTAAACATATAACCTCTAAAAACTTGTCTTGTCATCGAATCGAACAATATTACGTACGTCATTTAATTGTCATTGCCATAGCCACCCTTCAAATTTCCATTTTAGATTACTGCGCATGCGCAGTGGATCGTAGCCAATCAAAAATTGAACCGCGTTTGCCCGACTCTTATCTTACCATATACAGGGACTCTAGGCTGGTGCTATATGCGCTGGCATCTGGCGGTACAATGATCAACTTGCCCCGGATTCGGGATACAGAGTTGGATCGCGCCTTTGGTGCTTGCGCAGCAACCATTGTATGAGGTGTGTGTCTTGGTGATGTGTTGACCTTGTTACTATATCTCTTAGGTCTGTGGTTGTTCTGAGTAGAGCACAGTTAATTTGGTGCCCAACTGTGAATGGTCTCACTGAGCCCGATTCTAATCGCCAAGGATACGGAAAAATACTGACCCCAGCGGGATTCGAACCGAGGACTTGCTTAATGCAAGCCTGGCGTTAACCCATCTGCGCCACGCAGCTTCGTTTGATTATTATTAAGTTTTAATAAATAATAAATAAATAAATCTCTATTCAAAATCTGAATCGCAAGGACGAAGTTTAGCAGAGCTATTCTTCCACTTCGCTCTTGTAAATACAATAAAATTAACAATATGAAATGCAATGCCAAAATACATAGATACAAAAATACATAAATACAACAATGTATCACGGAGATACTCGAACACTACCTATCAACGCTGTGTCTCAAATAATATTAAAAATAACTTTTCTTTAAATTGTTTGGATGATAAGTTTTTGAACGACTGAGGAATATCATTATAAGTTTTAGCAATGTTGAAAGTGTAAGCTCTTTAGAATATAGACAGATTATAGTGCGGTATTGTGATTAAACCTCGATGCCTTAAGTTCAGATTATGCACATCAGTCCTGAAAGTAATCTTATTGTATAAATAGGGAGGCCGTTTGTCTGTTATTATATTACGAAATAATAATGCACTATGGAGATATATTCTGTTTCTCATATTTAACCATTTTGTATCATGTAATTTATGAGAAATATGATCAAATTTGCGAATACCGTAAATAAAACGTAAACAGGAATTCTGAACCCGCTGTACATACACCGGAGCACAATAGATAAACTGTGATAACACCAATGAATCGCAGAGAATAGTTTCAACTTTCTGATTTAAGTATAATCTATGTGGATATAAAAGCTTTAAATTATAATATGCCCTTTGAATACATTTGCAAACGTGCTCTTTTTATCTGAATGAGTTACCCATAATCAAACCTAAATTTTTGGCACTGTTCACTAGTGGTATCTCAGTGTTATCTATCTTTATGTGTGGTACTATCAAGTTATCTTTTATTTTACCAAATAATAAAGCACATGATTTTAACGGATTTAGCATGTGGATGCTGTTGCGATAGGTGAAAAATAATATTCAAATAATCATTTACATCATGGTGTAAAGAATACAAGGTGTCCCCAATAGGACATGGTCCCACAAATGGCACGATTGGTAGTACTGAAGTGTATTGTTGAAGACGCTGTCGATGTCAAATTCGAGGTTAGGTTTTGCGTCAGTTGGTGTCAGATTCACGCAAAACGTAACCTGCTAACCTCGAATTTGACATCGACTGACAGTGCCAGCAACAATATACGATCGCAACCATGGTTACACCATGATCGTGGCCGTGATGGATTTCCTGAGCAGGACCATCGGGGATTGGTTGACATCTCCCCTCTACTTTCTGAGCGATTGCCCATCTCGGGAGCGTTTCACCTTGTATTCTTTACACCATGATTTACATCATGAACTGCACGACCAATATCATCAGGACGAAATGCATGATATATCTGGGTATCATCAGCGTACATGCGAACACTACAAGTCGCTAATCTATTATGGAAGTTACTAGTGTATACCGTGAATAATAATGATCCAAGTATGGAACCCTGTGGTACTCCTCTCTCTATATTTATGAAATTAGATATAATATTTTGAACTTTAACACATTGTTTTCGATCATTTAGATAGCTTTTTATTAAATTAATTGCTGAAGAATAAAGACCAATGTAATGCAAGATGGCAAATAATAAATTATGGTTAATTGTGTCGAAAGCCTTACTATAGTCAGTAAGGCTTTCGCTTTCAGTTTTTAATTTTCACTTCACCTTGGTTAGCATTGAGTTTTACGTGTGGGGCGAGGCCGCGGCTGATAGCTACTCGTCGCCGCAACCTCGCTATCGCGTCCGTGTCCGTGACTGGTAATGCACCGTTAAATGTGGTTTTGCCGTATGCAGGTGTGCGCAATTTGTATGTCTTTTGAATGTATTTTACATGCACTATTTTGGTGTTTGTATCTACTGTAAACTACTTTACCGTGACCCGTATTTTGTCTTGGAGGCACTCTTCACTTAATTAGACCTTATCTGCACTTTTCTCACTTTGTTTACGTTGTACTTTGGTTAAAATCCCCGTTTTTACCGCCAGTCGAGGCCACACCTGTCGGTTACTCGACGTCGTAAACGAGAATTCTCCAAAACCAATTTGGAGGTGCCAAAAAGAATTTCTACAGGCAATAATAATTCATCAATTGAACTTTTTTCTTTCTTTTGGAATAATAACATCTAGGTTCCAAAACTACATCCTGGTATACAGTGGACGTGCAAAAACAGAAGGAGCCAGATCAGGAGTAGGACTACTGATCCATAACAAATACGAACATAACATCGATACAATAGAATATATAAACGATCGTATATTGTTAGTAAAGATAACTCTTTGCGACAAACCTATGCATATAATATCAGTGTATGCCCCAGATAGCAGCAAACCAGAGCAAAGTGCTATTGAATTTTATGAACAATTGCAGCGCCAAATCGATAAGATACCAAACAACGAAAGGATAGTGATTTTAGGTGACCTAAATGCCAGAATAGGCAATGATATCGTAGATGGTGTCAAACAAGCGTTTAACGAAGATATGTTAAACTCACACAACAAAAATAAGGGTCAACAAACAACTCACAAAAGAAATAAAAACAAACACGGGAATTCGTCAAGGAGATACTCTAAGCCCACTACTGTTCAATCTCATCATGGACAAGATAATAGAGATGGCGCGATAGCTGGCAGTCAGTATCACAAGACCAGTAAAGTTAAAGACACAAACAGAGGAATGCAACCCAGAATAAACAGGCGTTTCGCCTTACAAAAAGAGGAAGAAGAAGAAGAAGAATAGATATGTTTGTTGCTTATTCAAATAAATATGCTGCCAATAAAAATAAAAACATTAATTTGATATCTAGTGATAACTGATAACAACAATTTAGATAAGTCAGATCGTTTTGCTAAAATGATATCTCTTATCAACAAAATGAATAAGTTATTCCAAGAGTTCACCCCATTGTACGAAAATCATAGCGTTGATAAAGCCATGGTACCTTATTTTGGGCGCCGTGGACCACTTGATCGTTCCTCAAGAAAAACAAACGCGCTGTCGATTCTGCCATAAGGAAGTTTTAAGCCATATCATACTAAACAAAAAAGTGTATTTTTTTTATTAGTATATGTATAACTATTGCATGAAATTTAAGTGACCAAATAGAAATTAAATATACTGCATTTTATAAAGTCTAATGCCTACTGTCCTTTAAAAAGGACACTAATTTTGTAGTATAACAAAAACAAAAATTGATAAAATATTGATGAAAATATAATAGAGCTTATTTATTGCAATTTTAGAAAAAAAAATTAAAGTTTTACAAAAATATTTTTCAAGCATAACTGGGTTAATAAATATGGAAGATTATTTACTTAATATTAAGTTTATTTTTCAAAAATGGAAAGAAGTTGGAAATAATGAAGTGATTGCTAAACTAAGACAAATTTATTAATCAAAACTTAGAAATAAGATACAAAATATAAAAAAAAACTCATTAACAGCGTTAAACCAAAGAGCATATAATGAGAAGAGACTCAGCGCTGGGACGTATTAGCGTATAGCTTAAAATCTCCCGCCCGCTAGGCTCCCAGGTCTTATCCCTCTGGCGGGAGGGATCCCAGTTAAACAGCTCAGAGCAAAACCATGATTCTAGAATTCGTTGGTTTAAACTGCAGTGCGGTGTTGCCAAGGTTAACACAACCTTCGAACGATAATAACTTGGGTTACAAAACGCAGGTAGACAAAATTTCTCATTGTCTCTTATCCCAAACATTGAAAATACGCCAATTTTATAAGTACATAATTCCTAATACGTTTATATCAACCGTTGCTTTGAAGTATAGCGATTATTTTTATTTATCGTGGTTTTTGTTTGGATACCTATTTCTTTGTAATTGCAATCGCAAAACAAAATAAAGCACACTATAATGCGAAATACGCGCGAAATATGCGTTGCCACGTTAGCGATTTGTGGATTTATATTATAAAGTTAAGGGCATTTAAAATCTGTTAAAGGGTTGCTGTAACCTCATGTCGTCAAACGTTTCCACTGAACATCTGGATCCTATTGAGGTCAAGCTGTCTTGCATACAATGCTTTGGGTTGCAAGAGCCGCCCACGCGTTTAAATGACAGGAAATGTTTATTTATGACTCTGTAAATTTAAACAGTAATCTAGAATAAGATAATTGTGTGCCATTACATGAAAGTAGTCATTTTTAACGAAAAATCGTGAAGAAGGTAACACTTTTTTTAACGCAAAATCCTGAAAAACAACACTTTTTTAAACTAATTATTTGATTGAAATTGTGAATTGTCAATTTGACAGTTGAAATGTCTGAAGTCCTTTTCGACACAATTTTGAGTTACAAGAGATCACTATGCAATAAATAACATCTACAGTCGGCGCCTTAGAAATTGGAACAATACTATGATATGCTCTTTGCTATGATATATTTTGCTTGTATTTTTAGTGCACAAACTGGGCTTTTGCAGTTGTGATGGTTTATTATTGTTTGTCAAATATGAAATAACAGCTCACATTAATGAAGTAATCACAGCAAAAAAATAATAATAACTTAAATATTACAACACAACATGTTATGTGTCCCGATTTCTAAGGCGCCGACACGTATGAAAGCAACTATTTTTCACTCATTTTCTTGCGTTAATCGCACTGCAAATTCATGAAAAAAAGTATGACTTCCAAAACTAGTTGCACACATAACTGTTTAATTTTTTTTATTTGAATAAGTTTCAACGCTCACACTGACAGTCATAAAACGAAATTTGTCTTCAAATTTTACTGCTAACTTTAATAAAACTACGTCTACTGTTTTTGTAAATTAAAATGCGAATAATTAATTTTTCGTTGACCGCTTGTTAATTCCTAAAAAAGGATGGATTAATAGATGTCATTAATACACTGTTTTTGATTAATACACTCTTTTTCATTAATTAACTGTTTTTGTGATTTTGACGTTTTGATGATATTTTGCATGAAGGTTAGTTGTATTAATCAAAATTTTCACCACAAAAAAGATTTTGTGGTCAACGAAAAAAATTTGTAATCAACTCGTTTGTTAATGGGCGATTAATAATCTCAACTATTAAAGGCACTCACATCGCTCGTTCGTGCTTTAAACAGTTTCGATTATTAATCGCCTTCGTTAACACACTTGTTGGTTAAATAACAATTCCCACAACAGTTATACAAAAAGTTGGCCAATGGTATGTTTTAATAAAAAAAGTGTTACGAATACAAGAAAAAATTAAGTAGTTCTTTATTTATTAGCTGTAACTCGCTAGAATGGGTAGGTCAATATCTATAAATAAAAACTTTATAGTTGGTAAAGAAACGTGATCTTTACAACAAAATGAATTAGGAAATTAGGACAAGTAATTTTATTTTAGTTTAGTTCAGAACAAGCTAGCTGATGGTACAGTACCTTACAGTTTAGTAAGATCTGGATTTAAATCCTGTATTCAACGTATTTACGTATTGAGATTGTGTTTTAAGTATTCTTCGATTTAATAATTGGTGCGACGCAAGTCATAATAATAAATTTTCAATGGCTCCTTTAACATGTGCCTATTTTGGTTGTTTGCGAAATCGCAAACAAGACTGCGATTTAAGTTTCTTTCGTTTTCCGAAAGATACCTGCAGACGTGGGAAGTGGTTAACTAATTGTGGAAATCTGAATCTTTATAAACTCTCTTCTGAACAATTACGTGAAAAGCGAATTTGTGCCGTGCATTTTAGTGAACACCATTTTATGAATTCATTAAAAAATAAATTAGTTTTTGATGCAATTCCGTTGCATTACAAAACAAATAAGGTTACCAGTATTCAGGGCTTGACTGAACAATGTGTTCCTGTGTCGCCGGAGAAAATTTTGTTAAAAAAAGAAATTGCTCCGAAAGTGTATACGAACACCACAAACCGAGGGAAATTGCCAATTGAAGAACATCTCTCACCGTCACGCTATTCTGGTTCGGAAGAAGACCTTATTTTATTACAGGTGAGTGCTATTGTACAATAATTAATGATAGACAGTATTTTCAAAAGTAATACTACACAAGGTGAAATTTTTTTGAGAATTTTTTTCGTTCATATGCAAAATATTGCGTTTAAATTTCTCGAAACCAAAACTGCGTTAAAAATTTCGCGATACCGCAGGTCGAGTGGAATTTGAGCAGTTTTTGTTGAGAGAAATTTGCAATAATTTGCATGCTGACGAAAAAATTTCTCTTAAAAAATGTTGCCTTGGGTGGTATTTGGAAAGATTATTCAACAATATTGGTAGATGACTTTTACCGTGTTCGACAGCACACATTTTTAACGATTTCCACTATTAATTCAATACTGGAGCTTCCAACATAATTATTATGAGTTTTTAGGACGAATATGATTTGCAAACTTCATTTTGACGTTTTGGTGAAATGTCCGTCAAAGGCTACTCACTAAATTGAAATCATTAATACGAATCGGGCTCGCGTGAAAACACTGCGACATTAGGTGTTTTCAAAGATAGTCAATTTTGATTGGCCGTTTCTGACAAATTGAACCATTTTTATTGGTTCGTTCATTATAGTGTTGAATAATCTATATAAGTGATCTTTGTGTAAGTCTAATAGTTTTAGAAATATATTCCAACCTCACATAGTGGGTGGACTTTGTACAGGGTCCGGCAGGATGACTGACCCTATTTAAATTGTTAAAACTGTTTCAAATTTTAAAATATTCATTTTCACACTAATACAGATTTACCTAATCCCTAATTTGATTAAATTCATCAAGTTGGGCAACTTGATTAAATTCATCAAGTTAGGTCTATCAAACAGAACTCTTCGCCGTATTTTAAAGGATTTAAAATGCCATCCTTACAAAGTTCAAGAAGTCGTGCACCAATTACTACCATGAGATTTAGAAGTTCGGGTTACGTTTTGTGAACAATTCCATCAATTACTGAATAATAACCAAATTAATTTGGAGCAAGTGCTAATATTTTTAATAAATAAATTATATTGTAAATAAAATTGGCAAGTTTTTACTTTAAATTTTTGAAAAAAAAAATTCTCTAAAACAACCCCATGTAACTAAATCAAATATCTTGGGGGGTTTACCTACATGTAATCTGGTTACACATTGCTAGGTTGCAAACAACAAAATAAATAAAGATTGTTATTTGATATTTGAAACATAAATCCTGTGTTTTATTTCTTCGAATACAATTCATATACAGTGTCTCCCCGGATAGGTGAAACGACTCTTGTAAAATGTAAAAAATTCTGGATTTAATTTTTCACTTCTTGAGGTTCAGCCCTCCTTGGTTAAAGACGAATTTTCAACATATTTTTCTGTAGATTAGTGTGCCTTTTATGTAGCAAATACGACAGAAAGTTATTAAGAAAAGTTGTTTAGAATCAACATCCAAATCCAAATTTACAGGATTTTTGTAACAGTAATTCATTAACAGTGGTAGATTATAGTTTCTTGAAGCCATTTAAATATATATTAATTAGAATTGAAAAATATTTCTCCTAAAAAGCGCATTGCATAAAAAACGTAAAAATTATGCAAACATAATACTTTTCGGTAAATAATAAACTCTGAGATTTTTTTAGAGTGTGTTATTTTTAGCTAACTGAACAATCTCAAAGCCAGAAAACACCTATTTTTTAACTTTAGCTAAAAAGTAATTTTTAAATTTTTTTAATATTTTTAAAGTTTCACATACAAAGGTGTAATATTAAAATTCATTTTTTTATGTGAACACTTTAAAGATTTATAATTGGGAAAAATAATATAAAATGTTAATTACTTCTTTAGATTTTTTATGATTTACCGAAAAGTAGTATGTTTGCATAATTTTTAGATTTTCCATGCAAGGCGTTTTTTAAGTGGAATATTTTTCCATTCTAATTAATATCTATTTAAATGGCTTCTAGAAACTTTAATTTAGCCCTGTTAATGAATTGCTGTTACAAAAATCCGTAAATGTTCTTTTACAGTTGTCCAAATAAAGAGACTTGTCTTTGTCCAATTACATGTTCTAAAAATCTCCTTATTTAGACAACTGTAAAAGAACATTTACAGAATTTTTGTAACTGAAATTCATTAACACGGCTAGATTAGAATTTCCGTCGGCGGTTGCCCCAAATTCAAGCATACATAAAAATAATATCTGCGTTGATTACCTGCGCCTCAATAAAAGCCGAAACGGGCCATTATACCATGCACCGAAGTTTTTTAATTTATTACCTCCGGATATTCGAATGATACCGATTAATAAATTTAAAATAACAATAAAATCGTTCTTGTTAAAACACGCTTTTTACAACAACGAAGAATTTTGCACGCGCATTGGCGACCTCATTGAAATCTTACTTAATTTCGGAAAAATGCCTTTCCGGATTTTAACAAATTCGAATATCTGGATTGTAAAAGGCCTTGTAGTTTGCTGGTCCGTACGACGTTCTTACAATGCGACAACAAATCTGGCAACATGGGCAATTTATCTTCGCGCTCGAGTCAGTTGAAGGTTTTTGCCGCCGGTTTCAGGTAGAAAAGCCCAAAGAACGTTTGCTTTCTCCACATTTTAATTCGAGAAAAGTGGTATGCAACCCAATTAACAAGCAATACGTTTACAGCCATAAGCCTGCGTCTCTTCTCATTATATGCTCTTTGGTTAAACTTAAGAATCATCCCAATTTTCGGAATCAGTCATCACAAAGTCCTTGTAATTCTTTTGTAAATTCTGCAGGAAGCAATTTATTTCGTCTAATTATTTACTTTTATAAACTTCAGCAGCTACAGAGTTATTCCTCGCTAAACGATTAATCAACCTGGGTGAATGCTTATTTAATGTTACAATATTTAAGCTGTTATTCTACATAAAATGTTGCAGTACATTCAAATATAGTTTATTTTATTAAAATAACACCATTAAGAGAGTAAAAGTTAATTACCTAGCTTTATAAATATTACAAATTTGATAAATACGATTACAATAAAAAATTGTTTTCTGTGATTTGCTTTTCGAGTATAATAGTATCACTAGCTATTAATGTTATACAGGGTGCTCAAAATTAGCAAATTTAATAATTTACGATATTTAAGTCATATATTTGTGTATTTTTAACAAACCCTTTTAATAAGCGTTTTTCTAATATTACTTCATGTCTTTTAATTGAACCGCGTTCCAGATATTCTGTTTTACCATAAAAACAATTTTATCTACAATCGCTAAAAAAAAGGAGACATTCATCGATATGCGAAGTTTGCCATTTTTTAAAATGGAAAAAATAGGTTATTTACTTTACTTCACCACTGACGACGTGCGACAAAGTATTTCACACTAAGGCACAAAACAATATTGATATTCTTTTTTGGGAGTTATAGAAAAAAATTTTTTTTGTAAAATAGAACTTAAAAAATGTAGTGTTTTATTGTTCTTTTATTATCCCTAAGTATTCGAACACTTATCGTAATGTAATTGTACTTAGTACTCAGAACAGCTCTGCCATCACATTACGTAGCACTTCTGCAAACCACCTTATTCTCAGATGGCCCCTTCATCTAACACAGATTGGCTGCCAATACATTATTGCTTGCGGGGTCTCGCACTACCTTGTTTATTCCTACGTTGGTCATTCTTCTTGGTGATCCTTGATTGTATACCGGCCCGAATATTTTTCTTTCGGCATATCTTAGCTTTCCTTGGTCAAGTTCCGCTAGAGACGTTTCACAACCATCTATAATATAATTTTCCTTAATGTGTGTTTGTCTGTGTGTCTGTGGCACAAAATAAAATCTCACGTTCCGGCTTCACAGATGTTTATATTTGTTTAGGTTTTGTTTTTCTTATCTTAGGGCTCGGCTCGGAGCTTGACCTTTCGCGTATCCTATTTCACGTGCGCGCCGATTCAAGACTCGCAGCGCGTAGCGCGCGGTTTGCTTGTAACATATAATTGGTCTATAGTTTGGTATATTTTGATTTTTGAGGACCTATTTAGAGTTTTAGTAAATATAATAACCCCTGTTACCAGACTGAATTCTTCTAGCAATTTCCTCACTTGTATGAGATCTTATATGTAAAATGAAATGGTCTCTTACTGTTGCTTTGTAATCAAACAGGGCAATTATATGGCTTCTCTCCTGTATGAGTTCTCATATGTTCAACTAACCTTCTTTCCTCTGCTGTTTTGTATTCACAAACAGAGCATAAATATGGTTTCTCTCCTGTATGAGTTCTCATATGTTTAACTAAGTGATCTTTAGTTACTGTTCTGTGTTTGCAAATAGAGCAAATAAAAGGCTTCTCTCCTGTATGAGTTCTCATATGTACAACTAAACTTCTTTTCTCTGCTGTTCTGTATTCACAAACGGAGCAAATATATGGTTTCTCTCCTGTATGAATTCTCATATGTCTAACTAAACTACGTTTCCGTGTTCCTTTGAAATCACAAACAGAGCAACTATATGGCTTCTCTCCTGAATGAGTTCTCATATGTTCAACTAAACTTCTTTTCTCTGCCGTTCTGTATTCACAAACGGAGCAAAAATATGGTTTCTCTCCTGTATGAGTTCTCATATGTTTAACTAACTGTGCTTTAGTTACTGTTCTGTGTTTGCAAATAGAGCAAATAAAAGGCTTTTCTCCTGTATGAGTCCTCATGTGTGTATCTAAACTACTTTTATGTGGTCCTTTGAAATCACAAACAGAGCAGCTATATGGCTTCTCCCCTGTATGAGTTCTCATATGTACAACTAAATCACTTTTATGTGCTGTTCTGTATTCACAAACGGAGCAAATATATGGTTTCTCTCCTGTATGAGTTCTCATATGTCTAACTAACTTATTTTTAGTTACTGTTCGGTGTTCGCAAATAAAGCAAATAAAAGGCTTTTCCCCTGTATGAGTCCTCATGTGTGTAACTAAATTAGTTATCTGTGTTCCTTTGAAATCACAAACAGAGCAACTATATGGCTTCTCTCCTGTATGAATTCTCATATGTACAACTAAATTTCTTTTCTCTGCTGTTTTGTATTCACAAACGGAGCAAATATATGGTTTCTCTCCTGTATGAATTTTTATATGTCTAACTAAACTACGTTTCCGTGTTCCTTTGAAATCACAAACAGAGCAACTATATGGCTTCTCTCCTGTATGAGTTTTCATATGTTCAACTAAACTTCTATTCTCTGTTGTTCTGTATTCACAAACGGAGCAAAAATATGGTTTCTCTCCTGTATGAGTTCTCATATGTTTAACTAACTGAGCTTTAGTTACTGTTCTGTGTTCGCAAATAGAGCAAATAAAAGGCATTTCTCCTGTATGAGTCCTCATGTGTGTAACTAAACTACTTTTATGTGGTCCTTTGAAATCACAAACACAGCAATTATATGGCTTCTCCCCTGTATGAGTTCTCATATGTCTGATTAAATCACTTTTATGTGCTGTTCTGTATTCACAAACTGAGCAAATATATGGTTTCTCTCCTGTATGAGTTCTCATATGTTTAACTAACTGAAGTTTAGTTACTGTTGTGTATTTGCAAATAGAGCAAATAAAAGGCTTCTCTCCTGTATGAGTCCTCATATGTTTAACTAATTGATATTTAGTTACTGTTCTGTGTTCGCAAATAGAGCAAATAAAAGGCTTTTCTCCTGTATGAGTCCTCATGTGTGTAACTAAACTACTTTTATGTGGTCCTTTGAAATCACAAACAGAGCAACTATATGGCTTCTCCCCTGTATGAGTTCTCATATGTCTCACTAAATAACTTTTATGTGCTGTTCTGTATTCACAAACGGAGCAAATATATGGTTTCTCTCCTGTATGAGTTCTCATATGTTTAACTAACTTATCTTTAGTTACTGTTCTGTATTCACAAACGCAACAAAAATGAGGCTTCTCTCCTGTATGAATTCTCATATGTTTAATTAAATTACTTTTCTGTGTTGCTTTGAAATCACAAACAGAGCAACTATATGGCTTCTCTCCTGTATGAGTTCTCATATGTTTAACTAAATTACTTTTCTGTGTTCCTTTGAAATCACAAACAGGGCAACTATATGGCTTCTCTCCTGTATGAGTTCTCATATGTTCAACTAACCGATCTTTAGTTACTGTTCTGTATTCACAAACACAACAAAAATGAGGCTTCTCTCCTGTATGAATTCTCATATGTCTTACTAAGCAACTTTTATCTGCTGTTCTGTATTCACAGGCAGAGCAACGGTAAGGTTTCTCTCCTGTATGAATTCTCATATGTCTAATTAAACTACTTTTCTGTGTTCCTCTGAAATCACAAACAGAGCAACTATATAGCTTATCTCCTGAATGAGTTCTCATATGTTCAACTAAACTTCTTTTCTCTGCTGTTATGAATTCACAAATGGAGCAAATATACGGTTTCTCTCCTGTATGAGTTGTAACATGTATAGCAAAATTATCATTTTCCTGTTTGATGTATTCCTTCTTATCAAAATTTTCATTGTTATCCACGTTCTGCAATAAGCGAGATGCAGTTCCTGTAGAACTACAAGATTTATTATCCATAGTTTCTTGTTTAATGTTCATTATATTTGTTTAAACATCAGAGCATTTTTCAATCATGCTCAATCAATGAAATTGAAATATCTTCACACCTGCAACAAAAAGAGATTGTCATTAACCTATTATGAATGTAGGAATCGTTGACCATTGGACAGATTTTTTAAATGTTTACTGTAAATTCTAACATTTTTATTTTTTCACATTTTGTTAGTGTGATGCAGCAACAAAATTCTAATTACAAATGGTCACTTTCAATTTGATAATTGAATTGCTTATTGGTTGCTTTTACATCAAATTAAGTAGAGAAGACCATGAAAACCCATGAGAAAGTAATTGATTTAGGATGTTTTAGCACTATATGTTAGGTGACATGTTTCAATTACTGTAGGTTTTTATGGTGTACCCAATTTGAGGTAAAAATGACTTAGGGTGTATTAGCTATAACCAATTCAATTAGACTTATGTTCAGTTTCGATATTTAATGCTCATATATAATACTATAAGTAGTCAAAGGTATGTCGATTATTTTTGGGTAGTAGGTATCACAATAGTATATTGTATGTTAAGAGCTGAAAGTGCATTCTTGCCGCTTGCGCATGAATATTGCTGGTTGAGACAAAGCCGAAACCAGCAACCATGCAAAAGTGGCAAGCGCATTATTAGCTCGAAACATACATACTATTTTTTCAACGACTGAGCATATTATTAATGGAAAATATCATCTTTCATTTTATTGCAAATATTAATTGACAATCAACATTACTCGCGCAGTCTATCGCGTCAAATGACGAAATGTTTACTTTTTCTAAAATTACTCGAAAACAATCCGATATCGTAATAGTTAAACCTATATGAAATGGAAGAGGATAAAATATCCTACGTTTTAGGTACTTGTAGTTTTTTTTACGATCAATCGTTCAGCCGAGAGAAAGCTGCGAAATTATAATAAAGTCAAAATTTAGAAAATAGGGGAACGTTTTGGTAGAGCTTTAATATTTGTTTTGTACGTGTAGTTTGGGTCGAAGTACACGAATATCAGGTTTTCCAACTGGAATTTTCACCCAAAACACGTTTTTTACAGGAAAAACTGTGCAAAAAACCAAAATTTTTACTTTTTCTAAAATTTCTGGAAAACAATCCATTTCGTAAGTGTTGAACCAGAGAAGATGATAAAATCTTAAAAACAATAGGAATAAGCTCTAGAAAAACATAACAATGCAGTAAAAACAAGAATCGCCCCATCCCATACCACATAATGTTGTTTCTTGTTTCATATAAGGCAATACATCCGCTTCACGGAAATATTTAACCTGTCAATAGTACCATTAAATCGTTCAGTTTAAAAATCGCGGCGTAAAAGAAAAAAATGTAGCTATCTCAGATATTCAGATGTACGCTAACAATTTTATTATATATTTCGGGTATCCGAGTACTGTTTTCGGGTACCCCTGTTTGATTTTAGACCAGGCATGACATCCTTAGTGCAATTATTTTTTCACTTCAATTATAAATTTTATTCACTTTGCAAAGCGGTACAGTCGTCTCGCGAGTGCACAACCTTCCAAAGCTCTAAGTCATCAGCAAAGAAAGCATGTTCAGAGGGATTGATGACACCTGGCAAGTCTTTGATAATAATATATAAATAAACGAAATAACAATGGCCCCAAATTGGCAACTTGGAGAACTCCCGATGGTGCTTCATACTTTTTTTATACAGTTTTTGTGTAAGGTCACTAGATTAATACACTAAGTGTAAGGCACCGTCATTCCATTTCTCGCGTGAGAATGTGAGAGAATTGTGAGATAAAGATAACAAATACAAATTTCTGAAAACTACAAAAAGATAAAAATCATACTTGACCAAATCAACGTAGCGCGTCACACTTTTAGCTTAAAAGATGAAAGAAGCTACAAAATAGTAATTAGGAACCTCCATCACACAACTAACACTGCTGAACTCCAAGCAGCACTTAAAGCAAAAGGTCACACGCCACGTAGCATAACAACATGCAAAAACAAACAGACACAAGAGCCTAAAAATCTATTCTTTATAGAACTCGAACCTAAAGACAATAATAAAGACATCTTCGACATACAATACCTGCTAAATGCAAAAATACAAGTTGAGTCACCCCACAAGAAAAATACTCTAGTGCAGTGCAAGAGGTGCCAATGCTATGGCCATACACGTAACTTCTGCACACGACCATTCAGATGCGTAAATTGTGGGGCCAATCACGATACTAGAGAATGTAACTCTAAAAACCCAACTGAAAATAAGTGCGCTCTCTGTAAAGGCAACCATCCAGCTAACTTCAAAGGCTGCCAGGTCTACACGGAAATACTGAACAGATGTTACCCTAATACGCAACCTAAGCCCGTAATGCAACCCCGTACAATGCCTAACTTCACAATAACACCAACAGCGTTCCCACCATTGAGACAAAATAGTAACATGCAGCAACATAGCACAGCAATAAATACTGAACCCCACTCTGGTAACGGAACGTCTGGCAACACATATGCACAAATAGCTAGAACACAAATAAACTCAGACGCAGACCACTTAAGACAAGCAATACAATTTATGCAGTCAACAATTACAAATGAAAATAATGTAATTATGGATCTACTGAGAGAAGCACGAGAAATGCGTAAAACTATAGATACCTTATCTGCTGAAATCAATACTCTTACAGCCAGTCTTATAAAGGCAACTAATCTGACGTTAACTTTAATTCGCTGTTAAAATAAACAAAAGCGCATCAAAATGTGTTTACTAATGAATAAAATGTCATAAGCACTGACGTTTTGATGCGCTTTTGTTTATTTTAACAGCGAATTAAAGTTAACGTCAGATTAGTGGCCTTTATAAGACCGGCAGTTAGACAACAAATTGATCCCAAAAATGGCTCAATATAGGATAGTGACTTGGAACGCAAATGGCTTGACAAATCATCGTCAAGAAGTAGAAGCTTTTATTAAAACTAACCAAATAGACGTACTACTTATCTCAGACGCTCATTTTACTGAGAGAACCTACTTTAAAATATCTGGTTATATAACATACGACACAAAGCACCCAAACGGAAGAGCCAGAGGAGGAACTGCAATAATTATCAGGCAAGAAATAAAGCACTACGAGCTAGATAAATTTAGCAGAGATTTTTTACAGGCCACAACCGTAATAGTGGAAGACTGGCATGGACCTATAGCAATATCAGCAGCGTATTGTCCCCTGCGCTATAGAGCGAACAAAGAAGGATTTGATGAGTACTTTCACACATTAGGTGTGAGATTTATTTCTGGTGGAGATTACAATGCCAAAAGTCCACTATGGGGATCGAGATTACATACCCCAAGGGGCAGAGCCCTAGAAAACAGTATCCAAACTAAAAACCTAGATTTTGCATCTACCGGCAAACCAACCTATTGGCCAACCGACCTGACAAAAATCCCTGATTGCCTAGATTTCTTCGTCACCAAAGGAATTAGTCAAGCACACCTAAAAGTTGAAGATCTGCAAGACCTCTCATCTGATCACTCCCCTGTACTCCTAACCATAAGTGCAAATATAATTGCCAGAAATAGTCCGCCACAACTACACAATTGCAGAACGGACTGGGACTATTGCAGAGAGATAGCGGACAGAAATATAACTGATGGCGTTCCGTTAAAAACGGCTGAAGACATTGAACAAGCAATAGAAAAATTTCAAACCTTAGTGCAGAATGCTGCCTGGGAATCCACTCCCTCTAACCCACCCCACCCAATCAAACGAGGATATCCTGGTGAAATTACTAATAAGATAAGGGAAAAAAGAAGGTTGAGAAGAGAATGGCACAATAGACGGTATCCTGAAGAAAAGCGAAGACTAAACAATTGCACCAGAGAACTCAAAAAGCTTCTGCAAGAATATAGGAATGACTCCTTTCAAAATCATCTAGAGGAACTAACTGCAACAGAACAAAGCGACTATTCCTTATGGAAAGCCACGAAAAGGCTTAAACAGCCTCAGAAGCCAGTGCCGCCACTCCGTAAAGCAGATGGATCATGGGCTAAAAGTGATGCCGAGAAATCTGAAGTTTTCGCAAATCACCTCAAAAAAGTTTTTGAACCTGAACCTGGCATCCCTCGAATAGACGAAGACGAAATAGAACGTTATCTAGAGGCCCCGTTACAACTTACGCTACTAATTAAAAACTTCAAAATGAAGGAAGTAAAAACAGCCATAGCTAAATTGCCAGTAAAGAAATCTCCTGGATATGAACTTATAACAGGGCGTATTCTAGAAAGAGCTACCGAATAAAGGACTTAAGTTGTTAACACTTACATTTAACGCCATACTACGAACTGGACACTTTCCTGCACAGTGGAAAGTTGCGAAAATAATCTTAATTCCAAATCCCGGTAAACCCCCAAACATTGCAGAGTCCTACAGGCCTCTAAGTTTGCTACCTGTTACCTCCAAGCTGTTTGAAAGACTATTGCTCAAAAGATGAATGCCCATAGTCGAAGATAAACACCTTATACCGGATCACCAGTTCGGATTTAGGGCCGAGCATTCAACCGTAGAGCAGGTCCATCGCGTGGTAGATATTATAAATGCATCTTTCGAAGCAAAAAAGTACTGTAGTGCATAGTGATCCAACCTAAAAAAAAACCGTTCGTTTTTTTTAAAAAAACCTGTTTTTTTTGTAAAAAAAAACCAAGCGGTCTGGTATTTTATTTAAATGCTTTTTTTTCAGAATTAAAGTGTAGTGTATAACAACAAGTAATTTGTTTGGAAAAACAAAAAAACCGATATTTTTAAATAAAAATAATACATTTCGTAGGTAAAGTGAATTATAGAATTTATAATAACCAAAAAAAAGCAAATATTTCTAAAGAAAAATAGAAACATAGCCAAAGTGGATATACAGGGTGTTAAGGAAGTCGACTGAAAAATTTCTAGGGGTGAATCCTTGGCCCAAAATATGATGATTTAACTCAACTTACCTATATACAAAGTTGCTTAGTTTAGCCGCTAGAGGGCTTTAAAGATTATTAGCTTTTTTAAATTTTTTCAAATAAGTCCAAAAATCGTTAATGGATTTTATTTATTTTTTGATCATGCGTTTTTACCAGTAAACTTAAGCACTCTTAATTTCAAAAATTACAGGGTGTTTAAAAACTTTGTCACAATTAATTATCCATCTAATGTTTTTTTATGGATAGCTACTTTGATTTATAAGCTATTTCCTCTCTTAAAAAAATTTAGTTGGGTAAACGGTTTAGCCACAACAAATATTTTCTAAATCCCTACAAGGCTGAATCAGTAATTTTAACTTAGCACTAGGCTTTTGTAGAGATTTAAAAAATATTTTTTTGTGGCTAAACCGTTTACCCAACTAAATTTTTTTTAAGAGAGTGAATAGCTTCTAAATTAAAGTAGCTGTCCAGAAAAAAAAATGGTAGTGATTATACAGGGGGTTAAAACATTTAAAAATGCTAGTCGCTTTAAATAATTGGAGACCTGCGTTCGAAGGAATAATGGGTAATAATGCGGTTGTCTAATGCGTGATGCTCACCACATCACCACGTGTCATGAATTTGACAAGCGACAGCTGGGTGTGAGAGCGAGAATACGGAAGCTCTGACCTTCCGCCTTGCAGGCCAAGCTCCTTCATGGGGTGTTAGTGCCGCACCATTATTATTATTAATAATTTTTAAAGCCCTCTAGCGGCTAAACTAAGCAACTTTGTATATAGGTAAGTTGAGTTAAATCATCATATTTTGGGACAAGGATTCACCCCTAGAAATTTTTCCGTCGACTTCCCTAACGCCCTGTAGAAATTATAATAATGCAGAAATTACTCTCTAACAGACATGGCTGACTCCTCAACTGACTCGGAGTCAGTATCCATGCAGTTTACGTCGCCCATGTCACTGTCTGATGAATCGCTAACGTAACTTGATTCGTCGATCAGGTCGACAGTTTCAGAGCTGGGTCCAGCTTAAAGCAACTTCCAATAGGGGTGGGTACCTACCAAAACATGCCGCCAATTACAAAAATGAATAAAAAACAAAAAAAAACAAAAAAAAACGTTTTTTTTTCTGTTTTTTTTCTAGGTTTTTTATTCGATTTAAAAAAAAACGCGTTTTTTTACATCACTAGTAGTGCAGTATTTATCGACATTAGTCAAGCGTTCGATAAAGTTTGGCATAAGGGTCTGCACTATAAACTAAAGAGATGGCTACCGGATAACTACTATCGCATTCTAAAATCCTATTTACACGATAGGTTATTCCAAGTTAAACACGAATATGAACTCACTACTCTTATGTCCATAAATTCTGGTGTGCCCCAGGGTAGTGTCCTGGGGCCGCTCTTATACCTCCTCTACACAGCTGACTTACCGACTTGTGAAACGACTACAACCGCCACGTTCGCGGATGATACTGCGCTGCTAGCTACCGACGATGATCCAATTAGAGCATCAGCAAAACTGCAGAACAGGCTCAATACTGTTTACGATTGGTTTAAGAAATGGCGCATCAAAATAAACAAAGCAAAATCTGTGCACGTCACATTCACTAAAAGGCGTGGTATATGCCCGCCAATAATGCTCAATGGACAGCAAATCCCGCAGGCCGATTCGGCTAAATATCTGGGAATACATCTCGACAAGGGCCTCACCTGGAAAACGCACTTATGGAAGAAAAGACAACAACTAAATCTAAAATTCAGCAAGCATTACTGGCTACTGGGTAAAAACTCGAAACTTTCTCTCGACAACAAGCTGTTAATATACAAGGTCATCTTTAAGCCCGTGTGGATGTATGGTATCCAGATATGAGGAACTGCTTCATCCTCCAATATCTCGATAATTGAAAGATTTCAGTCAAAAACACTCAGAACCATCACCAATGCACCATACTACATAACCAATGCCGACATTTACAGTGATCTAAAAATAAGTTCAGTGAAAAGTGAAATAGTTAAAAGCAGTGAAAGATACATCAACAAACTAGAACTACACCCCAACCATTTAGCATGAAACCTACTAGATAGCAGTGAACACATCCGCAGACTTAAAAGGCAATACACCTTGGACTTACCCTTCTGGTTTTAGTACTAGTACTCTCACATTAAGTTATAGCAGAAGTGACGTTAATGAACGTCAACTTCCACCTAAACCCACGCATATGTAAAATATTTACTTATTGCTTTGCAGCAGATTGTAAATAGTTATGTATCTGACTATAAAAAAAAAATTAAAATCACTCTCATCTGTAGCTCTCATTAAAACTTTGCCATTATGACACCATAAATATAAACCGTTCAATAGTTATTTGCCAAGTAGGTAGACATGGAATTTTGTTTTTATGTTTAATAAAACTAAAACTCCCTAGAAACTCTTTCTGACACTTTGTCAGAAGCAGCTGTTATGTACAGGAGGCTCACGAAAGTGTCTAATTTGACATTTTGAGGTTAAACATGCAATGTTGCCAGTCTTTTCATACTTTGTTTGCCACTAGGCATAATATGTATGGACATCGGTAAGGTCACTATATCAATAAGGTACCGCCATTCCATTCCTCGCGTGAGAATGTGAGAAAATTGTGAGATAAGGATAACAAATACAAATTTCCCAAGTGCAATAGGGAAGACACTACTTTTTGGGGATTTTCTTTTTGGTGTAATGGCACTTGTAAAGTGAGGAATCTGTTAGGTTATGTGTTTTTATCCCTAGTTGGAGAAAATTGTGCGACAAGGATAGATATAAAAATCACTAATGGCGATACCTTATTGATATAGTGACCTTAGACATCGGCGTCATGGATATCTATCTGTCAACAAATTGTAGTACTAAAGTAAGTATGCCAAAAGTCATTAAAGGTGACACAAAACTACAAATTACAAAGGCTTACAAGCATTATAAAGCCGACAGGCCCGATCTCAGTGAAACTGAAATCTTTGCCCGGCTTATAGTGACTTTTGGGATGCAAGTATTTATGCATAAAACTTAATTGTTGCTTTAATTTTCGGCTTTGTACTGTTTTAGATATCTGAAAGAACTATTAGAAATATTATGGGGCGGAACAATTTTGAAATTAAACCTTTTGGCCCACGACCTAAAAATGATACATACTATTTGCAACATACGCACTGAAGAAGTAGTTAACAATGCGAGACAAATTGTGCAAGAACAACCACACGTATCTGTTCGCCATTTAGGACAGCAATTAAATGTTTCATATTCAACATCTCATAAGATATTAAGAAGCAATTTGCATTATTTTCCTTACCGGTTGCAAGTGTATCAGAAACTGCTGCCAAACGATCCTCTGGTTAAATTGGAATTTTGTAACTGGTTTATCAATAATTTAGGACAGCGGTCGGCAACCCGCGGCCCGCGGGCCACATGCGGCCCGCTACCCTCCGTCTTGCGGCCCGTGACTGTTTTGTAAATGAAAGTCTTATATACCTACCTAAAATTTAAATAATTGCGTCATGCGCGCGCAAAATTCAAGCAAGCGTGCATTTAATAAGAATGTGATATCACAGACACAGAGTGGGTGCGTTCAGCCGGCATAGCGCTGAGGTAGCGATTGTGTTGAACGCTTCGCTGACCGACAGCGCTTCGGTTTTGCGTTGGTATCAATGCAATTACCATGGGAAAAATTGGTAAGTGTAACAACCGACGGAGGCAAGAACATGAGTGGACAAAACAAGGGATTGGTGGATAGAATTAAAACTAAACTGGCAGAGATAGGATGAGATATCCCATTAATTTTCCATTGCATTATCCACCAAGAAGCTTTATGTTGCAAAGTTCTAGCATGGAAAGAAGTAATGGACATCGTGATATTCACTGTAAACTACATCAGAAAAAAATGGGTTGACACATCGCCAATTTCAACAGTTTCTGTCTGATATGGAAGCAGATCACCAAGATGTCCTGTATTATTCTGAAGTGAGATGGTTAAGTAGAGGTGCAGTACTGAAAAGATTTTTTGATCACAGAAAAGACATCAACACTTTTATGAACGAAAAAGATAAATCAGTTCCAGAACTTACAGATCCTCAATGGTTAATAGACCTTGGATTTTTGACAGATTTAATTATTGAGTTAAATACGCTGAATGTAAAGCTTCAAGGAAAAGATAAATTAATTTCTGATATGTACACAGACGTAAAGGCATTCCAAATGAAGAAAAAGCTCTTCATCAAACCTATTAACGAAAAAAAGTTGGACCATTTCCCGAATTGTAAAACGCTGTCGAGGAAGCTGGAATAAATTTTTATTGGAAAAATGATAAAATGAAATACATTTTAATGCAGCTACAAAATCAGTTCAGCGACAGATTTGGTGACTTCGAGAAGGTTTCTGGCAAACTGAAGATTTTTGCAAATCCTTTTTCGTGTGATATTGAGGATGTGCCGAGTCATTTACAAATGAACGTGATTGATCTCCAATCTAATGACACTCTCAAAAACTCTTTCTCTGAAATCAATGACATTGTTAAATATTACGGCAGCTTGCCGTCTAATTTTGATGAATTGAAAAGGTTTGCTCAGCAATTAATTACAATGTTTGGCAGTACTTACCTGTGCAAACAAACTTTTTCAATTCTCAGTTACAGAAAAATAAATATGCTTCTCGTCTCATAGATGAGCATTTGAGAGCCATTCTTCGAATTTCAACTACAAACATGAAAGCTAACATACAACAAATAGCCACTAAAATACAGCCTCAAAAGTCACACAATTTTTTTTATAAGTACAGTTATATGTAGGTAGATATACTTTGTACATAGTTCTCTTATTTTTATTATTTTTCCAAATTTTTTTGTCATTGTTCCTGCGTATTAATAAACTTTAAATACAATGTTTTCGCATTTTTAATATCACCCCGATATACATAGTATACCTATTATCAAAATTATGAATAAGTGCGGCCCGCCTTCACTTCATTTTGCCACTACGTGGCCCTTGCCTGCCAAAAGGTTGCCGACCGCTGATTTAGGAAATAACGATAATGCGTTTGAGAAAACTTTCTTTACTGATGAGGCATACTTCTATTTATCTGGCTATATTAATTCACAAAGTATGAGGATGTGGAGCGCTGAGAATCCCAATTTTTATGTTGAAGAACCGCTTCACCCACAAAAAATCGGGGTTTGGGCTGCAATTAGTAAAAGAAGAGTTATAGGTCCTATATTTTTTGAAGGTAATTGAGTGCAGCAAAACGATTAAATTTTATTTTAATAGTTCAAATTTTAGGTTTTCTAAATGCACAACCATTTCATACTGAAATTTTGTCGCCGTTTTTGAAGAGTTACGTGACAATGAATTACAAAAGGGTTACGTACTTTCAATAAGATGGGGCATAAATTTACTTGGAGAGTTTTACAAAAACAGAGTTATTAGTCAAAACATGTCTACAGTGTGGCCCCCGAGGTCTTGTAACTTAACTCCCTGTGATTTTCTTCTGTGGCCATATTTAAAAAAAATCCATTCTTCAACTTCCACTGGACAATATTCAGCAGCTTTAACAAAGAAGTAATGGAAAAAATGAAGAAATCAATAATAATGGCGTAATATTAAGATTTGAGAATAGAACGAGTTAAGGAGTTTACTTTCTTAGGAACATTAATCTCTGAAAACTTAAATTACACACAAGGAATGAAATCAAGGTTAATAAAAGCATCGAGATGTCCGGGCGCGTTAAATAGTATAATGTCCTTAAGACAAATGTCGCGAAATGCAAAACTACGACTTATAAGACAGTAATTCGACCCACGGCTACGTACGCATGTGAAACATGGAAGATGAATGTGGCAGACCAAGATACGATAAGTAGGTGGGAGAAGACTTACAAACGAAGAGGTACAAAAGAAGTATGGAGAGCCAAATATAGTAGACTTCATTAAAGCTCGAAGGTTAAGATGGTTTGGGCATATATGGAGAATGCCAGATGGGAGAGCTACTAAGATAGTATTGGAAGGCAGAGCGCAAGAAACTAGAAGAAGAGGGCGACCAACGAATAGGTGGAAGGGGGCAGTAATGGAAGACATAGCAAGGAAAGGAATAGAAGATTGGAGAAATAAAATCATGAATAAGGAACAATGGAGACAGATTGTTATGCAATGGGCGTAAAGTGGCTTGTAAAAGCTTTATTTATACTGAAAAAATACATAAATTGTAATATTTAAATATTTTTGTATACAATTTATAATTACAATAAAAAAAAACGACTTATATACCATTATTCCTACTCAACAAAGTATGAAACGTATTCAGAATCAGCAATTTGTCTTTCATGAAATTTATCTTAACCAACAATAAAAGTGGCACAAAATCCAAAACCAAATCTGGCAACCACGTTTTGTACATTAACATAAAATTATCATTTTGTATAAAATGAGCATAACCTAACTTTTGTTAATGACTGACAGCATATTTACAGGGTGAAATTCATCACCCTAACATGGCCTCCTATCTGGCAAATAACTATTGAACGGTTTATACTTTATGTTATTTTGATGTTTGTATTCACGTGCTTTAGAAAACATATATCTATTTTGCTTTGTTAGGGACTCAGTTACATAAACAAAGTGGTTTTGTCCTGGTAGCTCTTAAAATAATAAATCACTAATCTTAAGATTCCTCTTAATTTTTTTTTGGCAACGCAGAAATCGTCCTTATCCGTTCTGCGGACGAATTTGATGATTCCTCTCGGCTGATCGGAACGTCCATCGTCCCTACCTAATCGGTGTGCTGCATCAACCATACTATTTTCCCAGTTAAACTCGACTTCTCCACTGTACATATATGTATTTTCACCCTTCGTCTCAGGAACGCCATATATCTCAAGAAAGTTAACTCTTAGAGTACTGATCCAAATCGTTGATACGATTCTTAAGTAAGGTGTTTTCTTTTTCCAATGTCCCATTTTTGCCTTCCAAGTCTTCAATTTTTTTGAAACACTCCCTTATCAGATACTGTTGAGCTCTTAATAGATCATTGATTTCATCAATATTCGTGTGGCAAGAATCAACAGACGTAGTAACAGACGCCATCCTTATGGATTGACGAGAGTGTTGGTTTGTTATTAATGCAGAATTTGCAACACCAACGTTCTTTATTATTCTGAGAGACAATATTTCAGACTGCGATAATCCAAACACAAACCCCATGGTAAATTTTGCTGCAATTATTACATCGTATTTTAGCTACTGTCCTTACCACCTGTCCATGACACAAGCTGCAGATGTTGACCATAGTGCTGATATTGGGTAAAGTGGTTGAGATAAATTAATCTTTGATGACCTTAACTTTCTCAAGTTGTGCACACAGATGTGTAAAATTGCTAAACTGTAGCTTCAATAATGAAACTTTTTGATTACATCAACAGTTTAACACTTAATATTAATAATAACGTAAAATATGTTGATAGCACACTTATTAACACTACACAATTAATTTCGTTATTTTAAATGGTTGATAGTCAGACTATCAGCTGTTTTACAGAGTTAAATTTTATATGTGTTGTTACGGTCTTAAACGGTCTCTACGACACCGCACCGGCTCATACAACAACCAACCGGCCGGCGCGTGCCATAATTGAGAAAATCGGGACGAAAGGTTCTCCTAGGCCGCTACCCATGCCGCAACAAGATAGGCCGGCTAAGGCATCAGTGGAGCTTGGCGGGTCCTTAACGAGATTACCAAAAAAGCAACGGCCAGAGGGGCGGTACATAACGGTAAAAATAAAAAAGGGCACCACCAAGCCTGTCTTAACCCGAATACCGGGCCTGGGCGGTCAGACGAGACGAAGAGTACACTGGGTACTACTTCCTGAAGGTACTCGAGGAGTATCGAGCTCAGGTTACAAATTCGAGAAATAGATACTTGGGTTACTTGTTCGGGCCTGTAAAGTCACTGCGGGGGGGGGGGCGCTGTCAAACCTACCTGCACACTCCAACTCTCAAATTCCGTCGTACAACGATCTTGACACTAGCTGTTAAATCTGGAAAGAGCATGCAGACGTCATATTCAATAATAAACCTCGTAATCACATAGGTATCTATTGACTGAAGGATACAACACAAACCCCTAAGGACAACGTTTACGTCGCCTTGATTACACGCAGGACTTAGCCTAATGCCCCAGCTGGAGATAGCGCGCTAATACTAACGCACACATAATTAACAAAATGGCCAATGCCAATACAGTAGGCTCAGGTGACCGTTAAACGATCTGCCGAAGTTACTGACTCAACGTGTATACTACAGAGGGTCGAGACCCATTACTTTACTGCGACAGTGTCGCGGGGTGAAGCCAAGCACAGAATAAATGGTTAATTATCGGTAAGGTGCCCAAAGCACAAAGATTGGCAGAAAAATAAATCGCTTAACTGGTCGTACCCAAAGCAAAAGTTCAAATATTACAAACACAAACGGTCGGGGCGCATAGATTTTCCACACATAGATAGTTCATTGCCGGTCAGGTACAAGCAAAATTTGATTGCAAGTAAACAACGATCAAAGTTCACAAACGCAACTTTGCGTAATTACGTCACGCACTGAACAGCTGACTGATTTCGCATACGAATGATCGATACGCCGTTATTCACAAAAGCAATCGCCCTTGATAAATTGCTGCGCCCAGAGCACTATTTGATTTACTTCTATAAGGATGGTAGGAATACATGGATTTACAGCCAGTTCTAATGCAAATTTGGGTCAATCACCGAGCAAGCGTTAGCGGTGACTCACAGACGGGCACAACGCCGTGGTTTACAACAATGGCGGCCCAATTATCAGCAACACGCCCAGCGGTTGATTAAACGTGCTACTGGCGATCCGAAATGCGTTAACGTAGTTAGTTAGCCTGCTAGTGGGCTGCATGAAAGCTAATTCAGTACTCTGCGGCGACAGGTTATGACCCATCGGCAATAACACACACATGCTAATAAATTCTGTCTGAGCGCAAACTGGTTACTATTTTACATAACATTTACGAATGGTACCTGTGTTTGGACGTCGTCTGAGCGGCAAGGTGCGGCACATTAGCAACGCCCTGAGTTGACTGCGGGGGTGGGATACGAGAGCATTTCCTTGGCACAACGAATCCGCCGAATGATGGCGTTTTTCTCTACAACTCGGTCACCCACATGTAACCGGGTATAACGATGAGATTAAGGGCGGGCTGCACGTCCTGCTGGCAAATCCCCAAAGGTAACGGGAATCAAAGATCGCCTTTGTACGACGTTGCGGGACATAACCCTTCAGAAGCACCAAGAAAGGGACACCTCAAACACGTGCGACACGCACAAGAGCTCACTGCCGAAGACATAAAGGCGAAACAGTTTATATCACATTCGCTGAAACAGCACGAGACGGAAACACACATAGCCTTCACGGCAACGGTACAAACACAAAAGGCAGGCGTCGAGACGCAAGAGGACGCCTCCCACGGCAACACTATAAGTGACTGCTCTGTTAACGGCCTGAGATCAACTGCCAAGCAAGAAGCGTTAAGACGCCGGAAATCGCGGGAGCCGGCGTAACCACGTGACTCCCGACAGCCAATGGCGATGCGACAAATAAAACAAACACGTTCCGGTGACAAAGAGAGCGCGAGGCCTCGCAGTCACACGCGTTCAAAAGGGCGTCTACATACAGGGTGAACGGAACCAAATGCGCGGGAAATGAGATTGCGCTTGTGACTAAAAGTTGAAAATTGGTTTTGAAGAGAAACAATCTGCCCTAAAGGCGTGAAATGTAATTAAATGGCAACAGAGTGCAAAATAGCTTAACAGTGTATATAGAGAGACACTTTTAAATTTTCTTTGAAGAAACTGTTATTTAAAAATTTGTGCCTAATGCGTCTTTTACGTCGTTTTGGTGTAGGTTCTTAACCTCATTATTGCACCTGACAATTATTTAATAACGTGCCTGTAATTTTAAACTCAATGTATTAGTCTGTTAATGGCTGTACTATTTGGAATTTGCCAATAGGGATATTTTACACTAGGCAAAGCGCTTACTTGATGAGCGCTATTTCCACCATTAAACCACTTTTGTTATAGACAAGGTCTAAGTACGTGAAGTACCAGGTACCTTAGACAATTTAAACCAAACAAAATTAATAACGAATTATTATAAACGTCAAACAGCAATAACAAGCAAACAAACAACATAGGTATATTGTTTGTTTACGTAATTCCAAAGCACAACGGAGTTTTTGAAAATTGAATTTTCGTTTTCATTGATTTATAATATTCCTGAAATGGAAACTTGTTAACATTAGTACGAAGGAATGCAGTATTTGGTTCTCTACAAAAAATATCTTTACACTTTAGCTCTAAATAATTAGGGGAGCAAATAAATAAATATAAAAAATTTACTATGCACATCCCTATGGTGCGTCGGGCAAGTCAGCACCCAGTATAGCTATGCCTTTTACAGGACGTCAATTCATGTGATTTTGATATGACAGTATATGTCACGTTTTGTAATAAAAATTACTAAGAGCCCATCAAAACCAGAATACTAAGCATGTAAAGTGGCGAGTTTTGAAGATTACGCTAATTTGTTTACCATTTTCCACCTGGCATAAAAAGAAAAATTCTTACTCCGTAAGTGACATTTTCTGTTGCTTGTTAGAGGATTTTCTGTTGGCTAAAATAGATATTAGACTCCATGTTGGTTTCCAATGCAGCAGGAAAAAATATTAGAGAATTACAGACGGCAGGCAATGCAATTATTAACAAACCAATTAACATCTTGCTTCTTATATTTACTATTTGTTTGTAGAACTAAAGAGGAAAGCCACACGTTCTCTCCCGCAGATGGCAGAGGGCAGAATCATCCAATTGAATTATACTTGATACCATAGGGAGCATAGAAAAGTGAATGACTCCTGTACACATTTTATGCGATATTTTAATATTGCGATACTGACTTTAAAAGGATGTAGGTAAAATCTAGTGTGCGCCAAGCACAGGTACTAATAAATGAGTTTGATAGAAACATCTAACATTCCAAGTTGAAAAATGGTATACAAAGTTTATTTTCGAAAATTATTAAAGTTGTTCACTTTTCTATGCTCCCGATAGTATTAATACGGTTCCATTTGAATGAAATTGACTTTCGTCCCAAAAACCATTTTGAAAAAAAATGTTTAGTCATAAATGACATAATTTACTATTTTGGACATGATTTTGATTTTTCTGCATTAAGTACATGGGTCGATTGGATTAATTTGGAAGTCAGCACACTAATTAAAAGTAAAAAAGTTTGACATTTGAAATGTCACTTATGTAGTATCATTAGATACAGAAAATTATATAGAATCTAAAAATCCAATAATATATAGGGTGTTCTATTTGATACACCAAAAAATCTGATACAAAGGCAAAACAAAGAGAAGAGAAACATGACACAGACGATAAACTCAAACAACTGATATAAAGATGTAAAAATAAAAGTAAAAGAACATGTTACGAGTATACAATGAAAGATTAATCAAATAAGTGATTGGATATACAAGCTTTGCTTAGATCTGACTCATTATCTTATAACTAGAATATAATAATAATAATAATAATAATAATAATAATATAAACATTTATTTCCAAAAAAAAAGAAGCAAATTACATAATGTGCAATAAAAACTAAATTTTGGAAAAATGGGCGCTGTTCAGTTTGATCCACCAGATGGCAGGTTAATTGGTCTTACACAGAGCACCCGTGATTATTCTAATTTCATTTTATTACTTCTTATACATATCAGTTTTTGTTTTATACCAACTGCTTGTTTGTTTGTATTATCTGTAACCTCATTCACCTTGGGGTGTAGAGGCTGGTGCTTTATGCGCTGGCATCTGGCGGCACAATGCTCAACTTGCCCCCGATTCGGGATACAGAGTTGGAGCACGCCTTTGGTGCTTGCACAGCAACCATTGTGTGAGTTGAGTGTCTTGGTGATGTGTTGACCTTGTTACTCTATCTCTTAGATCTGTAATTCCGAGTAGAGCACAGTTAATTTGGTGCCCAACTGTGAATGGTCTCACCGAGCCCGATTCCAATCGCCAAGGCTACGGAAAAATTCCGACCCCCGCGGGATTCGAACCGAGGACTTGCTTAATGCAAGCCTGGCGCTTACCAAACTGCGCCACGCGGATTTAACAAAATTAGAAAATGAAAGTGTTTAGAAAACAGAAGTAAAGGAGCACGTAATACCATAAATATAATAGACTAGTGATTCTCAACTTTTTGAGTCGTGGAGCACTTCTCAGAAGAGCCAGTACCTCATGCTTGAGTCAGCCTTACGCCAAAGGCACATACCTATATGTATATTCAGCTGTTTTTACCTTACTGTATTTTTTAAGTTGTTACTCGATATTTTATCATATAGCAAAAATACGAATTATTTTGGAATTCTAAATACCTAGCTCAAATTTCAATCTAATTTGTTTCCAGGAAAGTCATTAAAAATTGTGCTTTAGGAAATCATTAATAGTGACACTAGAGTATGTGTCAAAAATAAAATATTTAGGAGTTATTTTGGACCCACATTAAAATTTTTCTGAGCAGGTGGATTACATTTGTAAGAAATTGGGTAAAAAAATAAGGTTCTTTTAGCTTATCTCCAGCACTTTGTCACAGTGGGCAATTATTGTTGCTCATTGCTAATATCTTGTACACAGGAAGAAATGGACCCACTGCAAATTCAGCAAAATAAAGTGATGCGAATTATTTCAAATTGTGATAAACAAACTTCTATAAAAACTATGTTAAGATTGCTGGATTGGCTACAGGTTCAGAAATTGGTTCAAAAGACAAACTTAGTTCTAATTTACTAAATAAAGCATGGCCAAATGCCAATACATTTATTATTTCTTGGAAAAGAGAATTTAAAAAAAAATTATAACGTTGGCTCAAGGTCCAACCTGTAAAATTATCATCGTAACAAAAAACCTTGTTTTATGAAGACATAATTTATTTAATTCTATGCATGATGTAGTAAAAAATGCACCTACTTTTAAACTTTTTGGTAAAAGATTATACAGTGTGGAAATGAAGTAACGGATAAATTCATTAACTTCGTTGATATTCATTTTTATGAAAAAATCTCGAAGAGATGTAGCGATTTTGACCATAGGGATATTTTCAGTTTCTTATGTAATTTGTTTTTCATGATATGACGTCATCTACTTTGTTTTTCAATTACCTATATTTCTTATTATTGATTTCGGTAGCACTTTTGATCCCGTTTCGAACGGTATAAAATTTTCAATATGTTCCATTTGAAAAAATCTGGTGTGATACACGCACACAACTTCCTTTTACAGTGATCTTATAATTAGCCAAAAATTTGATTTATAGTTATTTAACCAACAAGTGTGTTAATGAAGGCGATTAATAATCGAAACTGTTTAAAGCATGAACGAGCGCTAGCGAGTGAGTGCCTTTAACCCTTCAACAGCTAGCGTTACCATACGGTAACGCTTACAAGGTTGTACATCAAGCGCCGCCATATATTTTTGTGGTTAGAAATTTAAACTCTGCGAGAGGGGATCCTTACTACATACTTATCTCTACACGTTAGTACGTATCGAGCGACCGTTAAAAATGACTTTTTTTGCAAATCATGGATTATGGGGACCTTCGATTAGAGTAAGTAACTTTCAAACTCGTCCATTTACTTTTATTTGTTTATAATACGTACAAATTATAGGTAAAAGTGTACTTTATAGGATGGCCAATAATAATTTGTGCTAGTTTATTTTCAAATAATTAGTTAGGTTCGTTTTTTTCGCCTGCTACCATATGGTAACGGTAGCTGTTTATGGGAGTCAATTAAAAGATTACGTGATTTTTTTCCAGGAGAGGTTGTACCTTGGAAGAAGCTCTGCAAATGGTGTATGAAGATGACTTAGACGTTCAAGATATATTTATAGAACCTCCGGAGGCAAACGTTTTGACCGATGAAGATTCAGGTGACGAAGAGAAGGGGGGTTTAGTCGATAATCTTAGTGGTCAACAATTATTAGCTGGAGCAGAAATAAGAGTGAACCAAGCTACACATGAAGAGCCAGACGAGCCTGTTCAAGATAATGAAGGTCCGTATACCAGACCAGGACAGGAAAAATCACTTGGATAAAGAAGGGCGATATAATTCCAAATAAAAAAGCTTTTCCCGAACCTGATTACTCCAGATTTGAAAATCTAACAGATGTCGAAATTTTTCAGCAGTTTATTGATCAAGAAACTGTTGACTTAGTTGTTGAGCAGTCTACAAAATATGCTGTCTTTTTAAATCATCCAGATCCTAAAATTACTTCTGGGGAGATGAAGTGCGCCATCGCCATCATGATTCTAAGTGGGTATCATGAATTGCCTGGAAAAGACATGTACTGAAGTACAGAAAAGGACTCGAACGTATCCATTGTGTCAGATGCCATGCGAAGAGATCGGCTTAGGCAGATTCTAAAATATTTACACTGTGCTGATAACACGAAACCTAATAATAATGACAAAATGTGGAAATTACAACCTCTCATGGATAAACTACGAGCAAATTTTATTAAAAATGTTGTTCCTGAACAACACCTAAATTTAGATGAATCCATGGTTAAATATTTCGGAAGACATCCCAGCAAACAATTCATACGAGGAAAACCAATCCGATTCGGCTACAAGGTATGGTGTTTGAATGCTGTGTCGGGGTATCTTGTAAATTTCGATGTATACCAAGGGAACAATCCTAGGGAAAATACTTTCTATGAAAATGGATTCGGGAAATGTGCAGCACCTCTTATCAACATGATTGACGACTTTTCCCCTGATGTGTCCAAACTTCCATTACAATTTTATTTTGACAACCTTTTTACTGATTTCAATATTTTACATTACCTGAAACAATGCGGCTATGATGGAACGGGAACAATCCGCGACAACCGTATCCCGAAAAGCTGTCCTTTACCTGCGAAAAATATGTTCTCTAAATCTAAATCTCAGAAAAGGGGTGATTACGTATTAGGGATGTCGGCGGGTACCCGGGTACCCGGGTCGACCCGGGTAATAGTCAACCCGGGTATATTTTCAGGACCCGGGTACCCGACTAGTAAATTATGTAATTTATAGAAGGTCAGTCTTTTTCGGAGAAGATGAAAAAAACTTAAAAACAATAGAAATACGCTCTTGAAAAACATAACCATCCAGTAATAACCAGAATCACCCCATCCCATACCGCATGATGTTTCTTGTTTGATATAATAAATCCCCTTCACAGAAATATTCAACCCGTCAATAGTACCATTAAATCGCGTCAGTATGGGATAAAGTAAAATACACATCCTCTGTGTGATTTTGATGCTGTTAGGAATTTTGAATAAAGTTACGTACATACTTGAATAGTGATGCAAGCAAAAAAAAACCGTTCGTTTTTTTTTTAAAACCTGTTTTTTTTTGTAAAAAAAACCAAGCGGTCTGGTTTTTTATTTAAATGCGTTTTTTTTCAAAATTAAAGTGTAGTGAATAACAACAAGTAATTTGTTTGGAAAAACAAAAAACAGATATTTTTAAATAAAAATAATACATTTCGTAGGTAAAGTGAATTATAGAATTTATAATAACAAAAAAAAGGAAATATTTCTAAAGAAAAATAGAAATATAGCCAAAGTGGATATACAGGGTGTTAGAAAAGTCGACGGAAAAATTTGTAGGGGTGAATCCTTGGCCCAAAATTGCTTAGTTTAGCCGCTAGAGGGCTTTAATGATGATTAGCTTTTTTAATTTTTTCAAATAAGTCTAAAAATCTTTGATGGATTTTATTCATTTTTTGGCCATGCGTTTTTACCAGTAAACTTAAGCTTTTTGTGGAATACACGCTAATTTCGAAAATTACAGAGTGTTTAAAAACTTTGTCACAATTAATTATCCATCCATATTTTTTAACCCCCTGTATAATCACTACCAATGTGGATAGCTACTTTGATTTATAAGCTATTTTCTCTCTTAAAAAAATTTAGTTGGGTAAACGGTTTAGCCACAAAAATATGTTCTAAATCCCTACAAGCCTGAATCAGTAATTTTAACTTAACACTAGGCTTGTAGGGATTTAGAAAATATTTTTTGTGGCTAAACCGTTTACCCAACTAAAATTTTTTAAGAGCGTGAATAGCTACTAAATTAAAGTAACTGTCCAGAAAAAAAATGGTAGTGATTATACAGGGGGTTAAAACATTTAAAAAAGCTAGTCGCTTTAAATAATTGGGAACCTGCGTTGGAAGGAATAATGGGTAGAGTGCTTGCCATATCTCAGCGACCCTGTGCAGTGATTGAAATTCTGTAAATACGTCGTAAGCACGGCTGCAGACCAACCTAAAAATATCATTGCGAGTTTGCTGCGTTTGCTATTTTCGTACTTATAAGTTAGTTTTAGCGTTCTTTATCTACTTATATTTCCGTTTATTATAAAAAACAGTTTATCAAAGAAACACGAAATATTGACACAATCTATTTTAAATTTCGCGCCTGCAAGCTAGCCTGATGTTTTTAGGTTGTACTGAAAACACCATTTGGGCGTCTCGCTCTACAGTCTTCTCCTTTGCTCCACTGCGCATTTGTGGTCGTTGAGATATGGCAAGACCTCGAATAATGCGGCTGTCTAATGCGTGATGCTCAACACATCACCACGTGTCATGAATTTGACACGCGACAGCCGGGTGTGAGAGCGAGGATACGGAAGCTCTGACCTTCCGCCTTGCAGGCCAAGCTCCTTCATGGGGTGTTAGTGCCTCACCATTATTATTATTATTAATTTTGAAAGCCCTCTAGCGGCTAAACTAAGCAACTTTGTATATAGGTAAGTTGAGTTAAATCATCATACTTTGGGCCAAGGATTCACCCCTAGAAATTTTTCCGTCGACTTCCGTAACATCCTGTAGAAATTATAATAATGCAGAAATTACTCGCTAACAGACATGGCTGACTCGGAGTCAGTATCCATGCAGTTTACGTCGCCCATGTCACTGTCTGATGACTCTGATGAATCGCTAATGTAACTTGATTCGTCGATCAGGTCCATAGTTTCAGAGCTGGGTCCAGCTTAAAGCAACTTCCAATAGGGGTGGGTACCTACCAAAACGTGCCGCCAATTACAAAAATGAATAAAAAACAAAAAAAAACAAAAAAAAACCTTTTTTTTCTGTTTTTTTTCTAGGTTTTTTATTCAATTAAAAAAAACGCGTTTTTTTACATCACTATACTTGAATTTGACAGCACTTGGAAGTGTGAAAATATTTACAAATAACAGACGACTTGCAACTTGAATTGGGGAGTAGGTACTATTTCACTTTAGTTCAGTTTAAAACTCGCGGCGTAAAGAAAGAAAGTGTAGCTACCTCAGATGTTCCGACGTACGCTAACATTTTTGTTATATATTTCGGATACCCGAGGGTACCCGGGTACTGCTTTCGGGTACCCGGGTTTGATTTTAGACCGGGTACGACATCCCTATTACGTATCAGCTATTGTTAAAGAAGATGGAATCATTGTTGTGAAGTGGCTGGATAATAATGTTGTTAGCGTAGCCTCTACCTGTCATGGAGTAAATCCCACTTCTTTAGTGAAAATATTCTCTCAGAAAGAAAAAAAAATTATACAGGTATTGCGTCCATCGCTTATAACCGAATACAACCGCTTTATGGGAGGAACCAACCTGATGGATGAAAATATTTCAAGATATCGTATATCCTTCAGAAGGAAAAAGTGGTGGTGGCCCGTTTTTACTTGGTTGCTGGACACAAGTGTAGTAAATGCATGGTCTGTTAGGCGAAAATGCAGAAGCAAACCACCAATAACTCAGCTAAATTACAGAAGACAAATCGTTTTGCATTATCTTGAGAAATACAAAACAGTTTCAAAAGGATCAGGAAGGCCATCTACATCTAAAAACAGCGTTACTCTAAACCGGGTGTCTGATGATATTAGATATGATCAGGTTGACCACTTATTAGTTTCAACTAGGGATAAAAAAAGAAAACGTTGTGCCGGTGAAGGTTGCTCCTCAAGCATCTGAACAATGTGTTGTAAATGTAATGTTGGTATATGTATAGACTGTAACTATATTTTTCACACTAAATAAACATTTTTGACAGTTTGCAACAGATATTTGAATTTCTATTATTTTGTACATCACTAACGGCTAGTGTTACCATATGGTAACGGCACTTATATCGCAAAAAAAAATAAAAAATATATTAAAAAGTTGTTGAAAGAGCCTAACCTAATCATAATAATTAGGAATTATAACCTGGCACAGCATATTTCTAGGGAAAAAAAATTCCGCCGTTGAAGGGTTAATAGTTGAGATTATTAATCGCCCATTAACAAACGAGTTGATTACAAAGTTTTTTCGTTGACCACAAAATCTTTTTTTGTGGCGAAAAATTTGATTAATACAACTAACCTCCATGCAAAATATCATCAAAACGTCAAAATCACAAAAACAGTTAATTAATGAAAAAGAGTGTATTAATCAAAAACAGTGTATTAATGACGTCTATTAATCCATCCTTTTTTAAGAAAAATAATTCATTAATATTGAAATTAACAAACGGTCAACGAAAAAAAGTATTTAATTAATACAAAATTATGGACCTCATTAATGTATTTTATCCAAGGTAGCTGTGGTATGGGTATTTTGAAAGGAAGTTTGAAATTGATTTGTGACCCATGATAATTCAAAATGTTCAAACTTTGTTGTATAGTAATTTGTGAAGTATAAAATCTTGATTTGGAGAGTAATAGATGTGAACTCTAACGATTTAATATAAATCTCGGTGACACATTTTGTAAAGTCCTGTGTGACGTGAGTGTAAGGAATTTGTTGCTCTCTCAGTCGTATTTTCCTTTTCCATTCGTTTTAACTTGAATTTTGGTAGAGTAAGACGAATTAATTTTGGGTAGTTGGCCTTGAAAAGTTAGGTTACAATTATCTTTTAAAGAGTCGTGGAAAGGATCACTGTTGATTTTTTGTAATTTCTAAATTCTATAATTAAAATTACTATACCCCTTCAAAATTTTTTCATAAAAATTAATATTAACAAAGTTAATGAATTTATCCATTACTTTATGTCCACACTATATAGGTACTTGAAAGACTTTAACTAACTTACTGTACTTACTACATGTAATTTGTATATTTTTTTGTACTTCTTAGCCAAGTGCTATATAAAATTATTATTATTATTATTTATTGCCCGAAACTGACAGGACTAAATTGTTATTTCTCTGCCAAATTAAAGAAAATGTTTTTTACCTGACTAGTTATTCTGTACAACTCAAAATGATTATAATGTTTATTTGAAGGTAGCTATTTCCCGGTTTAGAGAAAAAATAGCATAAGGAACTAAAGCACTTTTCACGACTAAGCTGTAGTTCTCGAACTCACTTCCTTTGTCCAAAAAACGTCTACAGATCCATCGCGAAAAGTGACTCATTAGCTGCTTATAAAATAGTATACTATTTACTAGGGATGTCGGCGGGTACCCGGGTACCCGGGCCGACCCGGGTAATAGTCAACCCGGGTATATTTTCAGGACCCGGGTACCCGTATTTATGGAATTTCCAGAAAATCAGCCTTTTTCGGAGATGATAAAAACTTTAAAACAATAGGAATAAGGGCTAGAAAAGCAACCATGCAGTAATAACAAAAATCACCCCATCCCATAAGTACCACATAATGTTGTTTCTTATTTCATATAAGGCAATAAATCTGCTTCAGGAAAATATTCAACACATCAATAGTACAATTAAATCACGTCAGTATGGGATCAAGTAACGTGAAGATCCTCTGTTTGATGTTGATGCTACTACTACCAATTTCGGATAAAAGTCACGTATTTGAATTTGATAGCACTTGGAAGTGTAAAAATATTTAAGAGTAGTTTGAATTGGTGAGTAGGTACTATTTCAATTTAGTTCACTCGTGGCGTAAAGGGAAACAATTGTAGCCACCTCAGATGTTTAGATGTACGCCAATATTTTTGTTATATATTTCGGGTACCCGAGGGTACCCGGGTATTGTTTTCGGGTACCCGGGTTTGATTTTAGACCGGGTACGACATCCCTACTATTTACATATTCAAATGAAAACTATGTATACGTACCTCAAGCCTGTGAAGTAAATGAGTAAATCTGCATAATTAGACTAGACACGTTGCTATTGAGCTAGATGCTACATTTTTGAAGTTTTATCCTTGATCTGAAAGAGAAGAATATTCATTTTACAAACTATGTTTTTTAGTTGCTTAATAACGTATAAACGTTTACAAATATCATAGCAGTACATACAAACTATATAGTAGGTATACAGGGAGTTTATTATAACGTGCAATATGTGTAAATGCGTTTTTTGAAGATGCAATATGGAAACGTTACTCAGTATGTAAAAACATAATATATTGTATGGGGGAAGGAATTCTGTTGATCAAATGGTATAAAGACTTCAGTTTACAGCAAGTATGTGGGTTATTACATGCCATGTTGTTCTTTCTGATGCTTCTTTTTCAATAAAATTACGGTTCATATATTGCATTTTAAAATAAACGCATTTACACATGTCGTGGCGTACCCTTAGAAACCAATAGCAACAATCAAGTCCTTATGGAAACGGGAATGCCACAGTGCGCGTTATAATAAATTCACTGTATGCCAAACAAGTTCAAAAATTCAAGCGGTTAGCATTTAGAGGTAGAGGATTTGAGAATTCTACTGAATCTACAATATGTATGTGCACCTTATTAATAAGTTTTTGATGACAAATCCGATGATCAACGCGCCCAGTTTAGCTCATGTTAAGTTATGTTGCACATATACAACAAGTACCTAAGTTCTGAAATGATTTACTTACTCACATTTCTGTATTCATACATCATCTGATTAACGACTGCTAAATGATCAATATCACACGGTGTAGTTTTCGAAAATGCCTAATATTAATCTGTATTAAAACACACAAACCTATACAAACGACGTCGCCATATTAAATATTTTGTTGCCTTTTGCTCTACTCAGCTGCAAAGTACCTACTCCGTAAAAGTAACAAGATAGAGAAGAAATAAAGAAGCGTGAATGCTATACTTAATAGCACTTTGCTATCTACTTTGAAGTCATAATATGTTTATTATAACACCGAAAACAGTGCTACAATGGAGTCCATTACAGCAGTGTTTTTGCATTGTTATTTTCATACGAAAAACGTTGAAACAGCCTACTTTGTTTTTTTAACTGACAGATTGTCACATTTATGAAATGTCAAAACTCAAAGTTTTGGATTATTTCTATGCAAAATAGATAAAATAATATATTATACTCGTTTAATAAGAAGAATTGGAGCACTCCTTGCTGTGCTCGTCGTGCCCCAAACCCACTCGTGACACTATAAACCCTCTTATTAAACTCTATAACAATATACTATTTTAATTGCTATATAATTTCGACGGCTAATTAATAGATCGTCAGATTAAGTACAGTAAAACCTAGTTTTTTACTTCCCTCGTCTAAAAGATTAAGTATTGTCACCGCGAAAAAATCACCTTTCAAGATTTCTTCAGATCTTCACGTTTCAGGATCACTGGTTGACGAAAAACAGGTTTTCTTATGTCCGTCTGTCTGTTGGCAGTATAGCTCAAAAACTATTTGTTGAAGGAAGACGATATTTTGCATGCGGATTATATGTCTATTTGGCATGAAACCGAGAAAATTTCGGTCAAATATATACAGGGCGAGCACCTTTAAAAAATAAAACTTTGTCTATTTTTGCTTAAACTAAGGAATAAATAACAGTATTAATTTATACAAAAATTACGCATTATATTTGATAAAAAATGGACCCAACAGATGCAGGGTAATTGTAAAAAAACTGATGGGCAAGAATAAGCTGTTCATTATAATGCAATCGCTGCGCGCTGTTATTAGGCACAGTTCCGTAGCAGAGTGAGATCGACGAGTGCCAAGCGCGTGGGATGCTCATTTACCTTTGGAATTCTGTAGGCGCTGAAATCGAATTCCGTCTACAATACTTTTTTATTTGCAAATTGATGTAATTTGCATTAACAATTGTTTCCTTTTATTGTTTCAGTATTATTAGGAACATTAAGATATTTTTTAAAATTTCATTTTAAAAAGTAGGCTGTTTTAATTAATTTCAGGGTGTGAAGTGACACTTATTTTCACTCAGTGAAAAAAGTGACTCTTTGCTTTTAATTTAGGAATGAACGGTTTTAGAAAGGAATTATTTATTCATTTGTTCATTTTTAGTTTTCTTTTGACGTGAACAAATTACAGCTTTCAATAAAAAAGACGTTTCCTTCATTACCAGAACTTTTACTTGACTAAAATGAAGGCAAATAAAATTCTATACAAAATAGGCTTGGATTTGAATATTTAATTACATTTTTAAAAATCTTATAGAAAACTCGTGCTAGAGTGCTTATTTTTCATGCGTGTGGACTACTAAATTCGGCTGCGCCTCGTTTAATAACTCTCCACACTTGTGAAAATAAGTAGCATTTCTAACACTTGTGGTCTAAATAACTACCGGGCGATGGTTGTGATTTTTTTGTTCGGTTGGCACTTTTTATGTTGGTGGCACTGTAAGTCTATATTAAATTCGAGGTTAGCAGGTTAGGTTTTGCATCAGTTTGTGTCAAAACTGACGCAAAACCTAACCTGATAACCTCGAATTTGACATAGGTAGACTTATGTACTGTTTGAGGCTTTCGCGGTTACTCGAATTATTCTCCTTAGTATAGAATTTCGGCTTAGACCGCGTCGTATTTGTATATGAACACCCAGCATTTTCTGGCTTAATGTGCCTTGCACCTTGTGAAGTCGAGCAAAACCCGCGCGATGGCCATGCTCTCTGGTGGCTCGTGTTGTTTGAGTATCTTGAGAACGAGGATACTTAGGCAGATTTGGCCGTTTTGCTGTTTGTGCATCCATATTCACTAACGTTTCGCAAGACCTTGCAGTTTGCATCATCAGAGTGAAAGTCGCACTGTGCGACTTTCACTCTGATGATGCAAACTGCAAGGTCTTGCGAAACGTTAGTGAATATGGATGCACAAACAGCAAAACGGCCAAATCTGCCTAAGTATCCTCGTTCTCAAGATACTCAAACAACACGAGCCACCAGAGAGCATGGCCATCGCGCGGGTTTTTGCTCGACTTCACAAGGTGCAAGGCACATTAAGCCAGAAAATGCTGGGTGTTCATATACAAATACGACGCGGTCTAAGCCGAAATTCTATACTAAGGAGAATAGGTAGACTTACAGTGCCACCAACATAAACAGTGCCAACCTAAAAAAAATCACAAGCATTTATGGTTACCCGGTGTTTATCCCTACTTGCATTTCATTTTTATACTTGCAAAAGATAAAAGTAATAATTTGCACATATAGTTTGATCATCCAAATCTCGTTTTTTATTTTTAAGGTTATGTCAAATTTGATTATTTCTATGCACTCTTCGTGGAAATGTATATAAAGCATCACACAACACTACGTTAATTATCAGGTACGAATTGGTTAAAAAATGCAAAAGTTACATCTTAACCACATTTTCAAATTAAACACCAAAATATTCAGTTCTCAATTAAATTGAAAACGAAAAACATAAACGGAAAACACAAACGGGAAACAGAAATACAAACATTACAAGAACGCTTTAGCAGAAGGGTATTGCAGTGGTTAATAATGTCGATGTCGTCACTTATTGCATTTATTAACCAGTACGTACCTGACAATTATCGTAGGGTTGTGCGATGCTTTATATACATTACCACGAAGAGTGCCTAGAAATAAACAAATTTGACATAACATTAATAAATATTATACACCAAGTGAATTCAACATATGTTTATTCACGAAAATATTTTGTGCTCACGAGCACGCAGTGCGGGTGAGATCAAATCTTTGAGTTAATAAATGTTTAATTCACGTGGCGTATATATGTTTTTATTCAATTTTGACAAAATTTTGAATAAATTTTTTTAAAATATTCACATTAATAGCACCTGCTGCTCTTAAATCACTTATCAAACAACAAATAAAATAGCACACTTATTGTGTGTCAAACGTCAAAGTGACGTTTGTAACGTGCTTACAGCTACACACAAAATTGGAAATAAATGACATTAAAAATATTCAAATTAAGATAATTATATATTACACACTACAAAGAGAAAGAATAATTGAATGTAAGTATTTGTAGAAATCATAAAAATATGTTGTTCTTCATTGAAACGTTTTTAAATCTCTAGTGAATTAAACTTTTTTAATTCTCTAGTGAATTAAAACGCTTTTATTTCTCTTGTGAATCATATAGTGTTTATGAAGGTTGTTATGGAGTTAATAATGTCACTTTAAACTGTCAAAATTGAATAAAAATAAAAAACGGGATCTGGATGGTCAAACTATACTATCTAATTCTTATAACGATGGCCTGACGTCATCAAATTATTTTCAAGTTACGAAATACGTTTTACGGGTAGTAGCGTATGCTAAACAAGGATGTACGCTTTTGTATCTCTAGGGTGAAATCTAGTGCTTCTGACAGAGATGGAGGATTAAAAGTTCCCCTACTCAATTCCAGTTATTGGCGCCTTATTTCTTGTGCTGTCCTGTCAACTAATTAACTGACATATGTTGTGTTCAGGTTTGTGGTATTTTCGTTTCTATTTTCTTTAGTAATTACTTTGTTTATTTTTGGCAAGAACTGCTCTTTTCAGAACAATTACCTTTGCAGTCATCTTTAAAACTTAAGTGAAATCACAGTATTTTTAGGGTTGCCACTGAATTCTATGCAATCGCTTTTTACAGACGACGTATTATACCATATTTTTCTGTTGGTGTTTCTGGTTGAGATGAAGGATAAACTGCTGAATTCGCAAAGCCAAACAATGGTGTTACTACTACTTAAATATTTTGAAAAGGAAAAGCAAAATGGAAGCCCGTGTTACCTTTGACAGCTGTTCGAGAAGTAATATCTCTTCTTAAAATATCCATTATATGTGATACTAATTAGATGTTATATGTGATATTACAGCAAGCAGCGGACGCACTATATATCAATATGACTAAAATATCTCAGATATCAAAGAGTAGCCAACAAAATCAAATACTCGTCTCGAAATTCTGGACTCGGCCTAACGGCCTCTTCCGGAAACATCTCACTCGTACTGAAAAGCTCCACTTTCTATACTTGTAACGTAAATTACTATTTTTGTTTCAGAAAGACATATTACGCTTAATACACTTAATCGTAAGTTAGCCTAGAAAGATATAGTTTACTTCAGATATGGATGATATATTGATCAAACCGGTTTGGTTGAAACTTGAAAACTTGTTTTGCTCGACACTGTCGAACAAAGGCAATTCCCATGCGGGAGTAATTCATACCATAGCATTGACATCCTACTGAAGAAAACGTCGAAACGTTCCGAAAGTGCGGAAATAAGGATTGGAGATCCCCCCCCCCCCCAAGAAAGAGCTCCACCTACGCTCAATCTTCGTGATGGACACCACATACTACCGCCCCCGGCAGAGCAAAGCCATGGGTGGCATGATCGAATACCAACACGATAGGAAAAGAGTGCACCCCCGCAAGAATTATGCACTCTGGCCACTAAATAAGGCGCAAAAAGTGAGAAGTAAGAAAAGGAAGAAGAAAAACCGGATACGTCGGTAGAAATACGGAAATCTTCGGTAGAGCCTGGCGGTTCGCTGACGGCTAGTATCCACTCCCCCGAGCACGGAAGACGGGCGACAGAAAAAACAAGATGTCCCAAAAGGAATGGTACTTCACCAGAGGTCCACTAACGACAATCCGACAAAGGCTTCATTACCTCGGGGAACCAAGGGAAAAACAAATCAAAATAACGAGTCTCGGCAGCAGGCTCGACTGTCCCTCAAAAAAAAAAAACAACAGACGATCATGTCTGAAACAAACATTGCATGCACTGCAACGACAGGCGCAGACGCTGACTGGACCTTAACACCGGCCCACGACAGCCGTCTGACAGTACGGTTTGGGAAGGCGGAAAACAAAACAGTAACAAAGGATTTGAGTAGTTGTCGCCGAGACACGGTTGATAGTATTGAGAGAAGAAAAATAAAAGGTAAAGATACAGCAAAGAGGAGAAAATCATAATCCGGTTGGGTAGTCTGTTAAGAACCAGTAAGGCGCGCGAGAGGTGATTATCAAAATCAAATGAAGATGGGTTGTCTTACTCCTGTACATACTTCCGACTAACCTATCAATCGAGCACAAAGAAGTACCTATACAAATGTAAAAAAAGATGTCCATAATCCCACCCAAACGCTACCTGAAGAAGGCACGTTGTGCGTCACGAGATCAGCGCATTGTGTATGCGCCACAGCAGATGTACCAACCAGCGTTGAATTCAGACTGATTACTCCGGGGGGGGGGGGGGGGGGATGAAACCTATGGGGGGAATTTATATCTATTCTCGCGCAATCCACCCATTGTTTTATAGATAAAGGACATGAGTATGAAGTGATAATGTTTCCGGGAGCGAATTTTGTACTGCCCGCGGGGGAATCCCCCCCCCCCCGGCCACCCCCTGGATTCAACACTGCTACCAACAGGGAAAAGAAGAACAATAGGTTGCGACAGAAACTGTCAAAAATAATCAATGATTGATGATAAAGACAAAGAAAACTCAGTTCACTGAAATTCTCAATCGGTGACGATGCCAAAAGCCAAATCGACCATGAATCCGCTAAGAGGGAGATCGTAGATGACTCCGACACCGAATATCAAAAATAAACTCGGAAATTCTCCAACAAATGCCAAAATGTTTTTCACAAAAGAAGCCAGTACCGCCACACAAAGCTCCCAAAGTCTTCAACGAAAGTTGTTCAAAAAGAACGCGGTACAAGACTACATTACGTCATCAAACGAATACAATACGGTACGAGAAAAATCTCAAATCAGCTCAAAACTAAACAAAATCAACGACAAAGAATCGAAATCCCAACTAATAATTCGAAAAACCATGGTTCGGTAACTTCAGTAATCGGTAATCAACACCAAATTTGACTAAAACGGGAAAAATTGTACATAATCTGTGACTAAACATCACAACAGCATGAACTACCTCTATCTTACTCAAGAATCGCTAAGATAAGAAACGACAGTAAAAGGCGAAAAGGATCAAAATCGAAAAAGGTTTTTACGAAGATAATATGCGAACACGAAGGACACGAGGATAACATTTTTTAGACGATGAACCGAAGGAAAAGTCCCGAGAGTCAACAACCAAATTTAGACTTACGAAACCGTGAAATAAATGAAATAAACGATAATAAAATTTGTGATAGTTTAAAAACAAATCTACGCATAGTGGATATAAACGTTTGCAGTATTAGGGACAAAACAGATATGCTAAGCATGGTCATCTATTATTACCCAGAAGTCATGTGTATAACAGAAACGTGGCTGACAACTGAGGAAGCTGCAGTCCTCAAAATTCAAAAATACTACGCAAACAGCTATTCAAGATCAACAATACGTGGTGGAGGAGTCGCCATCCTGGTAAGGGAGGATATCCCTAGTATCATCAAGTCAGTTACGACAATCCCACTTGCTGATCAATTGTTCGAAGCGGTAACAATACATTTATAATATATCAATAAAATAAAAATAAATGTAAGCTATGTATAGGTCACCAGATGCTAGCTAATTATTTTTTTTACGACAGACCAGAAAATATACGGTTTCTGGAGAATTTTTTCGCCAGAAAGTAGCGTTTTGCCGGTCAAGATCGGAAAGTGGGCATCAGGGATCGGTAAAAGCTTTTGCCGGTCCCTGCTGCCTTCGTTACTATGGAATCAAGTGTGTGTTATTGTTTCGATAAGTCAAATAATAGATACTAATGTCATATTTTTTTTGAGTTTTTGAAAGTTTGAGAGTATGAACTCGGATATCGTAAAAAAATATTGTACGATACACGACCGGAAAGTGTTTTGCAGGTCTCTCCAAGCTTCCAGGACTCGCCTGCGGCTCGCCCTGGAATCTGCTTGGTTCGACCTGCAAAACACTGCTTTCCGGTATCGTAACGTAAATTACTATTTTACGTCACTAATTTGAGTCCGGAAAGTGGAACATTACATCACAAGGCCGGAAAGTGTTGCTAGCCAACTGCTGAATAATATGTTGGTGGCACTGTAAGTTTATGTCAAATTCGAGGTTATCAGGTTAGATTTTCCGTCAGTTTTGACACAGACTGACGCAAAACCTAACATACTAACCTCGAATTTGACATACACTTACAGTGCCACCAACATATTATGCATACGTTTGAATTTCCACAGCCGCCCCTCATGGACTTTTTTAATGAACATGTTGTATAAAACAGTATGAAATAAAACATTGTACGATACACGGCCGTAAAATATTACTAAAGTACTCGTTTAGACATTCTCGACTCGGCTCGTTCCTTGCCTCGCCTGTAAACATCTAAACTCGTATTTCAGTAAGTCATTTTCCGTTCTTATAACGCACTGGAAAATCTATTGCATTTTATTTCGAAATTGAAATGTATGAAAATATATAAATATGTAAGCAAAATTGACAAAAAAGCAAATGAGATTTTGCACTTGTTTTCATCTTTTAATTTTAAGGCTTGCTTTGCCGAGTTTTCATATAGTATAATCAAAAATTATTTTCATCTAGTAAGGATATGGAATAGTTCCCAATTTATGAATGCAACTATAAGCCACTTAAAAATCAAATGTCAATTTGTTTCAGTTCATAAATTAGAAACTATTCCATAACTAGTGATGTAAAAATTACCGTAATTTATTTTTTGTCGGTAATATTCGTTAAATTACGAGAACTTACCGTAATTTATGAGAATTTTAGGAAATTTAATGGTTTTTTTTTAGCAGTAGATTACACTTTGTCGGTAATTTATTATCCTTGTTCAAAAATATACTATTAAACAAAATTTCAATATTTTATCTTTAAAACTGAGCCCAGAATGAATTATTTTGTATTAATTTATTGTATAATATGTACAATGTAAAAACAATTTTAACCCAAATAACATAATGTATTTTCTTAAGTACCTACAAATAAAACCTAAACAGATAAAAATAAAAAAATAAAAATATTTTAAAAAGTAAGTCTATTTAGAAGGAACTAGCAGTCCAGTGAGACAAATGTCTCATTTAATAAAACAAAAAAGACCGTTTTGCAAATAGAACGCGTATTCACCACACGTACGTATATGACGTCATTGTTGGTAGCAAACTACCAGTCGCATTCGCGTTGATAAAATTTGCCTAGAATCTAACCTAAAAAGTTAGGATTATAATTAAGATAATAATTAGTGTTAGAGACTGAAATTCGGTTCCTGACCTGACATGACCATTCCAAACATATAACTTTAATAACTTTTTTCTCTATCTCTTACGGTTTGGCTGCTGAAACAGCGTCCCGGACGGACAAGTCTATTAGATAAAGGATACTGATAAATGACAACTAATTATAAAACATAAAATAACTTAAATATTTTCAAATCGGAAAAATTTTCTCCAATACTGTACAGGTCACAGAAAGTAGATTGGGTGTCATAGTAAGTCATGAAAGGCGCTGTGATCATATTTGATGAATTGGCAATATGTGGAAAGTTGTCAAAAACATACAAAGTTAGGTTATATTTTAAATGACAAGTAAACAGTAACGATGGGTAGAGAGATTTCGTTTGAGCAGTGACTAACGTCATATGACAGATTCTTTGTGTTTTAAAGTGTGGAAATTGCTGTTGCTGGGATAGAAGGTTTAGCAGAGCCTGGTTGTTCAACGTACATCATTATTTCCGCAATCCTTTTAACATTCAAGAACTGCTAATACACCATACCGCAATGTTGCGTACGCCTCTGATTTATTGTGTCATTTAGCTTAAATAAGGTTAACAATTTAATGTCAATATGATAGATGTAAAAATGTTACCAATACGAAACTTGAAAATTACTAGATTCTAACATTAGTTCCGATTTTTATCGCGTCCCAATCTACTTTCTGTAACGTGTAATCCGCCATTTCGTGGTTGCGGCCATCTTTGATTTACAATGATACTGAACATACATAATTGTATTGTCATCAGAACTAAATGCGGGTACCAAATTTCAGATCAATCGGTCAACAGAAAGGGGGTAAAATTTTAATTACTAAATTTGAGCCAACAACACACAGGGCAAGCTAAATAAAACCGTTCAATAAGATCTTTTTTAAATATACTGAGAAAATGTTTTAAAAAGCATCTTACCTGCGTTATATTTAAAAAAAAATTGTTTTACATTTTTTGGACATTTGTGACATTTAGTCAAATGCTCCTAAATCATATTTTTGACCACAAAAAATACATTCATAATAATCTTTCCCATTTAATGACCTTTCCTTAAAGTGCCATATGGGTCCTTTATATTTAGGCATATCTTATATTTTTATAAGTAACACTTAGCACTTTGGTTTACTACAACCGCCTAAAGAATCAGAAACAAACAGCAGCAAATGCGTTGGTTTCTTACGACAGACTGCTGGCCGACAACACGCAACGATACAGCACGAATGTGCTTCTGTAATTTTCAGCGACGAAAGTAGGGGAAGTACACAGAAGCTAACGCGAATATATTCGGGTAATATTACCGCGAATGTGCTCGGTAATATAACCGTAATATTTCCGTAATATATTACCAAAAAGCGAATATTCCTTTGAGGGTGAGCGAATATTACCGTAAGTTACGGAATTTATAGGAATATTCGGTTGGTAATATTCGCTCGTCGCATCACTATCCATAACCATACTAGAAGAAAGTAATTTTTGATCATACTTTATATTCAAGGCAAAACGCGAACTTTACTCGACAATATCTTTACAAATGCTGACGTCAATAACATAAAAACGACTACTGTTAATACCTATTTGGCAAATCATTGGGCACAAATTGTGGCTTATAATTACCAAGATCCAACTACAATAAATTCTTATGGTTCAATAACAAAAAGTTTTTTCTGATATAAATATCGACGGTTTTATTAATCTGTTATTATTTATTTGCGCAACGAGCTTTGAAGGCCTAGGGCGTTTGAGTTTACAGCTGAAACTATTATGTACATTACACTTCATACACTAAATATTTATAGTTGTAAGGACAATTTTTCGAAATTAGTACGTTCTTGTATTTCCCGCATAAGTCAAGCCCAAATTCGTAGTGTAGTGGCGAAGACTCAAAAGTTCACTCCTTGCGAACCTTATTTCCGCTTATTTCGCGTTTATGTTCGTCGAAATTTAATTATTCTTACGCTTGTTTTATAAATCAAGCTTATTGTTCTTACTGCCGTCTGGGTAACGCCATTCTGGTCTTATCGCGTTCTTAATGGGTTCCTGGTTCCAGTGAGGCGGCTGCATGACTTACATGTGGTTCCCCTGTGTAAGCGAAATTATGTTTCTTCATGCTGGAATTTTCCGCGAGGCCCTCGAGTGGAACAAAAAACGAGCTAAATCCCGCCTGCATGGTTTTAGTTGATTTGAGCATTGTAGCTTTAAGCAAGACACTTCCACTGCTGCTCTGGTGTAGTGATTCGAATTTGCGTCTCCCGGCAGCCAGCGCTGTTGAGGGAGCGTTGTAAAGTTTACCATGCGAATGCTGGGACGCTGCCAAGAAATAACTGTGTGCTTCTTGTCGGCTTCTGTACCTATGGGACTGTTTGGTGTTTCGTCGAGATGTGCGTACTAGCTGTCGGGGGTGAAGTGAAGCAATCGAGTTAGTGTGGTTCAGAGTTCATACCGTGGGGTTGCGAGATCCTTAATTATTGCTAGGCGGATAATTTACCGGACTCTTAAAGGTACCAGCTCTAGCTTAACTAAGACGTCATGTTGTATCTCGCACGTTGAGGGTTCGTCCCGTTGTTCCTTTATTGGATGTTTGGTTACGTCTTTTCACCCGTTCTGAGGATATCGTCCTGCCGATCCCTGGCTGTGGTAAAATTCATCGAGGACCTGTACCTGCATCCCGCACACACCATGTGGTTTCCCTGTCATTCAAGGCATAGTTGAGGTATGACACGCAGCTAGAAAGGGACATCAATACGTAACGTATGGATTTCTTCAATCAAGGTATTTGTTGATTTAATAGTGTTTGTAACACATAGAAATTTATAGTGTAGTATTGTCTTGGCCGTCGGGCTATTATTTATTAAATTGTAAAATGTTGAACAATACCGTCAAGTTTTATTGTCTGCATGTTGTATTGCGTTGAAAGCCAAATAAACGTGGTTGTTGGGTCACTATTTGAATGACTGTTGCTAATTTTGATACTGTAACGTAGTTCTTTTGTGCCAAATTTAACGTTACTACTGTGTGGAATGTAGCTATGTCGTTTGATTGTCATTGTACCGCTGTGTTTTGTTTAAACGTCGCAATTTAACCTAGCTAACCCCTTTTGCCTATTTTTTAACTGTAACCAGTAAAAATTTCCATGTTCATTCTCATATACATACTTTTTTCCTTTAATAGAGTTTATTATTAATTATCTACGTTTTTCATTGGTGTTTGCATGCCTTTTTGTGTTTTGTTTTGATGTACAGAAATCCAGATGATGTAAGCAAGTGCGGCTAAAGGTAGGTTCGATTCAGCTGTTGCAGCCGCCACCTCAAGCTGTGCCATGCTGTGTTGCTGATTTTGTTTTCCCGATTTAGTCCGAATGTGGTGGCTCTTTCTTCATTTAATGGAATTGCAGCCTGATTCAAAGGTCGTAAAAAACCTGCTCTCTCGCTGAGCGTTCCCAAGTCGGAGCAACCTTTTGTTACCGTCCATCGTAACGGGGATTCCCGATTGTGTCGTTTTTATGTCGTTAAAGTCGTTTTTGTGGGTAACAGATTTGGCTCCCAAGCGTTGGCTTGTTTTGCCCACTCGAGGGTATGTTTTGTGTAGTTAATAACGGTTTCGACGGTAACATAGTACTTGTGTTATTTAAAAAATTGACAATATTTTTTTCCACACTTCTCTCTTCAAAGTTTTTTTTCAGTTTATTACATTCGCACTTCTTATGTCCTCCATCACATTATTATACCATCTTTTTCTTGGCCTCCCTTTCCTTCTTCCTCCAATTGGTGTTAGTTTCGGCACTTTTTTTGGCATTCTTTTCCTGGACATCCTCTCCACGGGCCCTAACCATCTTATTCTTTGTGCTCTTACATAGGTGTTTATTTTAGGTTCGTTATATAGCGTCTCTATTTCTGTTTGTCTTTTTCCATCCTTCCTACTCTTGTACAACTCCGTATATAATTCTCAACATTCTCCGTTCCCATCGCATTCGCAGTTCTTCGTCTGCCTTTTTTAACATCCACAATTCGCAATCGTAGGCCTTATTACAGTTTTGTATATCTTTACTTTCGTTTTTTTTTGACACATTTTGATTTCATCAACGTTGTTAAGCTCCCTATTTTTTGGTTTCCTTTAGATAGCTCTTACTTCTAGCGGTTCTCCCCCTTTGTCTTCCATTACTACTCCCAAGTACATGAACTTGTTAACCTTATCATATTTGCGTTCTTCCCCTCCGTGCGAGGTCCATCTTAGATATTCTTTTGTATTTCCTTGTGTATCTCCCATTATCATGTATGTACGTGCTGGTACCACACGGTATTAATGTCAGCTACTGTCGTAATAGTAAGGACTACCTAGTTTCGCAACATATTCAGATAAACTGCGGTATTAAGCCTATTCTCTATAAAGAATGGTTCAATTAAATTATCGCCTAACATTCCGAACTATACGTTAACAATTTGTCGATACTGTGAATGAGTGTGAGCCTTTACATGGGGATTCTCTTGGCTCCAGTAACGATAATTTTGATGATTTGGCTCCCCATGTGAAGTAAATGTGCACTCGTCGGTTAAGCAAATGTTTTTAAAGAAATTGTTATCGGCATTACAATTATCCAACATTAATTCACAAAAGTCACTTCTTTTTTCACCGTCTCCTGCTAATAGTACTTGCTGCATTGAATATTTATAAGCAACATATTTTTGCTTTTTAAGGGTGCGGTAAACGTAGGAACGAGATACTCCAAGCGCACCTGCTATTTGTCGCACACTTATGTTCGGATAGCCTTTGACAGCCCCTAAAATATCTATTTCGTTATTCAAATTTATATTTTCATCCTTTTTTGCAAAAATTATTGACACATCCAGTTTCCCGGAATTGTTTTACAATTCGCGCTACTGTGTCCTTGGAAGGAATTGGCCGTTCATTGTAATACACGCTAAAAAGATCTGAAGTCTTTCTCAAGCTGTTACCGGCTAAATTCCAAGAAACTATTTGGATTTTTTCTTCTGTAGTGTAAACATTCATTGTAGGTAAATGTATCACTTATTATAAATGATCAACTACGCGGATAACTTTAAAATTGTTTGATTTTATTATTCTACACAAATTTGCTTAAATAGCTCAAATAACTTTGATTAGTTATTTGACAGAATTAATATTTTCTTTTGTTTTGCCTAATTAAACAGCATCTATAGATCATAGCCCTAGTTGATCCTTATATACTTTTCCTATGTTCATTTTGCTATGTCTCATAGTTGGAGGACACACTGTATCTACACTGCGATCTAAAATATAAAGAACAGAAGATTAAAATGGCAATCAGAAAGGTAGCAAGAGAAGAACAGAAAAATGGGAAGAAGACCAAAGTAGGGTATAGGAAATTAGCGATAGACAACATCAGATATGCATGTTCGGAAAAAGGAGGGGGTCTGATAAAGGTAAAAGATCAAGGTCCCAAAAACTATTAAAGAACAATGCAGAGGGAGGAATGATGACGAAATCGGCTATTAAATGGAATGACAATCAAAAAAAAATAAGAAGAGATCAAATAAAAACACAAACAAATTAAAAGAGCAAGTAAATAAAATAGGTCAATAGAATATAAGAACTCTTTATCAAGCAGGAAAACTGCAGTTATAAGAGAAATGGAAAGGTACAATGTAGACATTCTGGGGCTAAGTGAAAGCAGGTGGAAAAATAGTGGTGAAAAGGTAATTATAGCTTCTTATCTCAGGACTAACAAAAGATGAAGATATACATGCATATGGAGCGGGAGTAATATTAAAAAGAGATTTTAGAGATATGATGATGGACTGGAAACCCGTATCGGAGAGAATCATAACGATAAGATTGAATACAGATGATGAGAAGGTAACAATAATACAGTGTAATGCACCGACTGAGACATCTGTAGGTATATGAGGAAAAGAAAAATTTCTATAATTTACTTAACAAAACTATAGCTGAAATAAATAAAAAATATGTACTTACTAATTATAATAGGTGACTTTAATGCCAGAGTTGTAAACAACAATTTAGACTTATATATAGTTAGCTCGGCAGGCCCTGTAGGCCCAAGGCTTGTTTTGTTATTGACTTCCATCGCTTCCTGTCTCTCGCCGCCACCTCCCAGTTTCCAATCTTTAATTTCGCGAGGTCGTCCTTCACCGCATCCAACCATCTGGCTCTTGGTCTCCCTCTTCTTCTTCTTCCTTCGTTGCCACGTTTAAGCACGACCTTTGTAGCTCTTTCCTCCGCCATCCTCTCTACATGTCCCAACCATCGAATTCGGCATGATTTTATTACTTGTGTTATACTCGGCTCTGTATAATTCCATTATTTCTGCATTTGTTCTTCTTTGCCATTGGCCATCCACCGTTTTACCCCTGAATACTCTTCGTAAAATCTTCCTTTCCCATATTTCCAATCTGTTTTGGTCGGTTTTGTTTAATACCCACAACTCGCTTCCGTACGTCTGATAACTGTCTTGTATACTCGTAACTTTACTCGCCTTGATATAATGTTAGACTTAAATGTTCTTACAAACGCTCCCGCACTCTTGTTCGCTTTTGCTAATCGCGCCCTTATTTCCGCACTGTCTCCCCCTTTGTTAGTTAATGCCACTCCTAAATAGCAGAATTCGCTCACTTCTGCAAACACATACTCCCTCCCTTCTGAGTTTTTAATTTTTATGTCCCCGTATCGTCTTCCTTCCTCCCCACTGCTTACCACCATGTACTTAGTCTTTCGCTCATTAAACTGTAAGCCATATTCCCTTGCGATTTTCTCCAGTCTTCGCAGCACATTTTGTAATTCGCTTCTAGTTCTTGCAATAATTGTAATGTCATCTGCGAATGCTACACACTGGTGTCTATGATGATATATTGTGCCTTGGGTGCGGATTTTACTGTCTCGTAGTGTCTTCTCCAGGGCCAAATTGAATAGACCTGTTGACAATGGGCCCCCTGCCTAAGCCCTCTATTTACCTCAAAGGCTTCTGATAGGTTGCCGTTAGCTTTCACCTTACTTTTAGCTCCTTGGAGGGTCATTCTTGTTAATCTGACTAACTTGGTAGGTATCCCCAGCTCTTCCATACCTTTATATAGTTTCTTTCTGTTTATGGTGTCATATGCCTGCTTGAAATCAATAAATACCATGTGCAATGTTAGGTTGTGTTCGTAACTACTTGCTATTATCTGCTTCATGACGAATATCTGGTCGGTGACCGATCTGTTCACCCTGAATCCGCATTGATAATCGCCGATGACTCCTTCTAACATTCCACTTTATACATTACATCCAGCAAGGCTATCCCTCTGTAGTTCTCACAGAGTGCTCTGTCACCCTTCTTAAATACCGGGCATAATATAGCCTCTTTTCGGGTATTTTTTCCTTGCTCCACACTTCTCGTATAAGCTCGTGTACTTTTTCTAACAAAATTTCGCCGCCTATTTTTACCACCTCTGCCACGATACCATTTTCTCCCGCACTCTTCTTATTCTTTAATTTTCTTACTGCTGTTTCGATTTCTTCTAGACTTAGATCTTCTTCCACTGTGTTTCTTCTGCCTTCTTCCAACACATTTCTCATTTCATCTTCTCGCATTTCGGGCTCCATTCTTTCGTCATTTAACATTTCTTGAAAATGTTCCGCCCATCTCTTTAGCCTCTCATTGACTCCTCCCACCATGTTGCCTTCCTTGTCTTTACAGAATAAGGGTTTTCCTTTATAGCCCCCCTTTTCCTTTTTTACTTCTTGGTAAAAGTTTCTTATATCCTTACTGTTAAAATTATCCTCTATCTTTTGTAATTCTTGATCCATAAATGCCCTCTTTTTACTTCTGCAGATCTGCTTGGACCTCCTTCTGGTCTCCTGGTAATTTATTTTTGCTTTTGGTGTATTTTTCTGCAACATTCTCATGATTGCTACATTTCTGTTTTTTACTGCCTTTCTGCATTCTTCATCATACCATGTGATGCGGGCCTGACGCCTATTATCGTCTTTCATTACCTTCGCGGCCTGTAGTATCGACCTCTCTAAACTGCTCCACCTTCCCTCTATATCTTGAGACCTATCCTCGTTAATAATACTTTGCTGTAGGCTACTCCTATATCGTTGGATGTCTCTCTCATCCCAAAATTTGCTGTTGTTATATATTTGTATGGTCCTTTTTTTCGCCATCTTTTTTTTTGGGGTTTTTTGCTCGATCTTTATCCTTACTAGAAAATTGTCCGAGTCTGCATCCGCACCTCTGCAGGTCCTCACATCCTTGATAGTTTGTAGGTGCTTACCTTCTACTAGCACGTGGTCTATTTGATTTACTACGTTTCCGTCCGGCGACACCCATGTCCCTTTATGTATCTCCTTATGCTGGAAGTATGTTGAAGCAATTCTCATATTTCTCTCTGTCGCAAATTCAATTAGTTTTCCCATTTTCGTTACTTTCTTCATGTTTACTGCTGTTCCCTATGGTCGGCTTGTACATCTCTTCTTTTCCTACTTTCCCGTTACAATCACCTACTACCATTTTAATGTCATTTTTTGGCAGCCCTTGATACACTCTCTCTACCTTTTCGTAGTACTCGTTTTTTACTTCTTCATCTTTCTCCTCGGTGTGCGCGTGCACGTTTATCATACTGATCTTCCTGAATTTCCCTTAATTCGCATACTACATAACCTGTCTGACACTGGTTGGAAATGCATTACTAATTGTTTCATCTCCTTACATACCATAAAGCCCGTTCCGAATACTCTTCGATCACTCCCACTGTTAAAAAATATATATTCTTCTATTTCCATTACATCATTTCCTCTCTGCTTTGTTTCCTATAGTGCAATTATATTCATTTTATACCTCTTAAACTCTTCTGACAGGTGCTTTAAGGCTCCTTCCTCAAAAGTACCTCTCACATTCCATGTTCCGATTATCAAATATTCCTTTCTCATTTCCTTTTTCTTCGCCGTTGTCTCCGTATATCCGTCCTCTTTTTTCCTTCCTAGTTTTTTGCGTTGTCTGTTTTTTTACCAGTGTGGCGGCTGCAGAATCCCAGATCCATTCTTCACTATTTTTGTACATTTTTTTTAGCCCACCTTTATTTCTATACCTTGCTGCCTTTCCTTTGCCGCTATACCTCTGATCTTTGCCTGTATATTCCTCTCTTCTACTGTTAAGTCATCATCCAGAAAGATATTTGTCCCTTTTAGGTTACGTTTGTTCTTCATTATTTCGGCCTTTTGGTCCCATTCCTAGAATTTCGCTATTATAAACGATTTATTGCTCCTCGTTTTTATTTGCTTTGCCCGCGTTACCTTGACTGTGGTGTTCAGCTTGCTGCTTAGGAAGTTATCCACTTCTTCTTTCTCTTTTCCTGGCGTGCATACAATTCCCGATATTTTAATGTTATTTTTTCTCTCTCTCTTTTCAGCCAGCTCAAACTTTTCCTCCAGCGCTTTTACTCTTTCGTTTAATCTCTTGTTCCTTTCGTAGATCCGCGATTTCGTTCTTATACTGTTGTTGGTCTTCCCTTATTTCTTTTACCGATTTCATAAGCTCTTTTATCATCCCTTTCAACTCGCCCATGTCTGTTTTGGGTGACGTTCTATGTGCTTTTCTACTTTTCACAAAGTTATCACTTTCTTCTTCAAGCCCTTCCCTTTGGCGCTTTATTTCGTCCGCCGTGGAACTATCGCTATCGTATCTGGTCGACCTTTGACCCCCCAACATTCTTGAGTGTCACTGACCGCCGCGCAATACTGATAACCCGCTCCGAACTCGTTTCTGTCCACGCGCGGCCCAGCTCGCACAATATAGACTTAGGAGATATAATAAGAACCCAACAAATAGGTGATCGAAATGAAAATAGAGAGTTACTGCTTGAAATAATCGAAATGTATGAGCTACAAGTAGGAAGAACACTCTTCTCACACAAAGATGGTCACAAAATATCCTGGGTGTCGCACAACCACAAAACAGTGAGTCAAATCGACCATATTTGTGTAAGTTCAAGATGGAAAAGAGCGCTATTAGACGTAACAAATAAACGAAGAGCTGATGTTGATACGGATTATCACCTAATCTTAGCAAAAATACACCTAAAATTTAAGAAGCACGAAAAACAAAAGTTAAAAATTAAAAACATACAATACAATATCAAACAAGCTAAACAAAAGGAAGAAATTAAGCAAAAATTCATAACACAAATGAGAAGAAAAACGGAAACAATTAATTACGATTCAATAGAAAATATATGGCAAAATTGTAAAGAAGTTATTAAAAAAGTATTGGATGCTACAGTGGAGAAAAAAACGAGACGAGCAGAATGGATTAGCCAAAAAACATGGAAAAAGGTTAAATACAGACGAAAAATGAAAGAAAAAGAGCTACAATGCAATAGTGATGAGGAAGAGAAAGAAAATACAATAATACAAAAGAGCAAGTACAGAAGTGAAAAAAAAGCTTTAAAGATAAAACTAGATACATAGAGAGACTAGCAAATGAAGCAGAAAAAGCAGCAAAGAAAGGCGATAGCAAGGAGTTATATAAAATAGCAGGGAAAAGTAAGAATGGTCAAATATTAGCAGCAGTTGCAAAGACGGAAGCAACACTTTGAAGAAGTCATGAATGTCAAAAGGCACACGGTGCAATTAACCCAAATAAAACAAAGACAGGAGCTGCCGATAGACACAGACTGCCCAGCTAGAGAGGAACTATGTAAAGCTATTCAACAACTGAAAAATGGAAAGGCCCCTGGCGTAGATCAAATTACAGCTGACATGTCAAAATTGGATATTACATGTTCCATAGATATCTTGTACCCACTGGTAGAAAAAGTCTGGCGAGAAGAAATATTCCCAGAAGAATGGAAAGAGGGAGTAATGTTAAAATTCCAAAAAAAGGTGACCTAAAGCAGTGTGGGAATTGGCGAGGAATAAATCTCCTGAGTAGAGTGAACAAGATATTTTATAAAATAATACTAAACAGAATAATAGAAGCGTTAGATAAGAGTATTCGCGGAGAACAAAGCCAGATTTATAGCAGTACAATCCTGTGCAGATAACATTAACGTCTTGAGAATTATTGTAGGACAATCTATAGAATACCAGTCACCATTATACCTGTTATTTATTGACTACGAAAAAGGTTTCGACTCTATAGATCATGAATGCATCTAGATAGTCTTAAAGAGTAGGGGACTACCTGATGATAATAATAATAATAATAATAATAATAATAATAATATAAACATTTATTTCCAAAAAAAAAGAAGCAAATTACATAATGTGCAATGAAAACTAAATTTTGGAAAATGGGCGCTGTTCAGTTTGATCCACCAGATGGCAGGTTAATTGGTCTTACACAGAGCACCCGTGATTATTCTAATTTCATTTTATTACTTCTTATACATATCTGTTTTTGTTTTATACCAACTGCTTGTTTGTTTGTATTATCTGTAACCTCATTTACCTTGGGGTGTAGAGGCTGGTGCTTTATGCGCTGGCATCTGGCGGCACAATGCTCAACTTGCCCCCGATTCGGGATACAGAGTTGGAGCACGCCTTTGGTGCTTGCACAGCAACCATTGTGTGAGTTGAGTGTCTTGGTGATGTGTTGACCTTGTTACTCTATCTCTTAGATCTGTAATTCTGAGTAGAGCACAGTTAATTTGGTGCCCAACTGTGAATGGTCTCACCGAGCCCGATTCCAATCGCCAAGGCTACGGAAAAATTCCGACCCCCGCGGGATTCGAACCGAGGACTTGCTTAATGCAAGCCTGGCGCTTACCAAACTGCGCCACGCGGATTTAACAAAATTAGAAAATGAAAGTGTTTAGAAAACAGAAGTGAAGAAGCACGTAATACCATAAATATAATAGACTAGTGATTCTCAACTTTTTGAGTCGTGGAGCACTTCTCAGAAGAGCCAATACCTCATGCTTGAGTCAGCCTTACGCCAAAGGCACATACCTATATGTATATTCAGCTGTTTTTACCTTACTGTATTTTTACTTTATCGCATACGGTAGTATAGAGAAAGTATTGTAATCGTCAAAAAAATCGACTTCGAGATTTTGACGAATCTTGACGTTTTAGACCTCCTAGAGTCCAAAAAAACCATTTTTCGAATTATGTCTGTGTGTGTGTATGTGTGTGCGTGTGTGTGTGTGTGTGTGTGAACACGATAACTTAAAAACGAAATAAGCTAGACCCTTGAAATTATGTACATAGTCATTATTCAAAATTTGTAGATTGCTGTCAAATTTTTAGCGAAATCGGTTAACTAGAAGTGGCACTTTACCTAAACAGGTAGCGGTACCTATTCAAGTAAAGTACCAGTTTGCTTCGAGATATTTGAACAAAATTTTGTACATACATTTCTTATGTAGAAAAACTACCAGATATTACATTTCAGCATGATCGGTTAACCGGAAGTGGCATTTTACCTAAACAGGTAGCGGTATCCATTCAAGTAAAGTACCAGTTTGCTTCAAGGTATTTGCACGAAATTTTGCACATACATTTATTATTGAGAAAAACTTCCAGATATAAAATTTCAGTATGATAGGTTAACCTAAAGCGGCACTTTACCTAAACAGGTAGTGGTTACCTGAAATAGTTATTTTCATGACAAGCGTCGAAAGTAGCAAATATCGTGCGAGTGTTGATTAGACAAACGAGGGCGTAGCGAAGCGAAGCCCGAGTGGATCTAAAACACGAGCACAGATATTTGCACTTTCGGGCGAGTTATGAACACTATTTTTTAGACGACCACTCAAAGTAAATTCTATTTTTAAGAATTGTTTTTATTTCGTTTTGCAAAATTGATTGTGATATTATTATTGGTACAATTGGCAAAAGCGTCTGGATGATTTGAATCACGGTCTGCTGAATTGTGTGACAAACGTCAAAGTGACGTTTGTCACACAATTAGGCAGGCCGTGTTTTGAATAACTTTGTGCCGTTACGATATGACTAGTACGATATAATATCGTGCTAGTGTTTGAAATTGTCAACTTTCTGTAGTAGGCTGCTATCGCGATAATGTTACTTTCATATGTGGTCGTCTAAAAATGTAATTTTATCGCTGTATGTATATACATTGCAATAAACTTTTCAAATTTGCTAGAAAACAAGGCGAATGCGAGAAAGTCTAGGGGAGCACACTCCCGATTTTTTAAGTTGTTACTCGATATTTTATCATATAGCAAAAATACGAATTATTTTGGAATTCTAAATACCTAGCTCAAATTTCAATCTAATTTGTTTCCAGGAAAGTCATTAAAAATTGTGCTTTAGGAAATCATTAATAGTGACACTAGAGTATGTGTCAAAAATAAAATATTTAGGAGTTATTTTGGACCCACATTTAAATTTTTCTGAGCAGGTGGATTACATTTGTAAGAAATTGGGTAAAAAAATAAGGTTCTTTTAGCTTATCTCCAGCACTTTGTCACAGTGGGCAATTATTGTTGCTCATTGCTAATATCTTGTACACAGGAAGAAATGGACCCACTGCAAATTCAGCAAAATAAAGTGATGCGAATTATTTCAAATTGTGATAAACAAACTTCTATAAAAACTATGTTAAGATTGCTGGATTGGCTGCCGGTTCAGAAATTGGTTCAAAAGACAAACTTAGTTCTAATTTACTAAATAAAGCATGGCCAAATGCCAATACATTTATTATTTCTTGGAAAAGAGAATTTAAAAAAAAATTATAACGTTGGCTCAAGGTCCAACCTGTAAAATGATCATCGTAACAAAAAACCTTGTTTTATGAAGACATAATTTATTTAATTCTATGCATGATGTAGTAAAAAATGCACCTACTTTTAAACTTTTTGGTAAAAGATTATACAGTGTGGAAATGAAGTAACGGATAAATTCATTAACTTCGTTGATATTAATTTTTATGAAAAAATCTCGAAGAGATGTAGCGATTTTGACCATAGGGATATTTTCAGTTTCTTATGTAATTTGTTTTTCATGATATGACGTCATCGACTTTGTTTTTCAATTACCTATATTTCTTATTATTGATTTCGGTAGCACTTTTGATCCCGTTTCGAACGGTATAAAATTTTCAATGTTCCATTTGAAAAAATCTGGTGTGATACACGCACACAACTTCCTTTTACAGTGATCTTATAATTAGCCAAAATTTGATTTCTAGTTATTTAACCAACAAGTGTGTTAATGAAGGCGATTAATAATCGAAACTGTTTAAAGCATGAACGAGCGCTAGCGAGTGAGTGCCTTTAACCCTTCAACAGCTAGCGTTACCATACGGTAACGCTTACAAGGTTGTACATCAAGCGCCGCCATATATTTTTGTGGTTAGAAATTTGAACTCTGCGAGAGGGGATCCTTACTACATACTTATCTCTACACGTTAGTACGTATCGAGCGATCGTTAAAAATGACTTTTTTTGCAAATCATGGATTATGGGGACCTTCGATTAGAGTAAGTAACTTTCAAACTCCTCCATTTACTTTTATTTGTTTATAATACGTACAAATTATAGGTAAAAGTGTACTTTATAGGATGGCCAATAATAATTTGTGCTAGTTTATTTTCAAATAATTAGTTAGGTTCGTTTTTTTCGCCTGCTACCATATGGTAACGGTAGCTGTTTATGGAGTCAATTAAAAGATTACGTGATTTTTACTTTCTCGCATAGAGAAAGTATTGTAATCGTCAAAAAAATCGACTTCGAGATTTTGACGAATCTTGACGTTTTAGACCTCCTAGAGTCCGAAAAATCCATTTTTCGAATTATGTCTGTGTGTGTGTATGTGTGTGCGTGTGTGCATGTGTGTGTGTGTGTGTGTGAACACGATAACTTAAAAACGAAATAAGCTAGACCCTTGTAATTATGTACATAGCCATTATTCAAAATTTGTAGATTCCAGACCAATTTTGAGTGAAATCGGTTAACCGGAAGTGGCACTTTACCTAAACAGGTAGCGGTACCTTTTCAAGTAAAGTACCAGTTTGCTTTGAGATATTTGAACAAAATTTTGTACATACATTTCTTATGTAGAAAAACTACCATATATTACATTTCAGCATGATCGGGTAACCGGAAGTGGCATTTTACCTAAACAGGTAGCGGTATCCATTCAAGTAAAGTACCAGTTTGCTTCAAGGTATTTGCACGAAATTTTGCACATACATTTATTATTGAGAAAAACTCCCAGATATAAAATTTCAGTATGATAGGTTAACCTAAAGCGGCACTTTACCTAAACAGGTAGTGGTTACCTGAAAATGTAATTTTATCGCTGTATGTATATACATTGCAATAAACTTTTCAAATTTGCTAGAAAACAAGGCGAATGCGAGAAAGTCTAGGGGAGCACACTCCCGATTTTTTTCCAGGAGAGGTTGTACCTTGGAAGAAGCTCTGCAAATGGTGTATGAAGATGACTTAGATGTTCAAGATATATTTATAGAACCTCCGGAGGCAAACGTTTTGACCGATGAAGATTCAGGCGACGAAGAGGAGGGGGGTTTAGTCGATAATCTTAGTGGTCAACAATTATTAGCTGAAGCAGAAATAAGAGTGAACCAAGCTATACATGAAGAGCCAGACCAGCCTGTTCAAGATAATGAAGGTCCGTATACCAGACCAGGACAGGAAAAATCACTTGGATAAAGAAGGGCGATATAATTCCAAATAAAAAAGCTTTTCCCGAACCTGATTACTCCAGATTTGAAAATCTAACAAATGTCGAAATTTTTCAGCAGTTTATTGATCAAGAAACTGTTGACTTACTTGTTGAGCAGTCTACAAAATATGCTGTCTTTTTAAATCATTCAGATCCTAAAATTACTTCTGGGGAGATGAAATGCGCCATCGCCATCATGATTCTAAGTAGGTATCATGAATTGCCTGAAAAAGACATGTACTGGAGTACAGAAAAGGACTTGAACGTATCCATTGTGTCAGATGCCATGCGAAGAGATCGGTTTAGGCAGATTCTAAAATATTTACACTGTGCTGATAACACGAAACCTAATAATAATGACAAAATGTGGAAATTACGACCTCTCATGGATAAACTATGAGCAAATTTTATTAAAAATGTTGTTCCTGAACAACACCTAAATTTTGATGAATCCATGGTTAAATATTTCGGAAGACATCCCAGAAAACAATTCATACGAGGAAAACCAATCCGATTCGGCTACAAGGTATGGTGTTTGAATGCTGTGTCGGGGTATCTTGTAAATTTCGATGTATACCAAGGGAACAATCCTAGGGGAAATACTTTCTATGAAAATGGATTCGGGAAATGTGCAGCACCTCCTATCAACATGATTGACGACTTTTCCCCTGATGTGTCCAAACTTCCATTACAATTTTATTTTGACAACCTTTTACTGGTTTCAATATTTTACATTACCTGAAACAACGCGGCTATGATGGAACGGGAACAATCCGCGACAACCGTATCCCGAAAAGCTGTCCTTTACCTGCGAAAAATATGTTCTCTAAATCTAAATCTCAGAAAAGGGGTGATTACGTATCAGCTATTGATAAAGAAGATGGAATCATTGTTGTGAAGTGGCTGGATAATAATGTTGTTAGCGTAGCCTCTACCTGTCATGGAGTAAGTCCCACTTCTTTAGTGAAAAGATTCTCTCAGAAGGAAGAAAAAATTATACAGGTATCGCGTCCATCGCTTATAACCGAATACAACCGCTTTATGGGAGGAACCGACCTGATGGATGAAAATATTTCAAGATATCGCATATCCTTCAGAAGGAAAAAGTGGTGGTGGCCCATTTTTACTTGGTTGCTGGACACAAGTGTAGTAAATGCATGGTCTGTTAGGCGAAAATGCAGAAGCAAAACACCAATAAGTCAGCTAAATTACAGAAGACAAATCGTTTTGCATTATCTTGAGAAATACAAAACAGTTTCAAAAGGATCAGGAAGGCCATCTACATCTAAAAACAGCGTTACTCTAAACCGGGTGTCTGATGATATTAGATATGATCAGGTTGACCATTTATTAGTTTCAACTAGGGATCAAAAAAGAAAACGTTGTGCCGGTGAAGGTTGCTCCTCAAGCATCCGAACAATGTGTTGTAAATGTAATGTTGGTATATGTATAGACTGTAACTATATTTTTCACACTAAATAAACATTTTTGACAGTTTGCAACAGATATTTGAATTTCTATTATTTTGTACATCACTAACGGCTAGTGTTACCATATGGTAACGGCACTTATATCGCAAAATAAATAAAAAATATATTAAAAAGTTGTTGAAAGAGCCTAACCTGATCAATAAATTAGGAATTATAACCTGGCACAGCATATCTCTAGGAAAAAAAATTCCGCCGTTGAAGGGTTAATAGTTGAGATTATTAATCGCCCATTAACAAACGAGTTGATTACAAAAATTTTTCGTTGACCACAATATCTTTTTTTGTGGCGAAAAATTTTATTAATACAACTAACCTCCATGCAAAATATCATCAAAAACAGTTAATTAATGAAAAAGAGTGTATTAATCAAAAACAGTGTATTAATGACGTCTATTAATCCATCCTTTTTTAGGAAAAATAATTAATTAATATTGAAATTAAGAAGCGGTCAACGAAAAAAGTATTTAATTAATACAAAATTATGGACCTCATTAATGTATTTTATCCAAGGTAGCTGTGGTATGGGTATTTTGAAAGGAAGTTTGAAATTGATTTAATAATAATTCAAAATGTTCCTACTTTGTTGTATAGTAATTTGTGAAGTATAAAATCTTGGTTTGGAGAGTAATAGATGTGAACTCTAACGATTTAATATAAATCTCGGTGACACATTTTGTAAAGTCCTGTGTGACGTGAGTGTAAGGAATTTGTTGCTCTCACAGTCGTATTTTCCTTTTCCATTCGTTTTAACTTGAATTTTGGTAGAGTAAGACGAATTAATTTGGGTAGTTGACCTTGAAAAGTTAGGATACAATTATCTTTTAAAGAGTCGTGGAAAGGATCACTGTTGATTTTTTGTAACTTCTAAATTCTATAATTAAAATCGTTATATCCCTTCAAGATTTTTTCATAAAAATTAATATTAACAAAGTTAATGAATTTATACATTACTTTATTTCCACACTGTATAGGTACTTGAAAGACTTTAACTAACTTACTGTACTTACTACATGTAATTTGTATATTTTGTATATTTTTTTGTATTTATTAGCCAAGTGCTAAATAAAAATATTATTATTATTATTTATTGCCGGAAACTGACAGGACTAAATTGTTATTTTTCTGTCAAATCAAAGAATATGTTTTTTACCTGATTAGTCATTCTGTACAACTCAAAATGATTATAATGTTTATTTGAAGATAGCTATTTCCCAGTTTGGAGAAAAAATAGCATACGGAACTAAAGCACTTTTCACGACTAATCTGAAGTTCTCGAACTCACTTCCTTCGTCCAAAAAACGTCTACAGATCCATCGCGAAAAGTGACTCTTGGCTCCTTATAAAATAGTATACTATTTCCATATTCAAATGAAAACTATGTATACGCACCTCAAGCCTGTGAAGTAAATGAGTAAATCTGCATAATTAGACTAGACACGTTGCTATTGAGCTATATGCTACATTTTTGAAGTTTTATCCTTGATCTGAAAGAGAAGAATATTCATTTTACAAACTATGTTTTTTAGTTGCTTAATAACGTATAAACGTTTACAAATATCATAGCAGTACATACAAACTATATAGTAGGTATACAGGGAGTTTATTATAACGTGCAATATGTGTAAATGCGTTTTTTTTAAATGCAATATGGAAACGTTACTCAGTATGTAAAAACATAATATATTGTATGGGGGAAGGAATTCTGTTGATCAAATGGTATAAAGACTTCAGTTTACAGCAAGTATGTGGGTTATTACATGCCAGGTTGTTCTTTCTGATGCTTCTTTTTCAATAAAATTACGGTTCATATATTGCATTTTAAAATAAACGCATTTACACATGTCGTGGCGTACCCTTAGAAACCAATAGCAACAATCAAGTCCTTATGGAAACGGGAATGCCACAGTGCGCGTTATAATAAATTGACTGTATGCCTAAGGCTGCCAACCGTCCCGCATTGTGCGGGACAGTCCCGCAATAGCAGTACTAGTCCCGCATTCAAATACCGCATTGAAAACGTCCTGCAAAACGTCAAATTCGTCCCGCTAGTCCCGCATTTCTTAGTCTCGAATGCTTACGAAACCTCGGCTCTACGGGTCTTTATTTCCCAAACTGCATTCTCAATCTGAAAAGTGTCACTTACTACAATTCATGGTACGTAAATAATATACTATTCAAAATAATTGTAAAGGACAGTAATTTCTTTTCAATACCTACTTCTAAAGCTGTATTTCATCTACGAAAATCTTTATTATAAAGTAACATTTTAAAATGCTACCTACTTAAAACTACAAAAACAAGTAACATGATATTTATTTGTAATTATTTATCCAATTTAAAAATTTTATATAACTAAATTTAGGTATTGGAAAAAAAAATGATATGCCGCACGTGAATAAACAGATTATATCCATTCGGGGAAACTTTAACTCACGAGGCAAAGTCAAGTGAGATAATTTCCTTATGGACAAAATGCCTCTTTATTTAGTAGTAACATACTATGGTATGTGAAATCTTGAAAAATATTTAAAAAATTTAAAAATTAATTTTTAACTAAAGTTAAAAATAGGTGTTTTCTATCCTTGAGATTGTTCAGTTAGCTAACAAAAACACACTCTAAAAAAATCTCATTGAAATCTTACTTAATTTCTGAAAAATAGCACTTTTAGGATTTTGAAAATTTCGAAAAACTTTATTTTCTAAATAAGTGAAAATCACTCGGTATATATGATAGGGGCTAAATAGGTTTTTAGACAAGCACAAATTATTGACTTAAAAAGTTTCTTTGAAAAATATATAATTTTTTTTCCATATTATGCCCACTTTTTGGCGGATACTGTATATTGTCGTCCCCCCCCCCCCCCCCCCCCCTCCGCCTTAGAGTAATCATGTCCCGCATTGAAGCCTTCAATAGTTGGCAGGCTTATGTATGCCAAACAAGTTCAAAAATTCAAGCGGTTAGCATTTAGAGGTAGAGGATTTGAGAATTCTACTGAATCTACAATATGTATGTGCACCTTATTAATAAGTTTTTGATGACAAATCCGATGATCAACGCGCCCAGTTTAGCTCATGTTAAGTTATGTTGCACATATACAACAAGTACCTAAGTTCTGAAATGATTTACTTACTCACATTTTTGTATTCATACATCATCTGATTAACGACTGCTAAATGATCAATATCACACGGTGTAGTTTTCGAAAATGCCTAATATTAATCTGTATTAAAACACACAAACCTATACAAACGACGTCGCCATATTAAATATTTTGTTGCCTTTTGCTCTACTCTGCTGCAAAGTACCTACTCCGTAAAAGTAACAAGATAGAGAAGAAATAAAGAAGCGTGAATGCTATACTTAATAGCACTTTGCTATCTACTTTGAAGTCATAATATGTTTATTATAACACCGAAAACAGTGCTACAATGGAGTCCATTACAGCAGTGTTTTTGCATTGTTATTTTCATACGAAAAACGTTGAAACAGCCTACTTTGTTTTTTTAACTGACAGATTGTCACATTTATGAAATGTCAAAACTCAAAGTTTTGGATTATTTCTATGCAAAATAGATAAAATAATATATTATACTCATTTAATAAGAGGAATTGGAGCACTCCTTGCTGTGCTCGTCGTGCCCCAAACCCACTCGTGACACTATAAACCCTCTTATTAAACTCTATATAATAATATACTATTTTAATTGCTATATAATTTCGACGGCTAATTAATAGATCGTCAGATTAAGTACAGTAAAACCTAGTTTTTTACTTCCCTCGTCTAAAAGATTAAGTATTGTCACCGCGAAAAAATCACCTTTCAAGATTTCTTCAGATCTTCACGTTTCAGGATCACTGGTTGACGAAAAACAGGTTTTCTTATGTCCGTCTGTCTGTTGGCGGTATAGCTCAAAAACTATTTGTTGAAGGAAGACGATATTTTGCATGCGGATTATATGTCTACTTGGCATGAAACCGAGAAAATTTAGGTCAAATATATAGAGGGTGAGCACCTTTAAAAAATAAAACGTTGTCTATTTTTGCTTTAACTGAGAAATAAACAACAGTATTAATTTGTACAAAGATTGCGCTTTATATCTGATAAAAATTGGACCCAACAGATGCAGGGTAATTGTTGTAAAAAAACTTATGGGCAAGAATAAGCTGTTCATTATAATACAATCGCTGCGCGCTGTTATTAGGCACAGTTCCGTAGCAGAGTGAGATCGACGAGTGCCAAAAGCGTGGGATGCTCATTTACCTTTGAAATTCTATAGGCGCTGAAATCGAATTCCGCCTAGAATACTTTTTTATTTGCAAATTGATGTAATTTGCATTAACAATTGTTTCTTTTTATTGTTTCAGTATTATTAGGAACGTTAAGATATTTTTCAAATTTCTTTTTAAAAAGTAGGCTGTTTTAATTGATTTCAGGGTGTAAAGTGTCACTTATTTTCACTCAGTGAAAAAAGTGACTCTTTGCTTTTAATTTAGGAATGAACGGTTTTAGAAAGAAATTATTTATTCATTTATTCATTTTTAGGTTTCTTTTGACGTGAACAAATTACAGCTTTCAATAAAAAAGACGTTTCCTTCATTACCAGAACTTTTACTTGACTAAAATGAAGACAAATAAAATTCTATACAAATTTTTTTTAATTACATTTAAAAAAATCTTATAGACAACTCGTGCTAGAGTGCTTATTTTTCATGCGTGTGGATTACTAAATTCGGCTGCGCCTCGTTTAATAACTCTCCACACTTGTGAAAATAAGTTGCATTTCTAACACTTGTGGTCTAAATAACTACCGGGTGACCATAAATGGTTGTGATTTTTTTGTTCGGTTGGCACTGTTTATGTTGGTGGCACTGTAAGTATGTCAAAACTGAAGCAAAACCTAACCTGCTAACCTCGAATTTGACATAGGTAAACTTACAGTGCCACCAAGATAAACATTTCCAACTTAAAAAAAAAATCACAAGCATTTATGGTTACCTGGTAGTTACCCCTACTTGCCTTTCATTTTTATACTTGCAAAAGATAAAAGTAATAATTTGTACATATAGTTTGACCATCCAAATCTCGTTTTTTATTTTTAAGGTTATAATGTCAAATTTGTTTATTTCTATGCACTCTTCGTGGAAATGTATATGGGTCATTCTCCATACAACGCACTATTTCTTGTACCGGGCACTTTCTGTGAAATTAATTAATAATTTAGCAACTTTTTTTTTATTAAAGTAAGCAAACATGACCAACAAAATAGTGGTAGGTTGTAAATTGGTTAATATATTTTTTTAAATTGTGAAAGTAGTAGCAAATGTACGATATAAGTCACCTCCGTGATCCGTCCCCATACACGAATTTAAGACAGTAGGAGTCAAAAAATAAATTAGGGAACATTTTTAGTGGAATGCTGAGATTGCACAAAAATAGTTACCATTATATATTTACTTGTCAACCATATTATTTTAAAATAATTTAAATTATAAAGATTTTTTAAACTACAAAAGTGTACCCTCAAGAAGAGTCACCTCCGTTATCATAAGGATTATTTATAATAACATCTAACAGATGGCGCATAGCGTCACGCGGTTATAAGGTCACTATATCAATAAGGTACCGCCATTCCATTCCTCGCGTGAGAATGTGAGAAAATTGTGAGATAAGGATAACAAATACAAATTTCCCAAGTGCAATAGGGAAGACACTAGTTTTTGGGGATTTTCTTTTTGGTGTAATGGCACTTGTAAAGTGAGGAATCTGTTAGGTTATGTATTTTTATCCCCAGTTGGAGAAAATTGTGCGACAAGGATAACTATAAAAAACACTAATGGCGGTACCTTATTGATATAGTGACCTTACGCGGTTAAGAGAGTAGAAGCATGGTAACATTCGACAGATATCTTTGACACCAATATTGAATCAAATCCTGTTGGTTGTGAGTTTTAAGTTGATCCAGTTGTAAAAATTGAAACGCTAAGATCAAAAAATCACCTCCGTGATACCACTAAATAAGTAAGTATTATCTTAATATTGTAATTTTATTGACTGGTATTGTTTAATAGACGTAAGATATGCAAATTATTTCGCGTCAGTTTTCTAACCTCAAATTTCCAATTGTAATCAATGAAAACGTTATATTTCGCCACCTCCCTGATAGTCACCTCCGTTATCTCATACTGATCACGGAGGTGATTATGCTAGATAAAGTGAGTTGTTTTTCTCTTAAATAGTTGTGTCTTTTGTTCTAGTTAGTGCAACTGTGGTTAAGATAAACCGTAGAGAGCAATTAAAACTCAATATGAGAAAAATGAGAGAGAAAATAAAAAGTGATCCTATAAAATATGAAGAGGCAAAACGAAAAGAAAGAGAAATATATTTTCAAAGAAAAGAGAAGCGAAAAATCAAGAATGTTTCTCAAATGAGTCAAAGGGAAAAAGGGCTATTCGTAAAGATTGGAGGCAGAGATAAAAAAGCATCGTTTATCTGCAAAGAAAAATCGAGAAGTATCGGACTTCCTAGAAAATAATACACCCCCATCAAGTCCTCAGTTAGTTGCACCTTATGAAAATAATGAAAATATTAATAACGACACGCCATCAACCAGCAGAATAGAAAACGGGAAAAGTAGATCAAGAAGAAATAGAGAGGCACTGAAGTTAAAAATAGCGAAATGAGAAAAAGATATCACATTTAGAAAAAAAAGTTCAAAAATATAAACGAGCAAATCGACTTAAGAAGAAACAAAATTTGGGAAATGCAGATAGTCCGAACCATAAAGTTGCAAGAATGTTGATCGGCGAAAACGTGACACAAGAAGTGAAAAAAAATTATTATTTGGCGAAGTCGTGACAAGGCAGATTCAAGAAAATTTAAAAGAACAAAAGAGCTTACAAGAAAAAAGAAATATTGTTGGTAGCATTTCTGGACCTTTGGTAAAAAAGTACAAGTTTCTTCATCTTGTATCGTCGATTACTTCATCTAGACCTTTGAAAATGAATAATTCTGAACACACGAACATTATAAAAATAGATTAATTCATCTTAAGAAAGATGTTATCCGATTCCTAGAAAAAGATGAAAATAGTCGCTTAAGTCGAGGTAAAAAAGATACCATAACAAGAAGAAAATGTAAGAAACAAAAAAGATTGCTTAATGATACGATGCTTAACTTGCGCAAAGGATTCATCTCGTCATATCCCCAATATAAACAGCTAAAGTATGCAACATTTTGTAAATGCCGCTCTTTTTGGATATTAATGCTTAATGCAAAAACAAGAGACACGTGTTTATGCATTGTGCAAGAAAATATGTCATTGGTGGTCATAAAATTAGGAAAGTTAAATATTCTAAAGCACAGTTTTCCTGATCAAATATGCAAAAGTTTATGCTGTTCTGAACAACGAAATTGTACTAATTGCAAAAATTTAAAAATTCCAATGAATGATTTTGACCAAAATCAACAGATCACTTATCTATCATGGAAATCAAAGAAAGAAAATGTAAATGATATTTGTTCGACTGAAGATATAACGGCTGTCTTAAAAGAACCTCTTTTCAAACGTGACCAATATTTTTTTAATCCTGATGAACTTTGCAATTTTCAAAATGTATGCTAAATTTTCTTAATTAGTTTCTTTAATAGTTTCTTATGTAGAATATCATAAAATATTTGGTCCAATAAAAGATTCTCATGCAAGAAAATTTGTTATTATTCTGTAAAATCTAGCCCCGAAATCACCTCCATTATACATTAAGTTTCTTCCGTTATCACGTGTAAAATTAAATACAATTTTTTCATGAAAAATAATTGATTTTGACAGTGTGAACTGGGGTGTTTCGAATGATAAACAGAATCAATATAATCATTTATTACATTATTACACTTATTTTGCTTTTTTTCAATTTGGATTCTCTACACAGACCCCGGACCGTTCGTATTCCTGAAATTAATACATCCCTTACGCAATTCCTAAAATCACAAACCCTACCTGCCGTTTACAAAGAGTCTCTGAAGAAAACACTCCATAAATACCCTGACCATCAACATATATATACAGATGGATCAAAAATAAACGGCAATATCGGATCTGCATTTGAAGTGGAAAATCACATCGAATCATATAAACTAAATGTAAACAGCTCAATACATACAGCAGAACTTTATGCCATTAAATGGCCTTTGAATATAGCAGCAATTACCCACCAGATAAATACATCCTCATGGTAGATTCGCTTAGCGCAATCGAAAGCATCAAAGACGCAACCAATGATAACCCATACGTCTCCAAAATCCACTCTCCCTTTAACCAACTCACGGCAAGCCAGAACAGCCTAATCATCGTATGGATCCCATCCCATATAGGGATCAAAGGAAATGATCAAGTTGATGAATCGGCCAAGCGCACAACCACGATAGAGCAGACGATAAATACCATTACGGCAACCGACATGAAGGCAACAAGAAACAGAATGGAACCAGTCATGGCGGGAAATTGAAGGGAACAAACTACGTAGTGTGAAATCATTCCCACAAAAGTCATCACTCAAGGTTCAACTAACCCGCAAAGAAGAAACCCATCTAAACCGATTGGCAACTGGACATATTCGTGCCACACACGACCATCTTCTCCAAAGACAAGATCCTCCAACTTGTGAATTGTGTAATTTATTTATATCGCACTCAGCCAACAGCCGTTAGGCCAATTATAGGCGTTCCTGTGCATCTATGGGGACTTCCAACTCCACTAACGACTGCCATGATGTTGTTATGACCGCCGGGACCAACTATTTCCGTGACAGCCGTATCACGAAGTGCCGAGAGATGCAGCCGTGGAACTCCCATCCAAGTTCCAAAATCAGCTACCGGATAGCATGGAAACAGTATTCAAAAATAGAGACAGTAGTGTTAAGAATTTATTAAATTTTGTCAAATCCATAAATATATCTGTGTAATCAAGACTGCGCTAATGGCCTCGGCAGTCGAAGCGCAAATATAAAAATAATAATAAAAAATTTGGATTCCAAAATTTTACGTTTTGTGGAGAATGACCCATATAAAGCATCACACAACACTCGTTAATTATCAGGTACGTATTGGTTAAAAAATGCAAACGTTACATCTTAACCACATTTTCGGACGTACGTAAACTGCAGCGGCTTAATCCTCATTAGCATGTAATAGCCAGGTAGTGTCTACAAAAAGTATGTAAATTGCAGCGGGTTCATGTTAATGACGGGCGCCGTGTAATTACCATGATCTAATGAGCGCCTAATGATGGAATTCCATACTGTAAAATTTATGGTTTTCCATTTTGAAGATGTGTTAACAAATAGACGAACTGTTGCAAGGAATTCTCACTATTCATTTAGCAACGAAACCGAACGTTCCTACGCTAAAATGAATAAAGTAATGGTTGTTGAGAGCGAACGCGGCAGAAAACTGCTCTTAGCAGACGGCTGCAAGTTTTACAAAAAGGAAACTTTGAAGTCTTCGGGTTTGACCTTGGAGCCGTACCACAGTATATTTACACATGTGTAAATATACTGTGGCCGTACAACCCAAAGATCAACGCGTCTCAAGGTACTTGGATTACCTAGTTGACACCTACGTTTCCGAAGAGGCTCTCTTTCCCTCATCTATCTGGGCATCATCCTCAGCAGAGATGTGTGGAACGACTAATGCATACGAGTCGTTCCACTCTCATTTCAATAAAAACTTCGGCACTTTCCATCGAAATCTGAACATCTTTGTTCAAACTCTCTTGGAGTATCAGACCGAAACTTACGTCAAAATGGGGAGCATCGACTGCAACAAAAAAGTGAACCGCGAAACGTTGAATAAACAACAGTTTTTAGAAGTCCGTTTGTCCGCGTACAAAAACGGATGTATAAATAGACTGAGTTTCTTGCAGCAAGTATGCCATCACTTTGGCGATACAGTGATGCACAAGAAGTAATTTTATTTGGCGATTAAAAAAAAATAAAAAAACAAATATCGAAAACACAAAAATACTTGCATGTTATTTGTCTAAAACAAGTGGAAATTAGATTTCCATCATTTTTAAACACGCCGAATATATATTTAATATGTATATTTCCCAGTCCCAAGCCTGAATAAAGTGTGATGGGAAATGATGTGATTAGTTGTCGATTAATGTTAATGTTAATTTTATGACCCCGCTGCAATTTACATACGTCCCAAAAACTACCTGAACGGTGCCCGCTGCAATTTACATTCCCTCACTAATGATCCGCTGCAGTTTACAAACGCCGACATTTTCAAATTAAACACCAAACTATTCAGTTCTCAATTAAATTGAAAACGGAAAACATAAACGAAAAACACAAACGGGAAACAGAAATACAAACATTACAAGAACGCTTTAGAAGAAGGGTATTGCAGTGGTTCATAATGTCGATGTTCTTTCAACGTCACTTATTGCATTTATTAACCAGTACGTACCTGATAATTATCGAAGGGTTGTGCGATGCTTTATATACATTTCCACGAAGAGTGGATAGAAATAAACAAATTTGACATTATAACATTAAAAATAAAAAACGAAATCTGGATGGTCAAACTATACTATCTAATTCTTATAACGATGGCCTGACGTCATAAAATCATTTTCAAGTTAAGAAACACGTTTTACGGGGAGTAGCGTATGCTAAACAAGGATATACGCTTTTTGTATCTCTAGGGTGAAATCTAGTGCTTCTGACAAAGATGGAGGATTAAAAGTTCCCCTACTCAATTCCAGTTATTGGCGCCTTATTTCTTGTGCTGTCCTGTCAACTAATTAACTGACATATGTTGTGTTCAGCTTTGCGGCATTTTCGTTTCGATTTTCTTTAGTAATTACTTTGTTTATTTTTGGCAAGAACTGCTCTTTTCAGAACAATTACCTTTGCAGTCATCTTTAAAACTTAAGTGAAACCACAGTATTTTTAGGGTTATCACTGAATTCTATACAATCACACAGACGACGTATTATACCATATTTTTCTGTTGGTGTTTCTGGTTGAGATGAAGAATAAACCGCTGAATTCGTAAAGCCAAACAATGGTGTTATCACTACTTAAATATTTTGAAAGGGAAAAGCAAAATGGAAGCCCGTGTTAGTAGGTTAGAATGGACAGTTGTAGAACCTCCCCCCACCACTTGTCCTTGAGTTCAAGGTCAAGGCTATTTTGCAAGGCTGAACTTCAAGGTCAAGGCTAAACTTGAAGGTCGAGGCCACTTGGAAGGCTAAGTCAACGGTCAAGGTCAGCGCTATTTTGCAAGTTCGGTTGCTCAAGGTTATGATCAGTTGTTCTAGGCTATTGTTCAAGGTTAGTTCTTTCAAGGTTTTGCCCTATATAAGTCGCATCGTTTTCTACTACAGCTACCAGTTATCATCATGCCTGCTAGTTTTGGAGATGAGCTTTTTGAAGATGCCCCAGCATTCTACAAAGAGTTTGAGGACTTCATAGCCTCGCAACCGCTACCTTCACAACCTCGTCACCTCCAGGCTGTCATCACAGTCAACTACACGATGATGATCGGCAACGGGCAGTTAGCTGAGACCGCCGTCCTGAGAACGCTGCCAGAACCATTCCAAGGTCTCCAGGAGACAGAAGAGTGGTGGAGCCGGCACGTGAAGCTACCCACAATAAAATACTTATCGAGATTGGTAGATGGCGACGTGGTCGCCATTAATTATTTTTGGATCGAATAAATATTTATATAAATATATGTGTGTGTTCTTTTTTGAGTGTGTATGTAGTTATGTTAAGTTAACGTAAAATAATCTTCAGCGCCATAACTTTAAAGAATTAAAAGAACGCATAAAGAAGAGTAATATTTATTTGTCTTACATATACATTAGACTAGTTTATTATAGTACCAACAGATAACGAAATATGTAACACACATACACAAAATGCAGAATAAAATAACGCTTAAAACAACCGTGGAAACACAACAGGAGCTGTTGGGTGGTTGATGCAGCATCTTCAAAACATCAGGCTTGGTCTTCACTAAAATGGTTTGCCAATTAGTGTCTACTGTATAGGTAGAACAATTGTATTTGATCTTGAACGTAAAAACACCATCTTTCGTAAAGTTTTTCACAGGCAATTTAAAAACGGGAAGAGTTGCCAACGAACTGGTATCCATTTTACGCCACGTAACATTGTGCACACCATCGTTGTAAGCAAGAGACGCCGAACTGCAATGTGGTGGTTGAAGCACGTAGACGACACCATCATAAACGGCCGCGAGAGCGACTAAAAATTTTAGGGGCACCATGTAGAGCGTATGAATGCAACTAATGCACTGGCGATCTTTTGCGACAACAACAGCAACCTTGGTTGGTAAGCGCCCCTCCACCAACTACGTCGATACCACCGCCATCTCCGAAAGTAGTTAACTCTTCGAAAAGTGTCATGGTGTTTAGTAATAGGTCTTGCGCAGTTCGTAAGGCGCGAATGTAATTTGCATATTTGCAATTCTTAGACCAGCGGAGATGTTCAGAGAGGGGTTCGTCATGAGGCTCCCAGTTATGAATTCTAATTCCGCAGTAAAAACATTGCACATCATCTTCACCGTTTTTTATATGAAAGAAACCAACTCTGGCCAACGATTCTGGAGTTTGAACTCCAGTCCAAGTATTGAAGGAGTCTAATCGTTCCAAAAAGCTTTGGAAATGTATTTCACGATCGTCGACGCACATGACTGTAGAAACTGGAGCAACTGACTAACAGCGAGTTAGGTATTAGGGTCCTATATATACCACAAGCACAAAAAAAATCAGACACGTTTATAGATTTATTTAATCAGTCCAACAATAACTAATGTACATTACATCCCCATCTGGTAGTTGCGCTAGAAAGCGCTGGATGGGGACCTCTATATGTTGCCTCCACCACAGGAATGGGTCGCCCTCGTATGTGGTAGGCACCGTTCTCAGGACGGTCGTCTGCCATAGGCGCTCACTGGCAAGGCTCATGGAATAGTCGAGCGTCACGACAGCCTGGAGTCGATGAGGTGATGGAGGCGGTGGCTGCGAACTAAGAAAGTCCACAAACTCCTCGTAGAATGCTGGGGCATCTTCAAAAAGCGCATCTCCAAAAATAGCAGGCATGATGATAACTGGTAGCTGTAGTAGAAAGCACTACTATATTATTATGAAAGACAAGGTCATACAAATCTCCCACCGTTAAAGCAAATAGCCTTGAAAGATGTATATATAAACGCTGGCAAATAACCTTGAAAGATGTATATATAAACGCGGTGTGATGTCGATGGGTAGTATCAAGTTTGGTGGGTAAGAATGGATAAGTTACAACAGTCGGTTGAAAGTCTTAAACAGCAAGTGTTAATGAAGACAGAAGAAATGTGTGTTAAGGTAAAGCAGCCAATATTATTGAACTCAACGATGTATCCGTTAAATAAGTCAAAAAGTAAATTCGCGTCTGTGGGATTGTGTTGTACCAGAGCATCGTTTGTACCAGCAGTTGTAATTAACGGCAACAAAGGCGATTTTGTTCTGTTGGAGCAAGCTGAGTTTAAAGTGCTTGTAGAAAATCAGGGAGTCATATGTAACTACTTTTACAGTAGAGACTGTCAATTACAACCACGTAACCTGAGTGCTGTGAAAAGAATATGTTTTAAAACAATAGGACTGAGGAAAGTTATTGTGCTTCAAGAAATAGGTATATCTGAAGTGTACTTAGGACTCGAATCAGTGTTCGAATGTTGGGAGTTGTTAAAATTGTTAGAATACAAACTGGAGTGCTTAAAGTGTCAAGAGTTTGAACAGTTTTATCTAAGTATAACTCGAGGTATTTGTACTTTACCTGGGGATGTAAAAACCAACATCGAGAGCGTTTTGGATACTCTACGTATAAAATCAGAAAATGTAGCATGCATGTATGAGATGTTGCATTTTTTCATGGAATTAATTAAGTGTGATATGGTAATGAATAAATGTGTACAGTTGTGAGATATTACTTAGTAAGAAATAAAAGTAGTAATTAGAGAAAGTTGTATTATTTCAATATACATACCACGCTAAGAGGTTGCAATAATTGGAGCTGTGAGTTGAAATTCAACGGCCAGCTTGGATAAGGGATGAAGTTGTTGAAATTTGAGTTTATCACCTTTTTGTAAAACCATCCCAATTACTTCGTTAGGGGTGTGTATAATATTATTGATTATGATTGGTGTGTTGCGAGGATTAACAATAACATTATCTATCCTAGCCTTAGTGAAGGGTATAATATATTCGGATGTACCAGTGTTATTCAGACCAAACAATCCACCAGGTAGTGCAGTTTCAGCGAAGAGAAGTAGGTTTTTTTCATAATATAGGTTATCAAGCCCACCCAGGTCTTCGAAGAGGAACACTTGAGAGTGACGAGTAGAATCACTATGCATGTGCTGTCCAAACTTATTGATAGGCATTCTGCAGCCTTGAAGCACTCAACTCAATATGAATGTACTAAGCATGTACACCCTATAATAAACCACCTCGACAGTAAATAACAAAGACAAATAAAACTAAGAAATTTATTTACAACTAAAATTTATAATTACAACTATAACGAATAATACTAAGAAATTTATTTACACCTAAAATTACAACTAAAACTACTCCTCCGGCTTTGTCCTCCATGGAAGGTGTGGCCACATTAAGTTGATGAAGTCGGGCAGTGGTTCAGGGAGGTCTACGTACACACTTCCATGTTCGGTGGAGCGGTCCTCCATCGCCATTTGTTCTAGGAAGGGCTCGATGATTCGTGAGGCAACGAAAAGTTGCCTCCTGTCGCGGTCCTCAATAAGGGCCCCACCGTTAATCGAAATCAAGGCCACCACTTGGTTTTCCCTTCCTAGGAAGTGCAGGAGGGCTTCCTCCAACTCATATGACGGGATGAACCGATTGTAATTGTAAGTTGGGGCCAAGGGCATATGCTCCCCAGCACGGAAATCGTCCCAAGATCCTTGCACAAGTCCCAAGGTTGATAACAAAGGCCACTCATGGAAAAAGCACTTGAAGAACATGATGACCGCACTGGATGGTTGTCGGAGACAGAATGAATGGAGGAATTTTAGGAAGAGGGGGATGAAAGTGGGTAACCTTGGGCTTGGCCTTCGTCTATACAATTCGGGCGTTTTAAAGAAGGGGTACAACGCCTGACCTTGAGAAGGCTCAAAATGCAAAATTTATGTAATAGAAAAAAGTTTTCGTAAAGCTTGATGAATTTTAAGAGTTTTTTGATTCTTGTGTTTTTTCCCTAAAACCTACAGTTTCCTTGTAAAAAAATAAAGTAGATTTTTAAATTCAATAATATAAATATTTGAATATATGTCGGATAATGTGTTTGTTGTCGCCATCTATCGTTAACTAGCTGTTGTATAAAAATAGCTACTAAATCAATGAAGAAATCTATTCCCCCAGATCTTGTTAATGATAGCTGTTCAATTAAGGAAGAAATCTATTCTCCCAGATCTTGTTAATGTTTCCTTCCAAATTAAATGGGGTTACGCTTTCTTATCAACCTCGCGGAAACACAGGTGGAACCCTAGTATATATATTGCTTAAAATATTTTAATGGAAGGTGCATATAGGGAAAAAAATTTCGTTGGGGTGGTAAGGGTGGGGGACGGGGTTGGGGCAAAAAAAAAAAACTAATCTACCTTATAATAATGCACAAAGCTAAAAGCCGTGTTTGCACCATTAAAAGTACCCAAGTCGCGATCAACCGATACTATTTTCAAAACAAATAAAAAAAAAAAATTTTGAAAAATGTCGCACACGAAAATAATTTTTTTTTTTTTTTGGTTTTTTTGGTTTTTTTGGTTTTTTTTGGTTTTTTTGGTTTTTTTTTTGAAAAAATGTAAAATCTTAAAATGCTCATATCTCCTTTATTTATTGAGATATTTAAACGCGGTTTTTTGCATTATACTCCTAGTGTCATCTACTTTGCGATTATAAACTCAAACTACAACCTCCCCCCCACCACTTGGGGTAAAATATTAAAAATTACATATCTCCGTTGTTTATTTAGATATTTGATCGGAGTTTTTTTTATTGGGTTTCTATTGCCTTGTACTTTGCGATTTTAAACTGAAACTACCACCTACCCCAACCACTTGGGGTTAAATATTGGAAATAGCATAGCTCCGTTGTTTATTAAGATATCGGAGTGTTTTTTAAAATTATGTATATATTAGCTTTTGCTTTCCGATTTGTCCAACCTTTCCACCTTGTAAATTTTAAAACGCTCATATCTCCGTTGTTTAGTGGGCAATCAGTGTGGTGTTTCTTGAATTATTTTTATCTGAGCCTCCGATTTCCGATAGTTTGTGACAATTGTTTCTAGACGCCGCTATTTCACTGTAGACTTTATGTTTATGTAGGACGCTGACGGTAAGGAACTTTGCGACCGTAAAATTCAAGTTCGCAATACCGACATCCACTGCATTCCCAGACCAAGGCCAAGGTGACGCTGACGGTAAGGAACGTCGCGACCGTAAAATTCAAGTTCTTAATACCGACATCCACTGCATTCCCAGACCAAGGCCAAGGTCAGCGTTCCTTGTTGTTATTGTAAGCACCCGAATTTCAAAGTCTCAAGGCCAAGCTCAGTGCTCCTTCTGGTTATTGGAAACGCTCGAATTATAATGTCTCAAGGGCAAGGTCGGTGGACCTTCTTGTTATTTGGAAACGCTCGGAATGTAAGTCTCAAGGCAAGGACAAGCCCCCACCATATTGTTAGTATAAATACATGTGGTGGCGGTAAGGAGCGTCACTCTTAAGTTTGTTCTCGTTCGTGATGCATCGTTCAGGTGTTGTGATTTGTACGGTTTGTGGTGGTGTTACGCGGGCGCCAGGGTATAGTAAGTTGAGTTTGCGGAAACCGCAGGATGTGGTACTCTGCATCTGTCCGAGAGCTAGCGGATCTTACCCCAAATCCGCACTGGCTCAACCTTCTACATCGAAAGCGTCCGACGACAAGGTTACAATACATCAAAATGTCCAGCTGCAGCCACCGGTTGTAGTGGTGTCCTCAAAATCTGAGGCCGATTTGAGAACATCAAAAAAACCGGTGAGTAGCAGGAAAAGCATGGCGAAAAAGCAGAATAAGGGCAAAATTTTAACCCAACTTGATGCAGTTCCGGGGTGTAGTCCCATCACATCGTCCGCTGAAAAACCGGCGAGTGGTAAAATTTTAAAAGAATGTTTGGTTAGAGGGCAGAAACGCAAAATTGAGCCAAATTTGGAAGTAGATTTATTGATTGAGGAGACAGTAAGGGATTGTGCGATTGAGACTGGACATGGGGCCGTTCGCATCGAGGGTGTGCAAGACACATCAACGTTTAACACGCAAAAATTTATGGATATGCCAAGTCTTGATTTTAACGACGGGATACGCGAGAATTTACCACCACCGCAGAAAAAGGTGAGGTCTCAGTCCCCCAATCCCACACGCCCGGAACAAACTTTTGTTGCTATTGATTTCGGGGATACATTTTTTGCGGAAGACGCTTTCGATGTTGCTGTAGAGACCCAAAACCTCGGATTGGGTATCCAAGTCGCTTCAGGCTCAAGGCGACCGACCAGCCGCAACTCACAACTGGCAACACCGCAACCACTGTCACAGAAGAACAATACTGTGCGCATTGTAGCATCCGAAAGCGGACGAGCCTCTCCGGTGGCGGAAGTTGCAATGGGCACAGTAGCAACATTCGATTCCTCTGTTGCGTCCGAGGACACTGAGAGGGAGGCGGTCGATGTTGCACCATCATCCATTTCACAGGGTGATGGTGTGATATCGCCCATCTCTTCGGTAAGCGACGACGACGACGATGACAACGACGAAAATATGCCACTGACGCAAAACAATTTAAAATCATACCAGGACAGAGTTGCCGCTCAGGTTGCACGAATAGCTGAAATTAAATCCTTGGAACGCTTGAGGGACGGTATGGATGTGCAGTTAGATAATATCGAATTACAACTGGCAGCCGTCACCAAAAAAATAATGAGGGTGAGACCCAAAATAGCCAAAGGGCACAGTCGTAAGGCTAAAAAATACGATGAGTATGTGCAACGGCGCAGCCAGCTGACGCAGCGGCAAGGTGAGGTCTCACGAACTCTAATCAACACAGCGAAGCGAATTTGTGAACTAGCGGCGGCAATTCACTAGACAAACAAATGTAAGTTCCCTTAAATTCCAAAACGACGTAACCTAGTTCCCCATCCCCTCCAGGGTATCAAGGCTTAACGTCCACGTTCGTGGTACCTGGGTAGTGTGTTAGAGTGTGCTCCTTGTATTTACATGTTTGGCTAGGGAAGCGATACTCGGCGAGAGCGATACCTCTAACGTTCTAGCGAAGAGCCTGCCCAGTGTAGAATTGCAATTAATCATTTATAATGTTTCAATGCACCGAATGTGGACAGTCCTTCACCAGAGCCGACAATTTGTTCCGCCACCGGAGAGAAAGTTGTCGTCAACAGCTGGGCCAACCATCTACGAGTGGTGAGTTTAAATTGTGTTGATGTAGAGCAGCACCTTCAGTGTAGTTGTATTAATTACAGGCGACGCTATGGAGACTTCGGTGGTGGGTGGTGAGGGGCCGAGTAAACGCCCAAAACTAAACAACTCCAGTAGTGATGGTATGCGTGCTTGGTGTGTTTGTACAGTGTGTAAATAGTTTGTTTTGATAGGTGGTTTCCCAAGGACGCAATACTGTGACGTGTGCGATGAAAACATTCCTCGAACGTGCTTCGGTGGTCATCTGAGGAGCAATCGTCACACGAGACGGTGCGGCGTCTTTCACTTGGGGAAAGGTGTGGTGGCCCTTCAAAACGCCTTCAAGTCCCGTGTGGCCAGTTATAGGATTTCCACGGAAAATTATCACATAAGCGTTGTGGAATATATGACCGAATTGAAAGAAAAAATTTTAAATTTGATAGAAGGGCAGCTAACCAAATTAACTAGCATCAAAATAAATTTCGAACTCTTCGGGTATTTTATTTTGGAAGCTCAAGATCTACAAGACGTAAAAACTTTTCATACGGCTAACGAGGTAGTCACTCGCGGTACAGACTTGAGCCACTTATATGATAATTTGACTGGAAGGCTAGACGAGAAGGTGTCGGAATTTCAGGAGCGGGAATCAGGTGTGTGCAAGAGATCTGTAGCTTTTTGTAACAATTCTAACTTTGGTAATTTTCTGTATTGTCAGGATGGATCTTGAAGCAGTTGTTGTACATTGAAGTCAACGTCAACAAATACAATCCATTTCGGGCATCCTCGTACATCCCGCTCCCAAAGCAGATTCAGCGCAAGAAAGCGATCGTGAACGTTCAAAACAATGACGATTGTTGTTTCGGTTGGGCAGTAACCTCGGCCCTCTGTGTACCAAAGGGATTGCCTAATCGAACTTCTTCGTATCCGAATTGTCGTCGATTTTTACAATGGACCGATATTGAATTTCCGGTTCGGTTGCGCGATATTTCTAAATTTGAAACAATTAATCCGCAGCTTTCTATAAACGTATACGGTTTGGAGAAATTTTTTAAAGACAATAAAACTAAATATGAAGTTGTGGGACCTCTGTACTACACCTCCTGTAAAAAAAGGTGGCATGTAAATTTATTGCTTGTAACTAACGACAAAGGTAATAGTCACTACTGTTGGATCAAAGATTTGTCTAGATTAGTATCGCGACAAATAACGGCTAGAGATGGTGCAAAGCATTTTTGCGACGGCTGCCTGAATTACTTTAGAACTGAAGCACACTTGACTATGCATCAAAGTTATGACTGTAATCAGGTGTATACTAAATTGCCAACGACAGAGTTGATCACCGACAAGTGTGGTCAGGTAAGACCGCAGAATATTCTCAAATTTGAAAATTATCAGAAGCAATTGAAGGTTGGATTCGTAGTGTACGCGGATTTTGAAACAATTTTGGCACCCGTTGATGCAGGAGACCAACAACCGGATCCCACAAAACCTTATACGATTACAACCTGTAAACACATACCCTACTCTTTCGCGTACTATTTGAAATGTTCGTATGACGACAGCCTGTCAAAATTCGAAATTTATCGGGGGGAGGATGCGGTGGACATGTTTATAGAACGTTTAGATAGAGACGCGCAAAACATCTATTCGCATCATTTGAAAAACGTTGTACCTATGAAAGCTATGTCTGCTATGGAAATTCAAAACTTTAACGAAGCCGTTTCATGTTACATTTGTGGTCGACCGTTTGGTGAGGGGGATGTAAAAGTACGCGATCACGATCATTTGACTGGAGACTATCGGGGAGCCGCCCACTCCAATTGTAATTTAAATTATAAACTTCCAAATTTTATTCCGGTATTTTTTCACAATCTAAATTACGATTCGCACCTGTTTGTTAAACAATTGGCTCAAAATAACGAAGACATTGATGTCATTCCGGTAACTAAAGAAAAGTACATTTCGTTTGGCAAACGTCTTTGGGTTGATGAAATTTTTGTGGAGGGAAAGCGAAAAAACATTTATCTGAGCATCAGATTTTTGGATAGCTTTCGTTTCATGGGCTCGTCTTTGGCATCGCTGGCCGACACCTTGTCGGATGGCCAGTGCGTTGAAATTCAAAATCAATTCGGAAATGGCATCAAATTTGAGTTGATGAGACAGAAAGGTGTGTTTCCATATTCCTATTTAGATTCTTTCCAAAAATTAGATGAGTCTGCTTTACCCTCGATCGAAGACTTTTATGACCGTCTAACCGAAACCCATATTTCTCAGACTGATTACGAACGAGCCGTGAAGGTTTGGGAAACTTTTGGTTGTCAAACGTTGGGCGACTACTCCGATGTCTATCTCAAATGTGACGTGTTTATTTTGGCAGACGTGTTCGAAAATTTTAGAAATTTTTATTTAAAACATTACAAGTTGGATCCAGCTCAGTACTACACGGCCCCAGGATTAAGCTGGGACGCTATGTTAAAGTTTACGGGGGTTGAACTTGAGCTGCTTACTGATTTAGATATGTTAGACTTTTTTAGAAACAGTATTCGCGGAGGAGTCAGCACTTGTGTGGGGAGACAAGCTATTGCTAACAATGAGTTTGTCGGGAATTACGATGCTTCTAAACCTACGTCGTTTATCATGTTTTTAGACGCAACCAACCTTTATGGTTACGCAATGAGACAGTTTCTACCACAACGTGATTTTGTTTGGATGACTGACGAGGAAATTTCAAATTTTGACATTTTTCAAGTGTCTGCCGAGTCCAATACCGGGTACGTGTTGGAGGTAGATTTGGACTATCCAGAGCATTTGCACGACGCTCACAATGACTTTCCCTTTTGTCCGGAGCTTCTCATTCCTCCTGAGGGAAAATTTAAACAACCCAAATTGATTCCAAATTTATATGGCAAACGGAAATATGTCATTCACTACAGAGCATTACAGCAGGCCTTGAATGCGGGTCTGACTTTGGTTAAAGTACATAGGATACTGAAATTTACCCAATCTCCATGGCTCAGAACCTACATTGATTTTAATACTGACTTTAGAAACCGATCGACAAACAACTTTCAGAGAAATTCTTTTAAATTGGCTAACAACTGCGTATTTGGCAAAACATTGGAGAATGTGGACAAAAGGGTTGATGTAAAGTTAGTAAGTCATTGGGAGAAAATTGGTAATAGACTGGGGGCTGAAACGTTGATAGCGCGACCTAACTTTAAAGATAGAATCTGCTTTAATGAAAATTTAATAGCCGTAGAAATGAACAGACTGTGGGTTTGGTATGCCAAACCTAGTTATGTTGGTTTCTCCGTTTTGGATATTTCGAAAACTGTCATGTATGACTTTTTTTATGGGTTTCTGAAAAAACGTTATGACAATAATGTCTCTTTACTCTACACAGACACTGACTCCTTCATTATAGAAATTAAAACCAACAATTTTTATGATGACATGAAACGCAACCTTGATTGGTTCGATACTGCAAATTATGTGGATAATCTGCACGGTATTCCGCAAACCGAGTCTGTTGTTGGCAAATTCAAGGACGAATATGCTGGCGTAGTCGTACGTAGCTTTTATGGGGTCGGTGCAAAATCATACTGTGTAAACAGCGTATCTAAAGTGGACAAGAAAGCCAAGGGAGTGAAAAAGAGCGCTGTTTGGAAAGTATCTGACCAGCGAACTTTATCAGGCCGTTGCCGAGAACAAGCGGGAGACTGTCTTGTGTCAAATGTACGTCTTTAAATCCCGTTTGCACACTATGTTCACCGACTTAATAAATAAGGTCGCGCTTTCGTCGCATGATGACAAGCGCTACGTTATTCCCAACACTACGAAGACACTAGCGTGGGGTCACTGCAGTATTGCTGATTACAGGCTTGACGAACTGCTGCGGGCAGCCGCAAACCAAATGTAAATTACAGTATGTTCGCGGAACAGTATTGGTTATTATTTATAGCAGACGTCTCACCAAACGAACCCTTTCTTGCGCTTAGTAGTGTATACTATATATATGTAGCTTACGAATAGTTCCTAGTTTGTAAATAATAGCTTTGTTAATATGTTTGTGATTATTATTCTTACTGTAGTTAATGTTGGGAAAACAAATACGCTTACCTATTTTGAATGTTAACGATAAGTTTATATATTTTACAATAGCAGCTTCGTTAAAATGTTAATGATTTCGTTCTTTTGCTGTTGTCGCTTTTGTTGGGAGAAAGATGAAAGTGTTTCAAAGAAATATTGTTTGTGTTTAGTGGCATTAATAAAACAATAATTTACAAAAAAACAGTTTTTTTATTTTGAGAGTGCTACAGTAGTTCTTTAAGTTATACAACATTGCTTTTAGATATCCAAGAGTTGTGTCGATTGTCGAATCCCAACCACTTTACATACACCAAATTTCCTTTTTTCTTCAGAACCTTTTCGACCAGATATACGTCCGAATGTTTTGTTTTCTGCAGTTCATGCTCGTAGAACCCTCCTTTAATTTCCTGACCTTCTTGGTCCGTGAGTCGATAGGTTGTTGGGTTTGTAAGTCGAACAGTGGATATTGTGAATACTTCGTTGCTCCAGCTTGGCGTGTATCCCTTGCTAAATGCAGAACGATACTTGCTGATGCGTACCGAGTCCCCTGTACGAAACTTTTGAGGTTTCGGATCCACGGTCTTTGTGTGACTGTACGCTGTGTTTAAAAGAAGTTTCGCATTCTTTAAGTTCACTTCGGCAGGTTTCATTCCTATTGTGCGATGCTTGGTTGTGTTATACTTTGCTACTATCTTGGGTAGGATATCCAACCATTTGTAGGACCCTAGCAGGCTGAACTGCTTCCACATCATGTTCTTCAGGGTGCGGTTGCACCTCTCCACTATGCTGCTCTTCATGCTAGAATACGTGCTGTAGTGATTGATATTCTGCTGTCGCATTAATCGTTGAAAATCGGTGTTGTAAAACTCTTTCCCCAAATCCGTCTGCAAGTTTTGAGGTGACACCTTTACACTCCTCAGCACTTTACCCATGGCAACTGTTACGTCCTTTCCTGTTTTACGTTTTACGGGATAGGCCCACACATACTTCGAGAAGGCATTAATGACTACCAGAATATAACGAAAGCCTTTATTGACTTTTGCATAAGGGATCATTTCTACCAAATCAGCTTGATATAAATCGTTCAAGCCTTTTAGAATAACGCGCCTTCTCTTGAAATGTGTTCGTGCTGGTTTGTGGAGTTCGCCAACTATGGCTTCTTTAAGGTTCATTGTCAACTGTTGCTTTCTACTCTCCTACGGGACATTTAAGCAGCAGTTGCACGTATACCTTATTGTTTATGGATTCGAATTGCAGTTTATCTCCTCGCCGCAATGTCTTACCGACAAGCGTCTCCTGTGGGATGCCGTTGATGTGTGATACTACCAAAGGTTCGCTGACTTGAACACTTATGATCTCGCCGGTTGTTAACGGAAAAATGTACTCGTTCTGTCCGAAAATTTTGGAATGTCCGCTTTCATCGAACCCACGCCCCACTAGCAGCAGTGGTACTTCTATGTGGAGTTGGTTTACATTTTTTACTTTCATAAAGATACGTTTGGGATGAGAATAATAGCGCGCGCTATGGTAGTGTCTTCCAAATTTGTCTATCGGCATTACTGCTTCGTCGTTGAATGCGTTCTGATCGACATTCCGTCGACCCTAAGGTTTTGTACCCCTTAGAAGATTATTTTCGCGTCTCGTAAGGCTTCGGTGATACGGACTATCTCATTTGAATGACCCGTGTGTCCAGCTGCCTGAGAAGCTATTAATATACGCAACCGATTCACTAATGAGTTGGGATCCTTCCAAGGAACATATTCCACTTTTTTGTCCGTCACTGTTAGTAATCCCTTGCCACGCCGTGATACCTTCGTCGCTGGTCTGCCGGGAGCTCTTATGGTTGAGGAGGCAGTTAGAGGTCGTACTATTTTCATGTATTTAGACCCTGCGTTACCACTAACTCTTTGTGTGGGGTCGTAGTTTACACGATTTGCGGCGGAACGATCCACTAAATCTAGATATTGCTCTAAATCTGCGTTTTTGTATATATTCGGTTTCTTTAAAAACATCAATTCGTACAATCCTGGAGTGCCTTTGTAGACTATTCTGTTGCCGTGGTCTGTAATAACGATATTTTCACCCTCGAACTTGATTTCTTTATTTCCTATAGCAAACTTATCTCCCTCTATGTCGAATCGGACTCCGTAGTGCAAATCGTACTTGTCCTCAGTATCTCGTATCATTCCTTCCACGTATTTTCGAGCTAACCCTTGAAATTGTTCTAAATATTGACCAAGAACTTCCGGTGCCAGCATTTGTTGGATGGTTTCTCTGGCCGCTTGTACAGCACTTTCTTCTGCTGCCGCCTCAGCAACATCCGTCTGCAACTGCTCATCGTATTCCTCTACTGGTTCACTCTCGGATAACACATGCGTCTGCAAAAATCGAGGTGTGGAGGTGTGTGATGGCCCTGGTGTGGACGTGTGTGATGGCCCCGGTGTGGAAGTGTGTGACGATCCCAGAAGGTTTGTCGCAGAAACTCGGCCTGGAGTGGTTATCGCTCGCGGACGGGGCAAGGTAGAGGGAGTGGATACTCTACGTTTAATTGTTATTGGCAAATAATCCACTTTTGGTTCGCCCACTGGCACACCTTCTTGCTTTATAGTTGTCAGCAATTCGGTGAGCGGCTTGGAAAGAGGTTTAAATTGCTCAGCTAAAATCGATTGGGATTGGGCGATGTCTGCTTTTAAAGCTGCGTATTTACGTCTAACGGATTGTCGGGTTTTGATAAGTTCCCTGGCTAAACGCTTATCCATGTTGCAACTCCTTCAGTTGTTGGTAAACTACTACCTTCCCTTCTTTGGCAGCTGTCTATATATTAAAGAAATTGTCGAAACCTTTTCTATATCGTCCCGCGTTGGTTTCGCTTTCTTTATCGATCACTAAAAATCCGTGATCCTCATTCCAACAATAAGAGCACAATGCTTTAAATTTGTCGAATGACATGTCCGTGTTGACATGATCGTCGTAAATGTGCTTCAGATTGGTGTTGTCTTGTTGGAATATGATGATGAGATTTGCATTATCTCTTATGAGCTGCTTAGGAATAGATGAATACGTCTGACATAGATAAAAACAATCTATGTTTCGGTGACGTCCGAAACAAAAATAATCTCGAATTATGCTTTGCGTCTCGCAAGCTACGTCGTCAAAAACTATCACGGAATGTTCTTTTGCTTCCTGGGGTTTGATCACCTCACAATCGTTACTATATTCGAAGAATCCAATGTCTCTCAATGGTTGAAAGGCTTCTCTCAGATAATTATATTTGGGTTGATGGAGTGTTTTCGAATATATATAAAGGTGTCCGAATCGCAACCCATTTCGATGTACTAGTAAACTGATCATGAGGTTGGTTTTTCCAGATCCGGATCGACCTATGACCACACATCGTTTACATCCTTTACCCAGTAAAGCGCTGTGCTTTCTGTAAGTCTCGGATATGGAATTTATTGTGTGATTTACTACAGGTAAGGAACACCCTTGCTTCACAATTTTGACGTTTTCCATCGTTTTCGCTCGGAAGGAAACTGCGCTCTACCCGCCGTGCGTTCTCGTTATATTTGTTAATTCCGTTTGAAGAACATCAGTCGTGTGTAAGTCTTTAAGATGAAAGCTACTAGGCGTAAACAAACCAGTCATCACCGAAGCGCCAAGCGGAAAGGTCGCGGTTTCCTGAATACCCTTATTGACAAATTACCCTTTGAACTACACATACCAGGGTACAAGTTTTGCGGACCTGGTACCCGACTTAAAAAACGTCTTTCTCGAGGCGATCGAGGAAGGAATCCTCTGGACGAGGCCTGCAAGCAACACGACATCGCATACTCACAATCTAGCGATCTTTCGACACGTCACGCGGCAGATAAAGTTCTAGCAGAGAAAGCTTGGGAACGTGTTAAAGCAAAAGACTCTACTCTTGGGGAAAGAGCTGCAGCCCTTGCTGTTACTGGAATTATGAAAGGAAAGACGAAAGTCGGAATGGGTGTGAAACGGAAGCGTACACGGCGAACGCATTCCAAACGGGTCGGTATCACAGTCCGCTCGCATTCAGGAGGAGCTTTAAAAACAAGGAGGAGGAGGAGGCGGAAGCGGTCAAGAGTACTACCTCTTCCGAAGAGAGGAGGCATATTGCCGCTTGTACCCATACTTGCTGCATTAGGAGCATTGGGATCCCTCGGAGGTGGTGCTGCAGCAGTCGCTAAAGCAGTGGGAGACTCAAAGGCTGCTAAAAAGAATCTCCAGGAAAAGGAGCGACATAACAAAGCTATGGAATCCATTGCTCGCGGAAAAGGGTTATATCTACGACCGTATCAGTCAAAAAACTACCGTTGAAGCTGCCGCGCCGCGCGTTAACCAACATCGATATTACAGACTACGTTAAACGCCTAGAAATTCCACACTTTAGGGGAATATTTATGCGGGATGCCCTGCCTATGAAGATTCGTAAACGAGAATGTGGTGTCACTAACCTAGACGATGATGTAGGACCTGGCACGCATTGGACGGCTTACGTAAAAGTGGATACCTTTGTTCTGTATTTCGATAGCATCGGTCGCTTACAACCTCCAACCGAATTAGTGAAATACTTTCGTAGCGATGGTGGCAATAACACGATCACGTATAATTCTAATAGATATCAACGACTCATGTCATACACATGTGGTCACCTGTGTCTCAAATTCCTATATAACTTTGCGAAACCGCTTTTGTCGGCAGTTTAAGTGTTGCGCTTCATCATGTCTAGTATATTCACTCTGACAGGTGATTCATCAATCCTTACTGCGAATTTTGACCCCCCTATTTTCTTAGACGACGGTAGCGAATATGTTTTGGGGTTGTTAAGTTTCGAAACCTACAATACTATTGCTAACATTAGACCTCCCAACAATGAATTTCATTTCGTCGGACTACCTCATATTACTATACCTGAGGGCGCATACGAAATTACGGACATTGCCGACTTTCTGCATAACCAACTTGAGTCTAGCGGAAGTAATGGGCGGGTGCTGCTACGCGGAAACAACAGCACCTTAAAAACCGAAATAAAATCGAACGTTCCAATCGACTTTACAAGTGACAATACTATCCGAGACATGCTGGGATTTGACAGCAAAATTTATGATGCGAATATGTGGCATGCAGGTGAACATGTTACAAAAATTTTGAACATTAACTCCATCCTTATCCACTGCAATATCTCTGTCGGTTCCTATAAAAATGGTAAGCCTGGCCACATCGTTCATCAATTCTTCCCCATAGTGCCGCCTGGGTACAAAATAGTGGAAACACCTAACCCTGTCATTTACCTACCGATCAGCACGAGACAGATCACTAACCTAACTGTTAAAATACTGGACCAGACTGATACCCCCGTCAGTTTTAGTAAGGAAACCGTCACGGTAACATTGCATTTAAAGAAGTTATAATGGGTTTTCGATTCAACCTTTCACCCTACCATGTCCAACCCAGTTCGTATAAGAGACGTTGTCCACAGCCTTGTAAAATCAGTTCAGCTTCGTCCGCCAAGCAGTTAACAAAGGCAAACAGAGACTTCTTGCGATCGTTGGGTTTTAAAGTGCTGTCATGAGTATTCTAAATATTGGGGAACGTGTCCTCGTCGACAACTCCATCGTTAGCAATCAGTTGCACACCCATCAACCGTATACAAACCGTTTCGACTATAACGATGAAATTCGAATTCCAATTCCTGAAGATATGTCAACTTTACCAGGTTTGAGCTATCTATACATAGAGGGAAAATTACGGAAAGCAACCGGTGAAGTTACGACGGCCAAATTTCTTAACAATGGGTTGGCTCACTTATTTAGCGAAATCCGATACGAAATCAATGGTGTCGTTGTCGATTCTGTTACCAAACCTGGTATTACATCTACTCTTAAGGGATATGTGTCTTATACCTCTGATGATGTGAAAAAGCTTCAAAATGCTGGATGGTTGTACGCCCCCAATACTCACATTACCGATGCACAGGGCAACTTCAGTGCCTGCATACCTTTGAGAATGCTGTTAGGTTTTGCAGAAGATTATGGAAAAGTTATACTTAACATCCGACAAGAACTTGTCCTGATTCGCAGCAATACCGATGCCGACGCTGTATTCAGTGCTACCGTAGCGGAGACGGCTAAAGTTACGATTGACAAGCTGTATTGGAAAGTTCCACATGTCACTCCAGGTCTTGCTCAAGAATTATCTCTAACCAAATACATTGACAAAAATATCGACACGCAAGTAGCGTTTCGCAGCTGGCAACTTCATATCATACCAGGCGTTAATGCCGTGACTCAACATTCTCATGCCATTGCAACAACCACCAAATTGCAAACCCCCAGATACGTCATCGTAGGTTTTCAGACGGAACGTTCGGGGCTCATCTCTAAGGACAATAGCCATTTCGACAAAATTAATCTTACGAATTTCCGAGTTTATCTCAACACCGAACGTTTCCCCTACGATAATTTACATAACAATTATGGCCTCAATCATTACGCCACGTTATACGATATGTACTCCAAGTTTCAATCATCCTATTATAACAAGACCGACGAGCCTTGGTTCACGCCCAATGAGTTTGCTGACAAATCACCCATTGTTGTGATCGATTGTTCCCATCAAAAAGACTACCTCCATGCAAACGCTGTCGTTTTTCGAGTTGAATTTGAAACTTCCGCTAACGTGCCAGCCAACACAACCGCGTATTGTCTCGTTCTTCACGATCGGGTTTTTACTTATAACGCGTTGTCAAAAGCAGTTAAACAACTGTAATTTCTCAAAACCACTTCAGTTGCACCTCGCCTTTTAACGTAACTGGATCGTGCTCCCACCACTTAATACGATGAAGCTCATTATCGACATTCAAGGCTTCAAGACGTCGGATAAGCACTTCAGCCCAAAAGAGTTAGCCGCCTACGACGGCACCTCAGTATCACACTACGTATTAAAATCACCGTTTCCGTTCACCGCCTTACCATCTCATTTACAACAGCACCCCACTGGGTAATGACTAATCACCATTGCATCGATTGGAATGAGGGATTTACTCCAGCATACATGTTTCCTGCAATTTTGCGACGTCTTCTGCACGATGTCACCGAAGTATATGTGAAAGGTCGAGAAAAAGCAGTTTTTCTACGCCGCTATACCAATATCCCCATCATCGAAGTTGAAGAACAACCGGCCCTCACCCCATCACAACCCGCTTGTTTATATCATTCTGCTCCAGTTTGTTATTGTGCTTTGTCTAACGTTTACCATATCTATAATCACTATGTAATGGAATAAAACAACTTTTAAATTTTTATTGTGTTTTTATTTGCATACAATATATACAGTGTTACTACATGGGTTAAACACCTACGTACTAGTGGAAAAGCGTTCTACATAAATTGTGTGCCTATGTTCTGCGCACAAGACGTCTCGCAGTACTTCAGCCACAGTAAATATCTTGCGTTGGAACCGCAACCTATCCATAGCCTCTCGTTGCCACAGTCCTCTCCGAGCTTCTCGATACGCATACGCCCACGTATGCAAATTGTACACCTGATTCTTCGAGTCGTCAAACTGCACGCTCTTCTTCATTTTCCTTCCTCTCTATAAAGTCTTTCACCTCACACATGTGTTCGTCCAGACCGAGACTAGCCATTAAATCTACAAGAAGGCCTTCATTTATGGCTCCGTTTAAAAATAGTCGACCAACAGCAACACCGTTTTTGTACATTTTTTCTTTTTTCTTCAGTTCCTCGTCACTGAACCAACCAAAACCGTATATGGCTTCGTGAGACGCGTCAAACGCCAAATCTTCCAACAAACTCACTAATCGTTTAACCGCACTAGGTACGTCTCTTGCAGTTGGTCGAGCGGCTTCTCTATACCACATCCACATGACTAAGCTTCTAGTGGTTAAATGCGATGTTGCGTGCACATTCAACAGATGGGTAGGCGGGCATCACCATAACTCGTATACGATTTTTTTCACACATTCACGTTCTAATCTCCAATTTTTTAAATACTTCTCGATGGGCTCCATCACATTGTAATCAAACCAATCCCCGTCTGGAAGTGGTACTGTTGGAAAAGTTTTAAAGTCCGGATGTCCATCCAACGTAACGGTAATTTTCATTTGATCGCAACCAAACCATGGAAATAACTCCGAAAATTCCTGGAAATATTTTCCATATAGCTCCCATGTGTCCATGTTACAACCAGACTGTCACGATTTATTCAATAGACTATGATTTATTTTGCTGCTGCACCGTTTTTGTACATTTTTCTTTTTGGTGGGAGGAGGTTCTAGAGTTTGACTTTGAAATCAAGGCCGAGGTGTTAGAGTTCGTCCTTGAAAATAATGTGATGTTGAAAATCATCTTAGCCTTCAACTCAAGGTCAAATCAAAATTAAAAAATAAACCATTTAAAAATTATATTTAGTTAAATGTTACAGGTGATCAATATTTGAAATATATCTCCAGAAGAGCGAGCCATATCCACTCCTAACTTGAAGTGTGAACATGCCGGTTGGTGTAGCGTTAATTTTCGTTGTAGATTTACACGGTAGATCAAATACTGAGACACGTTCTTCCAGCATTTCAGCAAAGGGATGCTTTGGGTGGTAGTCCACATCCAGCGTCAGCGATGTATTTCCTTCTCTAGCAAAATATTTTAAAATGTTTTTTTCCAAATTGGCAATCAGTCGTTTCCGTTTTTCTTGTTGATTTTGGCTATCGCCAGCCATAGCAGTCACTACATACGCGTCAAATTCCAAGTCTAAATTTCTGAGTCCCGAGGAATTTCTCACTATTTTATCTAAATTGTTTTTTGCATCTTCAAACCAGAAAGCACAGCACAACTTTACAGCGTGCTTTAATGTGATTTCATGTGAAGAATCGTCACTTGAAGTCTGATCCATTATTTTATACGTAAACGAATAGTGTGCGAACTTGACGTAAGTTATAAAACAATTAACGAGACCATGATAATGCGCAACCTTTTATACTTTCGATTATCCCGAAGGTCATCGCCGTTTTTCATTAAATAGTTTAAGGACTCGGTGGTCTAATGGTATGACACCTGGGGAGCCAATCGGTGCATTAAAGGGAATTCTAGACACTGCGCCTCAGGAGATCTGGGTTCGAATCCTAGTCGAGTCAATTTTTTAATAAATAATGATTTATTTAGTAGACAATGAGAATAGCCCATCCACATGACTAAGCTAATACCTGCAGACCAAGTTCTTCTATTTGAACGTCGCACCGAACAATGTTACTACCATACTTTAAAATTTCATACATGGAAACAGTGTTCTCGGTTGTTACCGCCAGGTCTTGCAACACACTCCGTATATTGCTAATGCAGTCCCCAGGCAGGTTTGCAATACCCGTCACTATTTTGTGATAAAATTGCTCAAAGTTCTGCGCTTTTAGAACTGCGAATCGCAATTCCACCAGCCTCTGCAAGTCCCACAGCTCTTCCAACGATTCTTTCGATAAGTAGACTTCACTCTGTCCCACTTCTTCAATTTTTAGTATCTTCTTTTCCTGAAGTTCCAAGAATGTATACTGTTTCCGTGCAGCTACCAGCGGAGACCACTGCTCTTCGGAGGAGGAATAGAAATAATTCGTCAGGATCCCCTGATTTTCAATTAGGGTAGCCCAATCCAACTCCTCGAACTCCACCCAATCGTTTTTGTTTCCTCTTATTTGAATCACTGGGGAAAATCCGGAGTTCGCCCTTAACCCCACACACACATACTTTGAACTGGAGTTGTTTAACTTGTACGTTGTACTATTCAGAAGCACTGGACATAACTGCACTTTATGGACTCTCGTAGTACTGCTCGCCACCGCAGCTACTTGCCGACCCTTAACTACTTCTATAGCTTTTAACAAGGCTTCCATATCAGCGTTCGAATGCTACTACCCTTGCAGACTCTTTTACGCGCTTTTATTCTCACATTTCCAAGGTTACATGTGGATCCTTGACCTTGAGCAACCGAACTTGCAAAATAGCGCTGACCTTGATCGTTGACTTAGCCTTCCAAGTGGTCTCGACCTTCAAGTTTAGCCTTGACCTTGAAGTTCAGCCTTGCAAAATAGCCTTGACCTGGAACTCAAGGACAAGTGGTGGGGGGAGGTTCTACAACTGTCCATTCTAACCTACTGATATCACGTCCCTACGCCGCTTAATTTTAAAATTAGTTACGAAATCGCGAACACCCCCGCGATTTCCGGATAAGCATGGCCCAGTCTCGAAATGGTCAAAAACAAGCCATAAACCCCTAATAAAAATTGCTCGGCCTGCACTCGCTGGGACCGACAGCGGAAAATCCCCAAACCCAAGCCCAAAGAACCACCGGTAAATAATGCAACTAATTAAAACAAAAACAATCAAACGTCCCCGCAGTAGCTAGCCGTTAATGCTATTAACACGTAGAATCGTTAGACTGGCGGTAAATAAATAGGTAACACAAATCGAATTAAGAATAAGCCACCCACTGGCCGGCTTACGCATCCAGAAAATTAAAAACCACAAGTTTACAAAATATTCTCAAGCTACAAACGCTAGGAGCCCGATAAACAAATTACTGCGAGAAGCAAAAGGGAAATAAAGGGAATTGTCTAGGAAAATTAGATCCCGACAGAAGCGGGCCCCAATAATTAAATAAATAATTTTTAAACATCGCATCGGTCACAGGAAAATTTCAGTCACAGGCAAACACAAAGGACTGCAGATCAACGGCACTTTAAGCCGAGTACAAAAGAATGCACGACTACCTGACCCAAAAGCACGCTTAAGCGTGCTACCTGATCCAACGGCGAAGGCACCTGCCGCACGCATATGCAGACAATATAACACACGCCCCGCGGATTAATTAAAAAGCGCGATGTGAAACCAAATTCTCCCAATATAACCGAATGGGGTATCAGGAGAAGCGTCTCGACGTCAGCAGTCTGAAAAATGGCATTAAAAACATATATCAACAACAATAAATGCACAAACTCCGAATAAATAAATAAAGCGACGAAATACCCCCTGAAGCCGAGTCAGCCATCCCACCCTGGAAAAAGCAGCAGTGGAAGAGAAAAAAGAGGGAGTAAGAACCCCTATAAAAACGCTACCCTGGCTTAGATGTACATCAGATCGAGCCCTGCTCTCCGATCAGCATACTCCTCTGACCTTATCGAGCCCTGCTCTCTGGTCAACCACTTCTCGCTTGACCCTACGGTCACGACGATGTACCCATTACAAAAACCTTCTGTTCGAGCCCTGCTCACAGAAGTCAACCTTGCGACTCCTGGTGATCACTCGAGCTCTGTTCGTGATCACTAAAGGGTGTCCAGGTTGCAGCTAGCCACGACTGCCGTCCACGCCGTCGCCGCCTGGAAGAACCTCCAGCCCCACGTCCACGAGAGCCCACAGAAGACGCCAGCATCGCAGTCCGCCCTTAGGCCGGTACCTCGCTGTGCCCCAGGTCCGTTCGCGCCCGCTCGGAGCGCGTCTCGCCGCTGCCGCCACCACGCTCTCTCCACGCCACGAGAAAGAAAACCAGGATGCAGCACAAGTAAGCCCTGGACGCATATTACGGACACTACGTTTGCCCGAACGCCGCCTACGGCGTCGTCCTCTGAGGTACGAACTAGCCTCCCGCCCCCACACTCATTCCTTTACTTACAGCCACCACGAGTTGTTGGAGCGCCTATTCGGCCCCGCTTCACCCAGCGCTTCGCCGGACCCACCCGTCCACGGCACTCAGCTGTGCCTTCAAGCGCAGAGTGCCCACGTCGCCGCCCCCGCTGAGACGCCGCTCCTCAGCAGTCCAAGGACCCCGCAGCCCGGAGATACCCCCACGGGACGCACCGCATACGAGGCCGCCACCCCTGAAGCCCGCCCGCCGCTTCGCGTAGCAAAAGTTAGGATCACCTGCCGCCCCCAGCTATTAGGAGTCGCCTTCTGCCTCAGCCCGACGGAGAAGGCTGAGTTCGAGAGCTTGTGGGAAGATCTCAGGTTGGAGGACGACCCCCGCCGTTCGCTGCGCGAGGTGCAGCTCAACCCCCGCCGCCCCCGAGACGCCGTCGCCCGCTCCGCCGAAGGGCGAGATCCCCGGAGGAACGCCCGCCTGCGCCTGCGCTCGCCATTGCCCCTGGTGCGAGAACCTCGGCGTATCCCACAACGGCGACGTCACTCGCGTTATCGCCGCCCCCAGTAACCAGGACGAGGCCCCCTAGGATACAGCGATTCCCCCCCCCCCACTTACTTGTGAACCGGGAGTCCGTGCTGTGCCGGGAGTGAACGACAAGCGCGTCGCGAGTGCTCTGTGTGCAGAACCCCCCCCCCCAAAACTGTCGCGTCCCGCCAGAGACATTTATTAGCATAGTTAGATTTAAGTACCTTCAGTATGGCCTGAATGTTTGATGAATGAGTGTGAGATTGAGTATTATACCGGTGTGTTTGTGTGTGTGGATCCAGGTAAAGATAGTGTTTATATGGTATGATTATTGTTAGATGTTAACGCCGTTAGTCGAAATAAAAGAACTTGTGCGTGGATTCCTTCATTATTTTCTACCACTAATAAACAAGCACGCTCTCCAGCCTCTTCCGCCGTTGGTTGACCCACTCATCCACTGAGCTAGACGGGAACGTGTGGCCAATAAGCCACCAGTGTAACCCTGGCCACGCCCTCAGGAGCGAGGAGTGTAGCCAAGCGTGTTATGTTGTTCATGTTATCTCATTGCTGTTATTCCAGGTGATCATAAATGGTTGTAATTTTTTTTTCAAAGGTTGGTAATGTTTTCAAACTATTACTTTTGCAGACCTGATACTTACACATTGGCGTGCGAAATATAAACAAAACGTCATTTTGACATTTATAGTGCGCACGCCTATGTAAATATTAATTGTGACGTACGAAGAAAATTGACAGTGCCAACCTAAGAAAAAACATCACAACCCTTTATGATCACCCGGCATATAATTATGGCCCCATCCATATATAACAAAATATACAGGGTGATTCATAACTGGTTGAACAAGATGAACAGGCGTTTACAGCATCATGTTCTGGTTAAAAAATGCGAAATAAAATTTTTGCCGATCGGGCTTCGTTTCGGAGTTATTAGATCTCAAAGTTTCCTGTTACAATTTAAATTTTTAACTTTAATAATACCAGACCATCATTTATGTGACATAAAAGGTTGAAGTTGACATTTAATAAACTTTTTATGTCACATAAATCATGGCCTGGTATTATTAAAGTTAAAAATTAAAATTTGAACAGGAAACTTTAAGGTCTAATAACTCGAAAACGAAACCCGGTTGGCAAACATTTTATTTCGCATTTTTTAACCAGAACATGATCCTGTAAACGCCTGTTCATTTTGTCCAACCAGTTATGAATCATTCTGTATATCATTTGATAGGTCCTATATTAGGTTTAGATTACAGATTTGAAAGAATAATTTTTGTTGCTAGCTGCAGTTTCCTAAGATGTCAAGTGCCATTTTTGCATTAATTAAAAATTAAGTTGATGTCCAAGAATTGTCTCGAATTATCAGCAATTTCTCAGGGTATACTTGGTTATCTAGCTATATTCTTCATTTTCTCTATAAATTTTGAAAATCCCTGAGCTGTTCCTGGGAATTCTAATAAATTTTGAAAAATAGATTGTCAGTATGACTTCCGGCGGCCATTCTATGGAACTGATTGTGTGACATTGTTCTTTGGTGCTGTGTACGTGTATGATTTTGGAATTTTCGCTTCGTGCAAGTGAAATAATTCCTGAATTATTATGAAAATTGTCGCAACTCTGTAACAACGAACAAGCACCGGACCAATAAGATCCCTTTCGCTTCGTTTTGTTCGAAGAACAGCACAGCCACAGAGCGACAGAACCGAACTCGCCTGTACAAATCGAGACATTGGATGACCCGATTGGTTAAATTATTTACGCGCGACGAGGGTTTCAAAATGAGGCCCGTTCCGCCCATGGGTATATCGTGAGTTCCGCCTAATCAAGGCCACCTACACCTACACCTACCACCCTACCAGGCCTGCTCATTGCTGGAGCGCCGGCAAAATAGTGGTCATACGCTAGTTAGGGACTCCCGTTATAGAATACAGCACTTTTGGCAACATTTTGCCGTACATTAACCATAAAGATATAAATATCATTTAAATGGTTGTAGCAGACATTTCTAGATATCTTACTGCACCATTTTAGGTGAGTTTGAGTTATTATACTTACAATGCTTATACGTCGTTTCACAATTTTAACAGAATAATTTAAGGGTTAATTGTAAGCAATTATTTATTTCTTAATTTGTACATAGTTTATAATAATTGGAGTTGACAACAAACAGCTTAAATTAAATAACTAACACATATGATTACTTTCTAAGTGCATAGTAAGCAATTATTTATTTCTTATTGTGTACATAGTCTATACTAATTAGAGTTGACAACAAACAGCTTAAATTAAACAATCTAATTATAATTAGATCATATGATTACTTTTTAAATACCTAAATAAATATAATAGTAAATAACTACTAGAAACGAATAATAAATGGATAAACCCATGTACGTCAAAATTTAGGAGGTAGTATTAGAAATGCCTGACTTGGACGATTTTGATGACAGTTTGGCTATTTTTCATTTAGTTGTGCCTCGATTTAGTTTATCGTTTTTCATTTTTGCATAATTGTTTTGCAGTATGTTAATGAATGCATTTAAACAGATATTTATTAAATTGTAAAAACTGTTGGAACACTCTTCACATTGTTTATTTAGCATCAATTCTGAGATTTTTTCTAATGATAAATGTTTTAAAACTGATTTTTGACAATTAATATTCAAAAAATCGCTTTCAAAAGTAGGCGATACTAATGTTTCGAAAAGATTCAAAACCCACACTATTATATGTAAAAAATGTTCAGTTGGTAATTTTGAATCCTCCTCTTTCTAATGTTTCCATTTCTTTATTGCATATTAAATAATTTATTCAAGCGACACATTTAATTTTTGTATAAACTTTATTGCATATTTAGGAATCGCCGAGTTGGGAATTTCTAATACTAGGTACCTCCTAAATTTCTACGTATATGGGTTTATTTGTTTATTGTTAGTTTCTAGTAGTTATTTAATATAATATTTATTTAGGTACTTTGGTACTTAGAAAGTAATCATATGATTTAGTTATTTAATTTAAGCTGCTTGTTGTCAACTCTAATTATTATAAACTATGTACACAATAAGAAATAAATAATTGCTTATTATGCACTTAGAAAGTAATCATATGTGTTAGTTATGTAATTGAAGCTGTTTGTTGTCAACTCTAATTATTATAAACTATGTACAAAATAAGAAATAAATAATTGCTTACTAATCACTGTTAAATTATTCTGTTAAAATTGTAAAACGACCTATAAGCATTGTAAGTAAAAGTAAAGTTCGGGCACTTCATTCCATGTAGGAACATGGCCACTGTTTGTTAAATAGAATATTTTTTTGTATTCGCTCCCCAAACTGGTTACTTTGGAAACTGTCTAGAATCCTCAAAATGGCCATTTAGAGGCCTTGTACTTAAAGTCGTCATGGCAACATTTTAGCGGACTCAAACATTAGTTGCCATGACGACTTTAAGTACAAGGCCTCTAAATGGCCATTTTGAGGATCCTAGACAGTTTCCAAAGTAACCAGTTTGGGGAGCGAAAAATACATTTTCGCGCAGCCTCCTAATATAATGCCGCGTTAATGGTAATTGAAACTTCATATTATAATGTTTGGAGAGCTAATACAAAAAAAGTTGTATGCAACACGTCCTCAAATGGCTTTAGAGGACTCATCTTCATATTACGGACTCGGCTGCTCTTCGCTCCGCCTCGTCCGGAAACATTACGACTCGTCCCCTAAAGCCTTGCTTTGAGGACTAGTTACATAAAGTACTCTATAATAACTCAAACTCAACTAAAATCGTGCAGTAAGATATCTAGAAATGTCTGCCACAACCATTTAAATGATATTTATACCTTTATGGTATATGTATGACAAAATGTTGCAACAAGTGCTGTTTTCCAACGGGAGCCCCTAACTAGCGTATGACCACTATTTTGCGGGCTCTCTGGCAATGGCGGCAATGAGCAGGCCTGGTAGGTGTAGGTGGTCTTGACCTAATGCAGGACGGGTGGTCACCCTATTCTCCATGCTGTCGAAATGAAAGAACTGGCTTTGCGTAGCGACATTGAAGTTGTAGGCTGCCACAAGCAAATCATTTTTTGTACTGAATCTAGATATGAACACGGAACACGCGCGTTATCTCAAACGCAACGAACGGAATTATGCACAGAACAATACAATACCTAATAATTCGGTTTGTAATAAGACACACAGCTTCCTTGATAGACGCAGTGTTGCCATCTCATTTATAGGTTCGGTAGCTTTTTACGCTAAATTTCGCTAGATCCCAAAAAAGTTCGGTAGACATAATAAAATATGTTTTGTGTAACTGGTAACGAATATTTAATTAAAAATCTGGTGTGATACACGCACACAACTTCCTTTTACAGTGATCTTATAATTAGCCAAAAATTTGATTTTAAATTTTTAAGCATTTGTCAAACATTTTCAAAAATTACAAATTCTACAAAAACGGTACAAAATAGAGTGTTAGTTTTTTATTATAATTTTAATTCTCTTGATTTTTTTTTCTTAATTCTTGTGTTGATTCAGTATATTTGTATTTATGTACCTGTTTTGTTTTTTTAGTAAAAATTCCTGTTTTTTGTACATCTTTGGCTTCCTAAGGCCCATGTCGAGGCTCCTGTTTCAGGTTCTATAATTTTAGCTGGTATTATATTAAAGTTGGGTGGTTATGGGTTTCTTCGGTTTATGCCTATTTTTTTATTAGTTGGTACGAAAATTAATTTTTTATTTGTTGTTGTTAGTCTGTTTGGGGGTTTTATTATTTCTTTAATTTGTTTGCGTCAGACAGATATTAAGTCTTTAATTGCTTATTCTTCTGTATCTCATATGGGGTTAGTACTTGGGGGTATTATGACTATAAATATTTGAGGGTATTATGGTGCTTTTGTTATAATGATTGCTCATGGTCTTTGTAGATCTGGTCTTTTTTGTTTAGCTAATATTACTTATGAGCGGTTAGGAAGTCGGAGATTATTTTTAAATAAGGGTTTAATTAATCTTATACCTAGAATGTCTTTATGATGATTTTTGCTTTCTTCTTCTAATATAGCTACTCCTCCTTCTTTTAATTTATTAGGGAAAGTTATATTAATTAATAGTTTAGTTTCTTGGGGTTTAATAACTATTATTATACTTATATTGGTTTCGTTTGTCAGTGCTTGTTATACTTTATATTTATATTCTTATAGTCAACATGGTAAGTTGTATTTAGGATCTTTATCTTTTTCTTTAGGATTTGTACGGGAATATTTGTTGTTATTTCTTCATTGAATGCCATTAAATTTATTATTTATTAAGGGGGATTTTTTCGTTTTTTATTCAGGTAATTTAATCTTGAAATTTCGATTTGTGGATTCGAATATGCAATTTAATTGTTCTGGATAATTTTACCAATTTGTTTTGTTTACTTTGTTGTCTTGTTGTTTTTCAGTATTATATCATTTTTTTTAGAACTTATTTTATAATTGTTGATTATAGGTTAATTAATATTGGAGTTTGAAATTTTAAGGTTAAATTCTAATTTAATTTTTATATCAGTTCTTTTTGACTGAATATCTTTATTATTTATGAGTTTTGTTCTTTATATTTCTTCAATAGTTATTTTTTACAGTCATGAGTATATGGAGGAAGATTTAAATATTAATCGGTTTATTTTACTTGTTTTTATATTTGTTGCTTCTATAATGTTTTTGATTATTAGTCCAAATTTAATTCGAATTTTATTAGGTTGAGATGGTTTAGGATTAGTTTCTTATTGTTTAGTAATTTATTATCAGAATGTTAAGTCTTACAATGCTGGCACATTAACTGCTCTTTCCAATCGTATTGGAGATGTAGCATTATTAATTTCTATTGCTTGAATATTAAATTATGTTAGTTGAAATTATATTTATTATTTAGATTTTATGAAAAATGATTTTAGTATAACTATTATTGGTTTACTAGTGGTTTTGGCTGCTTTAACTAAGAGAGCTCAAATTCATTTTTCTTCTTGGTTACCTGCTGCAATAGCAGCCCCTACACCTGTTTCTTCATTAGTTCATTCTTCTACTTTAGTGACTGCTGGGGTTTATTTATTAATTCGGTTTAATTTTGCTTTAGGGGATAATATTATATTATTTTTACTTTTTATTGCAAGAATAACTATGTTTATGGCTGGTTTAGGAGCTAATTATGAATTTGATTTGAAGAAAATTATTGCTTTATCTACTTTGAGGCAACTTGGTTTAATAATAAGAATTTTGGCTTTAGGTGGATATAGTTTGGCTTTTTTTCATTTATTAACTCATCCTTTGTTTAAGGCTTTGTTGTTCATATGTGCTGGTTGTTTGATTCATAATTTAGGTAATTGTCAAGATATTCGTTATATAGGGGGTTTTATTAATCAAATACCATTAACTTGTTGTTTTTTAATATTTCTAATTTTTCTTTATGTGGGTTACCTTTTTTATCAGGATTTTATTCAAAGGATCTTATTTTAGAGGTTTTGTCAATAAGATATTTGAATTTATTTATTTATTTTATTTTTTATTTTTCTACAGGTTTAACTGTTTGTTATTCTGTTCGTTTAAGTTATTATACTTTATTTGGTGATTATAATTATTATAGTTTACGTCATCTTAGGGATAATGGACTGATTATATTAAAGGGTATATCTGGATTAATTTTTTTAGTTGTATTTGGGGGTAGAATACTTATTTGGTTAATGTTTCCTACTCCTTATTTTATTTGTTTACCTGATTTAATACAAATAATAGTTTTAGTTGTTATTTTACTTGGAATTATTTTTGGTTATGGGTTTTCTAAGTTTATATTAAATTATAATCTTAAGGCTATAAAGTTTATAACTTTTAGGTTGTTTTTTTCTTCTATATGAAATTTTCCTTATTTATCTATTTTCGGAGTTAATTATTACCTAGTTTTGCTGGGTGGTGTATATTATAAAAGTTTTGATCATGGTTGATCAGAATTTTTTGGAAGGCAAAATATTAATTTAAATATGAGTGCTGGCTCTTCGTTTTTTCATATTTTGTTTAATAAATATTTAAAAATTTATATTTCTTTACTTGTTTGAATTATTTATTTATTTATTTTTTTATACTTTAATAGCTTATTTAGAGCATAATATTGAAGATATTAAGGAGATTTTAAATCTTAAAGTATTTATAAAAATGTACTTTTAATTTTACAATGAAAATGTAATGTTTTATTTTAAACTATATAAATTTAATAGAAATATTAACGGAGTTTCACTGCTAAAGATTAAAGTTAGAATCTTTTTCTTATATCTTATATTTCTTTAATTGAAGAAAGATATTTTAAATAAGGATGATTACTTTATCACCAAAGGGTTAGGTCGAAATTAACTACAATTATTGTTTCTTATTTAAGATAAGTTGATTATATCAATATTTTTTAAATGCAAGTTAAATGTTTTTATTAAACTATTATCCTAATAAGCTCAATTTAGCGCACCTTGTTTTCATTCATGATACTTATAATCCAATTAGAAGGATAAATATAAATACTCTTATTACTGTTGAGAAGTTAATTAAATTTGAAATTTTTATTGTAATAATAATTGGTAATAGTTAAAAAAATTACTGCAATAAGAAAGAATTGAAGTGAAAAACAAATTCGTGCTGATGATTTAGGGTCAAATCCACATTCAAATGAGGATCTTTTTTCTCGATCAATAAATTTTTTTTTTTTGAGATGATATTTCCAATTATTATTACGATTATTGTAATAATAAAAATTAATATTGAAATTGTTGTTATTATAAATATTATTTATACTAATTCTTAATTAGATTTTTTAATTGGAAGTTAAAAATAATTTTTATACTATATAAATATCTACCTCATCAATACATAGAAATGTAAAGGAATAATCATACTACATCAACAAAGTGTCAATATCATGCAGCTGCTTCAAATCCGAAGTGATGAATGGGGGAGAAATGATTAAATACTTGTCATAAAAAGCATACTGTTAAAAAGATTGTTCCAATAATTACATGTAACCCATGAAATCCTGTTGCTATGAAAAATGATGATCCGTAAACTGAATCTGCAATAGTAAATGGTGATTCGTAGTATTCGTATGCTTGAAGTATAGTAAAATAGATTCCTAATACGATTGTTAATGCTAGTCTATAAACAGCTTGTTTGTAATCATTTTCTATTAATCTGTGATGTGCTCATGTTACAGTAATTCCTGATGAAATTAGGATTAAGGTGTTTAGTAAAGGAATTTGAATAGGATTAAATGTTTGAATTCTTTTTGGGGGTCAAATTATTCCTAATTCAATAGAGGGGGCTAATCTTCTGTGGAAGAATTCTCAGAAGAATGAGACAAAGAATAGGACTTCTGATGTAATAAATAAAATTATTCCTCATCATAGTCACAGTGCAACAACTGTTGTGTGTAGCCCTTGAAATGTTCCTTCTCGTGTGATATCACGTCATCATTGGTATATAATTAGTAATGTATTAATAAATCCTAATAAAAATAAAGATACGTCGTATATGTGGAATCATTTGATTAATCCTATTATTATTGTTATTGCTCTAAATGCTCCTAGAATTGGTCATGGGCTAACGTCTACTAAATGGAATGGGTGATTTTTATGTGAACTCATTAGTTTACTTCTCTAGAGTATAATGTTCTTAAAATTGAAAATACATAGGATTGAATTACTGCTACAGCAGATTCTAGAATTAATAGTAGTAGTTGTGTAATAACTAATAAGTTGATTATTACTAACGATAACTTTGTTCCGGTGTTTCCAAGCAGAGTTAATAATAGGTGTCCTGCAATTATATTTGCAGTTAGTCGAATAGCCAGTGTCCCTGGTCGAATGATGTTTCTGATTGTTTCAATACACACTATAAATGGTATAAGTACTGGGGGAGTTCCTTGTGGAACTAGGTGGGCAAATATATGTATAGTATTATTAATTCATCCGTAAATTATAAATCTTACTCATAAGGGTAAGGCTAAGGATAGTGTTAGTACTAGATGTCTTGTTCTTGAAAAAATATATGGAAATAAAGATAAAAAATTATTAAATAGGATTATTGAAAATAATGAAATGAAAATAAGTGTTGATCCCTTTATTTTATTAATTTTAAGTAGAATTTTAAATTCATTGTGTAATGTTGATGTAATTTTTACTCATATGAAGTTAATTCGAGATGGGATTAGTCAAAATATACTTGGAAGAAAAATTAGTCCTAATAGGGTTCTTGATCAGTTTAGTGATAGATTAGTTCTTGTTGCTGGATCAAAGGTTGAGAATAGATTTGTTATCATTTTCAGTTAATAGATTTTATTTTTGGTGTTCTTTTTGATTGTGAATTTCTGTATATAAAAGAGAAATAATTTAATGAATTTAAGATTAGGAATGTTATCACGAATAAAATAAATAAATTTAATCAACTTAAAGGAGCTATTTGTGGAATCAAAAATTACTAATTTTTATTAATTATTTTAACTTGACAAGCTAATGTTATATTTTAACTAAATTTTTTATTAGAAGTAGTTGCCAATCTACTATAGAGTGGTTTAAGAGACCATTACTTGCTTTCAGTCATCCAATGAATAAAATTTAACCTAGTTATGCCCAAAGTCCTATATTTAGTACACCTCAAACAAGTTTGAGCCTGTCTGTTTGAAGTCTGCAATCCTGGGTGTATGAGTAATAAATGTTAGTTTGATGTTGACTGCAAGTGGTGAATGTCACAATTTGTATTAGTTTTACTGGAAGTACTGATTTAGAGTTACTAAATATTGTGAATTTGTGAAAATGGCAGAATACGGTATCAACTTTGCAAGGTACGCTGTTATTTTATACTACATATTTATTGATAATCTAATAGATGGCCAATTTACCTTAAAGGTTGTTAAATGTTTGTCTTACATGTTTTATCACATAAATTTTTACAATTATTTTTTCTTGTCGTTATACATACTGGCGTTCTATATTTAGGACATTGGGCAAATATCCTACTACTATTATATTTTCTATTGTAGAGGTTTTACATTGCATGAAGCACTTGCTATGATCGAAGATGAGGAAATTGACATTGATACAATTACGTTATTACCTCCTAATAACGCTTGTGATGACATAACGGACGAAGATTCAGGAGAGGAGGATAATGTTGACATAAATAATTTACCTGCCTCTCAAATGCAAGGTAATGTTGAAGTTTCATCACAGTTGCATAACAATTTTGATACTGAGTGGGATTCGGAAGATGATATTCCTCTGGCAAGTTTCGCAAGGAAAAATTCAGCAAAATCATTGAAGAAGAAGAAGAAGGTGTATCATTTTATACGTGAAGATTTAACACCCAAAGAAAATAATTTTGAAGAACCAGAAACAACAGATGGATTAGGGACACTCCAACTTCTTTTTTCTGTAAATTCTTTGATGAGAAAATTATTGAAATAATCACTGAAGAAACCAACAGGTATGCGTCACAGAAAAATCGATCTCAGCGCGTCACAGCCACAGAGATCAAGAGTTTTCTTGGGGTACTTCTTCTCAGCGGTTATGCACCACTTCCAAGAAGAAGAATGTACTGGGAACGCTCTCAAGATTCTCACAATGCTCTTGTCAGCGATGCAATATGTAGAAACAAATTTGAATTTATTGTGTCGAACATCCATCTTCAAGACAATAACAACTTGGACAAATCCGATAAATTTGCCAAACTACGTCCGCTTTTCACTTATTTGAATCAAAAATTTATTCAGAATGCACACATTGAAGAAAATCATAGTATAGACGAGGCTATGGTGCCATACAATGGGAGACACGGCTGCAAACAATATATCCACGGAAAGCCAATTCGGTATGGGTACAAATTATGGGTTGGAACCACTCGTCTAGGTTACATAAATTGGTTTGAACCCTATCAAGGCGCTTCAACCAATATCAGTCAAATATACAAAGATATGGGAGTTGGAGCAGGTTGTGCTGTCATATACCGATGTGCTAAAAGCAAATTGGACTGACAAAAGGTTTCACTTATTCTTCGATAATTTTTTTACGTCTGCTGCATTACTAGAGGAACTAGAAGACAGAAATATGTATGGGACGGGAACAATTCGGGAAAACAGAATTCCAGGTAGTATTTTACGGGATTCTGCTCTGATGAAAAAACAACAACGAGGAGAATACGATTTTATAAAAATGGAAAGTTCTAATATTATATTTGTCAAATGGCATGATAATAACATCGTGACATTCGGATCGAATGTATGTGGACTGCATCCAATACGTTTGGCAAAAAGATATTCCCAGAAAGAAAAAAAAATTGTTCAAGTCCAACAGCCTCATGTGGTAAAAGAGTATAACAAAAATATGGGAGGAATATAAGTTTATATCGCACGGGCGTGAGAGGTAAAAAGTGGTACTTCCCACTAGTAGCACACTGTATCGATATGGCACTCCATAACGCTTGGCAACTTTATCGAAAATCGGGAGGCACTCTAGACCACCTACAGTTTAGACGTAGTGTAGCAACAGTTTTTTTAACCCAAAATAAAAAGAGTATACTTATCAAACTGGGCCTAAAGCACAATGTAACGTAGAGTTGCGCTTTGATAGGTTAGATCATCTTGTCATCCCCCAAGAGAAGCAAACGAGATGTGCAGAGTGTCACCAGAAGACTACTACAAGATGTAACAAATGTAGTGTGGGTGTTCATGTTAAGTGTTTTGTGAAGTATCATACTCCGTAATTTGTAGCATTGTAGCATATTATTTGCCCATTGTCCTATATGTAGTACACCTTTGAAAACCTATTTGTGTAATAAATATTTTCCTTTTTTTGTATAGATAGTATTTATTTGTCCATTACAAACCTAAATAACAATAAACATACTGAAAATTTATGCAGAAAAACTTTTGGGCATAACTGGGTTAATTCAGTTAATAAACCTTTTTGGAGAAATTCTCTCGATTACGATTGGTATAAATCTATGGTTAATTCCGCAAATTTCTGAACATTGCCCATAAAAAATTCCTGATCGATTTAAGAAAAAAGTTGTTTGATTTAGTCGTCCAGGTGAGGCATCAATTTTAACTCCTGCTGATGGGATTGTTCAGGAGTGAATTACATCCGTTGAAGATACCATTATTCGAATTTGTGACTTGAAAGGTAGGGGAAGCCGATTATCAACATCTAGAAGACGAAAATTAAATGGTTTTATTTCATTTATTGGAATTATATAGGAATCAAAATCAATGGATTTAAAGTGTGATAATTCGTATGATCAATATCATTGATGCCCAATTGATTTTGTTGATACTAGTGGACAATTGATTTCATCTAATAAATATAAAAGTTGTAAAGATGGTAATGCGATAAAAATCAATGTGACTGCTGGGGCAATAGTTCAAATTAATTCAATTGTTTGTCCTTCTAGAAGAAAACGGTTAATATATTTATTTGTAAAGATTGTTGCTATGATATATCTAACAATTAATGTAATTATTACTAGGATCATTATTGTATCATCATGGAAGAATGTTAATTGTTCTATTAGTGGTGAGGCTCTATCTTGAGCATTAATGTTTAGCCAGGTTGCCATGTTCATTCTAAAAAAAGCTTTACTTTATATATGAAGCTTAAATTCATTGCACTATTCTGCCACATTAGAATAAAGTTAGTTTGTTAGTATTGGTAATTCAGAATATCTATGTTCAGCTTATGGGTATTTTTGTAATCATTCAATTGATGACGATGTTTGATTTGAAAATACATTTTTTCGTAATGATGTTATTCTTTCCCATATAATGAAAATGAAGAATAGAATTCTAACTGTAGAGATTAATGATCCTACTGATGAAATTAATTTTCACGATAAGTAGGCATCGGGAAAATCTGAATATCGTCGCGGTATTCCTCTTAATCCTAAAAAGTGTTGAGGGAAGAATGTTATGTTTACTCCAATGAATATTGTAAAGAATTGTACCTTTAGTAACTTATTATTTAATGAAAATCCTGTGAATAGAGGGAATCAGTGGATTAATCCTCCTATAATGGCGAATACTGCACCTATTGATAAAACATAATGGAAATGGGCAACTACATAATAAGTATCATGTAGAATAATATCAATAGAGGAATTAGCTAATACAACTCCTGTTAATCCTCCTATGGTGAATAAGAAAATAAAGCCTAGTGCTCATAGTATTTGGGGTGAATAATTAATTTGAGTTCCGTGTAGTGTAGCTAGTCATCTAAAAATTTTAATTCCTGTTGGAACAGCAATAATTATTGTAGCTGAGGTAAAATATGCTCGGGTGTCTACATCTATTCCTACGGTAAATATATGATGAGCTCAGACTACGAATCCAAGAAGTCCAATTGCTATTATAGCGTAAATTATTTCAATTGATCCAAATGTTTCCTTTTTTCCTCTATCTTGACTAACAATATGAGAGAATTCCAAATCCAGGTAGAATTAGAATGTATACTTCTGGGTGTCCAAAGAATCAAAATAAGTGTTGATAAACAATAGGGTCTCCTCCTCCTTCCGGGTCAAAAAATGATGTATTTAAGTTTCGGTCAGTTAGTAATATTGTAATTGCTCCACCTAAAACAGGTAAGGATAAAAGAAGTAATAGTGCAGTAATTGCTACTGCTCAAACGAATAAAGGTATTCGATCAAATGTAATTCCTGTTGATCGTATATTGATTACCGTTGAAATAAAATTTACTGCTCCTAGAATTGATGAGATTCCCGCTAAGTGTAATCTGAAAATTGCTAGATCTACTGATGATCCTCTATGGGCGATATTTGATGAAAATGGGGGGTACACAGTTCATCCTGTTCCTGCACCATTTTCAACAATTCTTCTTATTAAAAGCAGGGAGAGAGAAGGGGGTAAAAATCAGAATCTTATATTGTTTATTCGTGGGAATGCTATATCTGGGGCACCTAATATTAATAGGACTAATCAGTTTCCAAATCCTCCAATTATGATATAGGCATTACTATAAAGAAACTTATAATGAAAGCATGTGCTGTTACAATAACGTTGTAAATGTGGTCATTTCCGATTAATGATCCAGGGTTACCTAATTCAGCACGAATTAGTAATCTTAATGATGTTCCTAGCATTCCTGCTCAAGCACCAAAAAGGAAGTATAGGGTTCCAATGTCCTTATGATTTGTAGAAAATAGTCATTTATTAAGTAAAATGGCTGAGTTTAAGCGATAAATTGTCAATTTATTTACGAAGTTAGTACTTCTTTTGCTAGGTCTTGTAGTCAACTATGATTTTAAATTGCAAATTTAAAGGTGAATGTTATTCTAAGGCTTAAAGTGGGTGCGGTCTTTGTTGGCAACTTTGAAGGTTACTAGTTTAGTTTAACTTAAATCCTTTAAGCTTTATATTATGTTAAATATAATTGTTACTAGGATTAGCCTTATGATAGTTAGAAAGTTTATTAAAGCAAGGTAAAATTTGTTAAAGATTTTTTGATTTATTGTTGGGTTTCAATTGGTTTGGTTTACATTCATTAGAATAGTTGATAAAGCAATTCGTATGTATATGTAGATTGTTACTAATGTTATTATGATTATAATTACTGGTAAGAAGATTACATTATTTTGTACTAGAATCTGAACTGTTAATCATTTTGGTATGAACCCTAGGAATGAGGGGATTCCTCTGAGGGATAAAAAATTTATTATATAAAATATCTTTGTTATTACTCTTGAATTTATTGATTGAAATAATTGGTTTAGAAAAAAGATTTTTATTGATTTTAGGATTAATACTACATTAATTGAAATTACTGTATAGATTAAGAAATAGTATATTCAGATTGTTTCTATAACTATTATAGTTCTAATTATTCATCCTATATGGTTAATTGATGAATAAGCTATGATTTTCCGTAATCTTACTTGGTTTACACCTATAATTCCTCTGATAATTATTGATGCAATAATGATTATTGATATGAATATTGTGAATCTTATATTGTATATTAACAGGACTATTGGGGCAATTTTTTGTCATGTTAAAATTAATAAGCAGTTTAATCAATCTAATCCTTCTATTACTTCTGGAAATCAAAAATGGAAAGGGGCTATTCCTATTTTTGTTAGAAGTCTTGAATTTATTATTAGTATAAATGATGATTGAATAAATGTTGTTGATGTTATTCTTGTTTTGTTTATTATTATAATTATTGATATAAGAATAATTGTGGAGGCAATTGCTTATGTAATAAAATATTTGATTGAGGATTCTGCTGATAATATATTTTTACTTTCCCATACCCATAGGTATAGGGAAGTCTTGGAATCATGAAAATTTTGGAAATCGAGATTTTCACAGAAATATCCGTTTTGGGCCTCTAGGATCCCAAAAAAGTGGTTTTTAAAAAATGTCTGTCTGTGTGTGGGTGTGTGGGTGGGTGACGCTCCTACAGCCGAAAGTATTGCTCCGATTTTGATGCGCTTTGGAATGCATAGGTGTATCGAAATTTCATCGACAAAATAAGCTTTTCAAAAAAATTCGAAACCGGAAGCGGAAGTTACGCATGTTTTTTTGGTATCACTGTTTTCGTGATTAAAATATTGAAAATTGTATCGCGGATAACAATAGAGGGTCACAAAACAAATCTGTTACTTTTTTTCCGAACTCGCTAGGTTTAAAATGAAGGGCGCTATGATTTTTTGAAAATTTTGAGTTTAACGCCCTATTACTCAAAAACGGATGAATCGATTCAATTGATTTTTTTTTCTGAATAGTATATGAAGGCTAACATGAGGTGATATAAAAAGTGTTTTGAAAAATATTAAGGGGCCTAAATTACAAATTTTCAAAATTTTGGAAATTTTCTAAAAATCATTTCTCAGAAACTGCACACAGGAATTTGTTTCAGCTTCATACACTGATAGACCCCGAAAAGGGCTATCGATCTGTTTTTTAAAGAATCTCATGAATTATCTGTGGCGCCCTTTACGAAGCTTTGAAGTTTGAAAATTTAAACCCCTTTAATTAATAAACAAAACAAGATAGGTAGCTGGGGTTTTCACTGAATTGCTCAGTGCATAATGGAGCATATGAATATGCAAAAAATATTACACTTGTGGATATATGTAAGCGCACCGGCCCCCTCCCCCCTCTATTTTTGAAAAATAATTTTTTTATTCTAACGGTTGTTATATTTTTGCGTCAAAGAATCTTTTTCTCCGAAAATAAAAAATCGATTTTGTATGCCCTAGAAAATATAATTTCCAGGTACTTAGAAAATTTCACCTCGGTGCTACAGCCGTTTTGAGGAAAATAATACATAAACTAGCACAGTGGCGGCTTGTCCACTTGGCGCAATCTACAGAAGCTCGGTGGTCACGTTTTGAACTACACATTCTTTTATATTTACCCGCAATTTACGTGAAAGTGTAAACGCTTATCACGGTGAAGACGTGAGTCATCGAGTTGAAATTTTGATATGTTGTAAAGACTGTTGAATAAAGACGATATGAACAGTTTCCAGTATGGGAAAGTCCAGGGAGGTAGTCACGTCCACTTTTTTTGGTTTTGTATTAGGGGTATAATGGATAATAGATTAATTTCTAATCCTAGTCATATCCCTAATCATGAATATGAAGAGATCGAAATTATAGTTCTAATTATTAGGGTTGAAATAAATAATATCTTGTAAATTTTTGTTATTAAAAAGAAAAGTATTAACTTTATATTTGAGGTATGAACCCAAAAGCTTGGATTTAGCTTATCTTTTTTTACGTTTTAGTATATGGTGTATAAAAGTTTTTGATACTGTAGGAGATGATATAATTCCATTAAATGTAATAAAGGCAATTAAATTACATAATTTATTCTATCAAAATAACCCTTTTTTCAGGCACTTCATTTTTTTTTTAAATTTTGTACTGTAAGTTTTTTTTTGGCCGACACAGGATTTAAAAATGTTTCGTAATCTTACTGTTAATTTTTCTTGGTATAAAAAAAGGGGTGGTAAAAAAGGGGTGGTAAAAAAGGGGGGTATTTTTTGCAACTTTTTTGGCCTAATTTGTGCTAAATTTTATTAACTTGTCTTTATCATTGATATACTTAAATTATCTACTCTAAAATCCTTGGTTTTTTTTGTTTCAATAAATAAGTTTATTAGTATATATAACTAATTTTAATATTATATACTATGACCTATTAATATATACATATAATTATATATAATATTAATTTTTATATATTAATATATTTATATATAATATTGTACTTATAAATTATATCGTGAATCAAATGTCCTTTCTCTAACGCAATTACATTATCTAGAAATCTTAAAACATATTAAAAAATTTCCTAGTTCTATTCCCACACATCAACACCAGTATTATACTAGAAATAGAAATGATGCTGTCCCACATCGATCAAAAAAAAGCACTGGTCAGAGGTCTTGCACGTACTACATACCCCATACGTATAACTTATTTCAAACATTTATACTGAATCGTAATATTGCGCTACATGACAGAAATTTTCTCAAAATATCTAAACTATTTGTAAAGAGCACGATTCAAGTGGGTTAATAATAATAAGATTGCTATATCATATTTTTTTCTACTCTCTACTGTAGCACAGAAGATTGTGAGAGTTTGAGTGTGTGTGTCGTCCCCACTGGATGGGGTGGGTTCGGTTTGTAGGGGTCGCCATTTTTATCAGGTAAAATACTTAGAAATAATATGCATCTAATCTAATACAAACACCCTTGAGCTAAATGTGCATTTCATGAGCTGGATCCGCTTCATGGGGTGGGTGCGACATATACATTCAGTAAAAATAAACTTAAAATATATTATTTTCTATTATTATTTTTTTTCGAGAATATCAATTTCATAAATATTTTGCTAAGCCACACACAGTTGTTTTACAGCTTGTGGCACAAAAAGAAAAATCAACTATTTGTATCAATACACATAGAAATACCTACCTCTTTTCTTCACTCTCCACGTTAAGCATTTTAGAATGTACATTTTTTGTTTCTTTAGGAAACTAATATTTTCTTAAGAATATTGTTAGGAATAAAGTATAATTAATTAGTAGATTTATCGTAGATAATTGCATAAATGCTATATACATTTTTTTTTCACTGGTATATGTATGTATATGGGCTTAATAAAAAGAGATTATTATTATTATTATTATATTTAAGGACTAATATATAAAAGTGAGAGCAGATTTATTAATTAATACTAGTTTAATTAGTATACCTACTTATGATATGATATATACTTGTTTATTTAGAAAGAGAAAATTATATTAAATATAATATTTTAATATTAAAGTTAATTTAGGTTGCTTATATTAGATACGCATGTATATATATATATATATAAATATTTTATTTTATAATATATAGAATATAGATAAATATGTCAATATACACATAGACTAATATAAAAAAATTAATTTTATATATAATTATATAATATTAAAAACTATTAATAATCAGTTTAATTTAACAATTAGTTAATATTGAAGGATTAAACATTAATATTATTCTCTATATTTAATATAAACATTTATTAAAGAATTTAAAATATTAAAAAAAAACTTGCTTTTCATATCTTTATATCAAGAATTTGTTTAAATATTATTACATTTAAGATTAATATTTAAGTAAAGTTTTCTTTAATGTTGATTTAATTTTTTTTATTTTAAAATCTTTAGTTTACCTATTTTTATTACTAGACTTTATTTTTTTGAAATTCCTGTTAATTAAAAATCCTGGGTCTGTATATCTTTTATTTTATGCATAAAATAAAAAAGTTCTACCGAATTTTCCTTAATTTTAATTTTACGTGAATTAAAACTTGTATATATGGATAAACCTTACTTACTTGGCATTAGGGGCGCTTATTTAAGTATAATTTGATTATTTAGTCAAAAGTTTATTATATATTTAAATTGAATTTTTATTTCATTTAAGTTTTCTGTTTAATTTTATATTAATCTATTAATTATTTAGACATTGGGGCGTTTAAATATTTAATTTTTTAATTTTAGGTTTTTAATTATTAATTTATTTATTTTTCAATTAAGGGGTAAAATTAAGGTTTAATTTTAATCTCAATTTTTATTTGATTTATATTTAATTTTGATAATTGTTATAAAAGACTATTTATTTTTATTAATATTTAGTGAATGCTTATTTAAAAAGATTTCCTATAGGTATAGATTATTTATTTTTATATCAAAGTTAATAGATATTATTGATTATTTTTATTTTTTTAGAATGTTGAAGAAATCCTATTATTCTTAACCTACCCTAGCGGAGCTAGTTTTTTTAATGAATACTAGACTTTTTTAATAGTCTATTTTGTTGTGAGTTTAAAATATTGGGTCTGTAGTGTTTCTTCTTCTCGCTTAAAGTTTTATTTAAGCTTAGAATTTTAGTTTATTTTTTTTAACATGTAAAATTTTTTGTTTAAACAACGATTTGTGCAGTATTTCATTTTATAAATTAATTTATTTTGGATTTAGAAATTGATAAGAGTTTTAATATAGTTTGTGCCAGCAATTGCGGTTATAAAAACGATGCAATTAAAATTTATTGGTTAGTAATTAAATGTTTATTTTATTTAGAAATTTATTGTTAAATTTTTTAGGTGAAATTTTAAATTTAATATAGGTTTATATATGTTTTTCGAGGTTATTAAAATTTTCTTTTAGTCTAGGATTAGATACCCTATTATTTAAATTGTAAAATGTTATTATTCCTAATTATTATCAGATTATTTACTTGAAAATTAAAGATTTTGGCGGTATTTTAGTCCATTCAGAGGAACCTGTCCTGTAATTGATAGCCCACGATTTACTTTACTTTTTTTCAGTTTGTATATCGTCGTGGTATGAGTATGTAGCAGGCAAGCATTATTTGATAAATTTTCCATACCTCTAGTGGTAGGGGCACCAGAAAGGGCACAAGAAATAAAAGAGGTGGTTGAAGCCCTGGAAGGCAGAAGGTAGCGGCCCGTCTCAAGGCCGGTACCTAGTTGGAGATTGAAAAAGGACTGTGAATTGAGGTGCTGTGCGGATTAAGCAACAAAGTGCTTCGAAAATAAATTGTGTCTTCGCCATTGCCGGGGAAGCTACCCTGGCACGAATACACCTCAAAAATAGTAGTCATCTACCAGCCGAGGAGGTTCCGTTCGCCCACACCAGGGTCCTGAGGAATTCGAGGGAGGATTCTCGAATCTCATTGCCTGCGGGACGCCATTTGCACTGTGGGAAGGCGTAAAAAATCTATGTCTGCTTGAAAGCTACATAGTTTAAGTGGGTTTGTTTTAATATTAATAAATTGTCTGTAGAATTTATGTGTTTTTTTATTTAATCGCTAACAGCATCAGGTAAAACACGAACCTACCCTAAACTATCAAATAAACGATATGTTACAAGTATTTCAGAAGAATTAATAATACTCAATAAGTATAATTATAGTTTATGTCAGATCAAGGTGCAGCTTATAAAAAAGAAGAGATGGGTTACAATAAAATAATTTTTGGTTTGTTTTGTAAATATTTGTTAATAAATTGGATTTGAATGTAATAATTTTTAAATTATTATTGTGATTATTGGCTCTAAGATATGCACATATTGCCCGTCGCTCTCGTTTAATATGAGATAAGAAAGTGTATCTAGAAAGATCAAATTAAAGCTTATTAGAAAGTTTTTTATTTACATTAAAAAGTTCATCGTGCAATTCGATGCAATTTGACTATTTATTAAATTATTTAGTTAATTTTTATGAAATTATTCTTTTTTTATTATTTAATTAGGAAAAAGATTTTTAATTATAGTTTATTAGTAAAGTGATTGAATTTTGAAATATTTATTTATATTTATTATAAGAAAAGTTGATTTTTTGTACCTTGTGTATCAGGGTTGATTTAATAGAATTTATTTATTTAATTTTCTCGAATTAAAAAGGGCTATTTTGATATTAATTTAATTGTTACATGATTTTTTTTAATGTTTCTATAGTAATGAAATGTTATTCGTTTTTTAATATACCTAGTTTTTTAAGAAAAGAATTAAATTCTATTATTATTTATTAAAAGTTAAATTTTAACTTTTATGCTTTAATATTAAACATTTAAAGGGATGAGCTTTTAATTGTAACTTTAAAAACATTAGTTTTTTAATAATTTGTATAATTAGAATTGTTAATCTTTAGAATAATTTTATAGTTGATTTTTTTTATTATTATTTATAATTGTTTTAGATTTTATATTGAAATATAATTTTTAATTTTTATTTATTATTGATTATGATTAAATTAGTAAATTTTGATTGTTTAAATATTTCTTTTTGAAAGGTTTATAAAAGGAATTCGGCAAATTTTGTTTTTCGCCTGTTTATTAAAAACATGTCCTTTTGATTATAATTTAAGGTCTGGTCTGCTCAATGAAAATTTAAATTGCCGCGGTATTCTGACCGTGCAAAGGTAGCATAATAATTAGTTTTTTTATTGGAAGCTGGAATGAATGATTGGACGAGAAAACAACTGTCTCTTTAAAAATTTTTGTTTAATTTAACTTTTAAGTAAGAAGGCTTAAATATTTATTAAAGACGAGAAGACCCTATAGAGTTTTATATTTATTTAGTAATAATTTATTTGGAATTTTTAATTTTTTAATTTTTTAATTATTTGGTTGGGGTGACAAAAGATTTATTAAACTCTTTTAATTTTATTATCATTGATTTGTGAATTGATTATCTAGATTTTTTTAAATTTAACATAAATTACCTTAGGGATAACAGCGTAATTTCTTTTTAGAGTTCTTATCAATAAAGAAGTTTGCGACCTCGATGTTGGATTAAAATTTATTTTTGGTGCAAAAGCTTAAATATTAAGTCTGTTCTACTTTTAAAATTTTACATGATCTGATTTTAAACCGGTGTGAGCCAGGTTGGTTTCTATCTTGATTTATTTACTACATTTTAGTACGAAAGGACCGGATGTTGGATAGTTACTTTGGCAGATTAGTGCAATTGATTTAGAATCTTTAAATGTAAGTTTTTACAGGTAATATTTGTATGTTTTTGATGTTTTAATAATTTTTTTGAGATTGATTATTTTAGTTGTTTGTGTTTTAGTTGGGGTTGCTTTTTTAACTTTACTTGAACTTAAGGTTCTTGGTTATATCCAAATTCGTAAAGGGCCCAATAAAGTTGGTTTTATAGGAATTCCTCAACCATTTAGAGATGCAATTAAGTTATTTAGAAAGGAGCAAATTAATCCTATTATATCTAATTATTTATTTATTTATTTATTTATTTAATTCGCACTCAGCCAACAGCCGTTAGGCCAATTGTAGGCGTCGCTGTGCAGTTATGAGGACTTCCAACCCCACTAACGACTGTCATGATGTTGTATGACCGCCGGGACCAACTTTTTTCCGTGATAGCCGTACCACGAGGCGCCGAGAGATGCGGCCGTGGAACTCCCATCCAAGTTCTGACCAGAGACAGCGTTGCTTAACTCTGCTGATCGAACGTGGACGCTTGTTCAAGCTACACCACTCGGGATTATTGATCTTATTATTTTTCTCCTGTTTTTAATCTTGTTTTTTGCTTTAGTTTTATGAGTTTGTGTACCCTTTTTTTCAGAATTTTTACATTTTAGTTTAGGGATATTGTTTTTTTTATGTGTTTCTAGATTAAGAGTTTACACTATTATAATAGCAGGATGGTCTTCTAATTCTATATATATAATCAAATCCCTTTTTTTACCCGGAGGGTGTAAGGGCCAAGTTCAACTAAAATACAATTCATACTTAAAATACAGTTCAAACTTAAAACTACTTCTTTATAAACATTTTCCAGTCTTTTCTGTTTTGTGCAAGTTTCTTTGCTTCTGTCCAGGTTTTCTCTTTCTTCTTTAGGATTTTTCCTATTGTGTTGTCCCAAGTTTCTTTCGGTCTTCCTCTTTTTTTCTTCCACGGTGGTTTGCATTCCCAGATTCTTTTAACAAGTGCTGTGCTGTTTAGTCTTTGGAGATGTCCCCACCATCCTAGTTGTCGTTGTTCTATGTATTCTTCGACTGGTTCTATATTAAGGTCTGTTCTAATTTGTTCATTTCTCACTCTATCTAGTTTTGTCACTCCCTTGGCTCTTCGTAAGTATTTCATTTCTGTTGCTCTAATCTTACTTTTATCTTTTACTGTTAACACCCATGATTCACATCCATATGTCAGAATAGGCCTATATATCGATTTGTAGACTTTCATTTTTGTTTGGTATGACACTTCCTTTTTATTTATGAGACACTTACTCATCGCGTAATATACTCTATTTGCCTTTTTGATTCTAGCATTTAGTTCAGTATCCTGCCTTCCTTTTTGGTCCAAAATAATCCCTAAGTATTGGAAACTGTCAACCTGTTCTATTAGTTCCCCCTCTACTCTTATGTGTATTTCCTTTCTTTCTTCAGATACAGCCATAACTTTACTCTTATTTTTATTTAATCTCATCCCATTTTCAGTTAGTACTTTATTCCAAATATTTCTATTTTCCTCTAACTCTTTTTCACTTCTTGCTACAATTGCAATATCGTCCGCGAAGGCGCATTCTGAGACGCTAATTGTTTCCAAATTTCTGTAACCTAAAAACATTGGTTTTACTAATCTTTGAGTCTTTTTGATCAGTTCGTCCATAAAAGTTATAAATAACAGTGGGCTTAAACTTCCCCCTTGTCTTACTCCTTCTTTGGTGACAAATTCTTCGGATATCAAATTCTTACTTATTACACAATTTCTCGTTGTTTTGTACAAACATTTAGTTACTCTGATTAGTTTTGGCTCCACCTTCTTTTTATTTAAGATTTCCCATATTTTCGCTCTTGGCACTTTGTCAAAGGCCTTCTCCATATCTAAGAAAGCTATATATGCTGTTCTATTTCTTGCTAGGGTTCTGTTGATAATTTCTTTTATAGCGAATACGTGGTCTAAAGTGCACTTATTTTTCCGAAATCCACTTTGGGTGTCTGATAGCGATGGTTCGATTTGTTTTCTTAATCTTATTTCGATTATTTTTTCGAAGAGTTTTACTGCTGTACTTAATAGAGTGATACCTCTGTAGTTACTACAATCTTTGTTGTCGCCTTTTTTGTGTAATGGTAGAATTAGTCCCATTTCCCAATCCTTTGGCACTTGTTCCTCTTTCCATACTTTATTGCAGATCTTCAGGAGTAGTAATGTTCCTTCTTCTCCCATGTTTTTGACCATTTCGGTTGTAATTTTGTCTCTTCCTGGTGTTTTACCTATCTTTAACTGTTTGATAGCATCTATTAGTTCTTCTCTTGTTATTTCTTGGCCTTCATTTATTTCTATTTGCTCTTCTTGTTGTATTTCTTGGTCTTCATTTCTTTGCTGTTCTGTTATTGATTCGTCATTAAGTAACCCTTGAAAATATTGTTTCCATCTTTCCATTATTTCTGATTCTTTTGTCAATATATCTCCTGCCTCATTTGAAATTGCTAAACTGTTCACTTTTTTGTTTCCTCTGATATTTTTTAGGACTCTATAGAACAACTTTTGGTTGCTTTTTCTGTCTCTCTCTAGTTTGTTCCCGAAATCTTCCCATGTTTTCTGTTTTGATTGCTTAACTAAGTTCTTTACCTTTATCCTTTGTTCTTTGTACCGTTCATAACTTTTTTCTGTTTTATCTCTTAAATAAGCTCGCCATCTTTCCTTTTTACTCTTTACTTCCTCTTTAATTTCTTCTGTCCACCAAGCTGTTTGTCTCTTATGTTTGTTCTTCTTGATTATTCCACATACCTCACGTGCTGCTTCGGTGATAACACTTTTAAATATTTTCCACATTTCTTCTATATCTGTATTTTCTACTATTTTCATTTCTTTTGTTAATTTTGCATTTATTTCTTCCTCATATCTGGTTGCTACTGCTTTGTCTTGTAGCTTGTACGATTTTATCACTTCCGGATATATTTTCATTTGGTCTACTACTTTGTTTTTCTTAGCTTCCTCTTCATCTGTTCTTATTTCTGCTACTACTAGATAATGGTCACTGTTTATTTCAAAGCTTCTTTTAACTCTAACATCTCGTATTATTGACCTGTTCTCTCGTTCTACTAATACGTAATCAATAATTGATCTCTCGCCTCTACTTGGTTGCACTCTTGTGAACTTATGGATGTCTTTGTGTTTAAAGAAAGTATTCGTTATTATTAAGTCATGTATTATACAGAAATTCAAGAGTCTCTTCCCATTATTGTTTCTTTTTTCTTCTCCATATTTTCCTATAGTTGATGTATATGTATGATCTCTTATTCCAACTCTTCCGTTAAAATCCCCAGCAATAAAAATATTACCTCTAGTTGTTTCCATTGTTTCACTTAGCTCGTCCCAAAACTTTTCTTTATTTTCAGCCTTCTCATCTTCGTCAGGTCCATATACTGCTATTACTGTTTTCATGCTTGTTTTATTTTTAAACTCAATGGTCAGTATTCTTTCTGATACTGCTACCCACTTGTTTACTGTTTCTTTGATGTCTCTATGGAGTATACAACCTATTCCCGCGTTCGCTCTATCCTTTTCATCCACTCCACTCCATAATAATAGATGCCCGTTGTCCAATTCCACCTTGCCTTTTCCTTTCTTTTTTGTTTCTGCTATCACCAGTATCTCCAATCTTGCCCTCTCAAATTCTTCACTTAATTTTATTTCCTTCTTCTAATTCTAATTATTCTTTATTAGGGGGTCTTCGGTGTGTTGCTCAAACTATTTCCTATGAGGTAAGTTTAGCATTGATTTTATTGTCTTTTTTAGTATTGATTTCAAGTCTTAGAATTTGTGATTTAATATTTAATCAATATTATGTTTGATTTTTTTTAGGGATTCCTCTAGGAATGGTATAGTTTGTTTCTAGATTAGCAGAAACAAATCGGACTCCTTTTGATTTTGCTGAGGGTGAATCAGAGTTAGTTTCTGGGTTTAATATTGAATATAGAAGAGGGGGATTTGCTTTAATTTTCTTAGCTGAATATGCTAATATTCTTTTTATAAGAATATTTTTTTGTTTACTTTTTCTTGGGGGGGATTTAATTAGCTGAATTTTTTTTTGAAGTTGTAAAGAATCGAGTTAAGGTTGCATTATCTACTGCGAATCCTCATAATCATTGTACAATAGTTGTTCCTAAGTATGGGATTGCTGATAATAAATTTGTAATTACGGTTGCTCCTCAGAATGATATTTGTCCTCATGGTAAAACATATCCTAGGAAGGCTGTTCCTATTACTGCAAGAAGGATTAGGACTCCAACTGTTCATGTTTCTGAATATATGAATGATCCATAATATAATCCTCGTCCAATGTGTATGTAACTACAAATAAAGAAAAATGATGCACGATTTGCATGTAGTGTTCGTAGTAATCATCCGTAATTAACATCTCGGCAAATGTGGACTACTCTATTAAATGCTAATGAGATGTCTGGGCAGTAATGTATAGCTAGAAATAGTCCTGTAATAATTTGTAGTCCTAAACATATTCCTAGCAAAGAACCAAAGTTTCATCATGCTGAGATGTTAGAAGGGCTTGGCTAATCAACTAATGAATTGTTTATAATTTTTAATAAGGGGTGATTTTTTATAATTTTCATTATAATTTTTGTCGTAAGGGCCCGTAGGTAATGTTAGTGATTTTAACTACTGCAATTAGGGTGATTAATAAATAGATAATTATTGAAATTATAATTCAGTTTGAGGGTAAATTCATGTATTTTCTTAATGATAATCCGAATATTATATTAATTTTAAATATTTCTAAATATATCTATATTTGTTGATATAATATCGTTAATGAAGGGGTTGTTGTTATTACTAGTAATATTAATTTGGTGGAATATAAGAATTTTTCGTTTGAGGCTACTCTTGTTATATAAATGAATAGTACTAGTATTCCTCCAATTATAATTATAAATAAAATGTATGAGAATCAAAAGATATGAGATATTATTCCTGTAATTATTGCAATTAAAATTGCTTGAATTAATAATGTGAATCCTATGGATAAGGAATGTCTTAGGAATATAAAAGTTATAGATATAGATAATGTTAAAATATATAGTGAATTTATTATTATTACACAACCCCTTTTGTAGGAGTTTTTATGTATAATAAAAACTAGTGATATCTACCCTGTTTGCTTAATTCACAGAAGTAATATCAATAATAATATATATAATTCTCACTTACCTTGTTGCTTTCAACTGAATCATATATTGACATATCTCATACTTTCATAATTGACTTTGAAATTATGTCATGTTTAAATATACCTCGGCTAGCCAGCTTATTTAGCAATTGAGACTCTCTTTACTTCCCAGCTGAATGAGTTAATGTCAAATATAAACTGTATTAATGAATTGTACTTTGAATGACCAAATAAATATCAATTTGTGATTATTTAAATCACACTATTAGTACTTGAGTTTGAATCTAATTGACTGTTATAGTGTATTAAACGTTTGAATTGACATTACAAATTAATAGTCAGATAAAAGTTGTCAAAATTATTTAATTAAATGAAAGTTCAAGTAAATGAGGTTAAATACTTTTTTAAAAAATAACTAGACCAAAATGATAAATTTCTAATTATAAAGATCGAAACCGTCGAGTACTCAAATCACAATATTAATTTAGAAAACTTAATATTCTAAGATTCTCTAAATCTAAATAAAAGTTTTAAATTCTAAATTTGCCGTATCCAAACTGTTACTATAACACACTAACCTTCAACAGCCGAACTCGTACTTGCGATGTGGTTCTAATATCAGTTTCACACTGATCGAAGTCGTCAAACACCTACTTGGAGATAATGATGACCCATAAAAGCTCGTTGTAGACAGACTTGACCGTTTAATATTTTCTTAAAACGGTATTGCAGCATGCCACACACAAACACTCACTAAACTGATGGCTTGTACACCAATGACCACTTGAAATGGCTTCTATAAATCTCCAACTCACTATGTGAAGAATAATATTGACCCCTTGGTCAGTATTTGATCATGCAGAAGGCTATTCTTACTAACACGTATCAAATTTGAATGATATCCTCACAATTATAGCTATTAACATAACGAGAATATCATGCGATTTATAATAATCGAGGACGTTGCTAGCCGACGAGGCGATAGCCGAGTCGCGTAGCAACGTCCGAGATGGTTTAAATCGCAAATATTCGAGTTATATTTTCAGCTTTATCGTATCATCGAAGCAAGTAATTTTAAAACAAAACACTGATTTTGTTTACATTGAATTGAAAAAATATGTCAAAAGTTTTGCCACGTTTGGTCGTTCCTGATAAAAGTGATGGAAGATTTTGGTGTCTCCGCACGTATTTTAAAGTTAGCAGAAAGTGTGAAAATGGATTTGTTGCCAGAGAAGTCGAAAATTCAATACGAAAAAGAATATCGTATTTTTTGTGAGTGGCGAGACAAGGAACAGGTTTGAGGTGCTGGAGAAACCGTTTTGCTGGCGTATTTCGCAAAACTTTCAAATGAGTATTCCCCTTCATCATTATGGCCGAAATATTCCATGCTACGAGCTTGTTTGGAACTAAAAGAAAGAATCGAAATTGACAAATATGGTTCGTTGATCAAATTTATCAACAAGAAGAATGTTGAATACCGACATAAAAAATCTTCAGTACTGACGAAAGAACAAGTTGATGAATTTTTGCGTACAGCTCCAGATGAACCTTTTTTGATGATAAAAGTAGCTTTCTTGATTGGACTTGCTGGAGCTTGCAGAACGAATGAATTGGTGAAGATGTCTACCGATGACGTTGAGATTTTAGAGAATAAGGTAGTTGTTACTGTTCCTGATTCAAAAACTTACAAAAAAAGATTTTTTGCGATTGTGTCTGAGGGTGATGTCAATCCTGTAATTTTAATTAAAAAGTATGCAGCGTTACGGCCGGCTCATGTTACGCATAGAAGATTCTTTGTATCATACAGAAATGAAAAGTGTACTATTCAGCCATGTGGCATTCATTTTTTCTCTAAAATTCCTGAAAAAATTGCTACATATCTCAAACTCGAAAATCCAGCTATGTACACCGGCCACTGCATTAGGAGATCTGCAGCGACCATGCTTGTAAACTGCAAGAGTTGGGTGGATGGGAGTCTAACAAGGTTGCAAAGGGGTATTTAGAAGAAAATCTAGAAAAGAAGATTTCCAATGCGCAAAAAATTCAGATCGGAAGGGTGTGTATGGCAAGTGCTTCTGGTACTAAAGAATCAATGAAAATGTGTGCTGACTTATCTGGGAAAGCTACAGGAGATGTGGCAGTCGAGATGGATGGGAAAGATGTGTCTTTCAGTTTTCATAATTGTGAAAATATTGAAATTAATGTTCAAAAATAATTTTATACTATGTTAATATGTTATCAGTTCTAATAAATTATTACAATATATATATCTGGCTGTAGTGTGTGTGTGTGTAGTATTTTTGGGGAGACCCTAGCGAGTCTAGCAAGTAGGCCTTCATAGGCCTTTTTTGCCAACCCCATGAACAAGGTCTAGGCATGCAGAGTACCAGGTACCTTAGTCCTACTTAGAATTTTGCCGAGACTAAGGAGTTCCAACCTTATCAAGAGATCTTTTACATGCTACACATCGTAGTAACATGGGACCCACGGCTTTACATCACTTCCGAATGATGGCATTCTGTAGAGGTTTTCATCCGCATTTTTTTTATTTTTAAAAACCTCACCGGGATCGGGGATCGAACTCTCGACCCTTAGATCAGTAGCCAGAATGCTTACCACTGAGCTATGGAGCCCGGCATATCTGGCTGTAACTATTGTATTATGTGTAACTAACGTGTTATGGGATTTCTATTATATTATGACCCATATAATTGTACAGAAATATTTGCAATTATAGAGACATAATAAACGATGATACGATAAAAGGTATTATTAGACCTTTAATGTGAATATTTTGATTGAGATTCTTTAAATTATAGAAACTTTTTCAACTCTTGTAAACAACCTCTTGGTTGCTAATATTTACTGCCACCCGTTATTCTCTTACACTTGTTATCACATGATACCCTTTTGATATCTTGATATTAATTGAAAATAATTAAGCATTCTCACAGCATGCTACATTACATTATACAGAGAATAGTTTATTTAAAATATTAATTTTGGAGATTAATGAAAGGAGTATTATCTTTTCTCTGAAGTTTTAAAAAACTAAGCTTGTTTTTGGTTTACAAGACCAATATTTTTATTAAATTATTAAAACAATGTCAATTTTTAATATATTATTTCCTGTTTTTATGTATTTTGTTGGATTGGGGGTTTTTTGTTTTAAATGTAAACATTTACTTTTAATGCTTCTTAGTCTTGAATTTATTGTTTTATCTTTGTACTTTGGTCTTTATATTTGCATATTTTATAGTTATGAGTATGTATGTATGTATGTATTATTTTTTGGGAGACTTACGTCTAGCAAGTAGGCCTTTATAGGCCCTTTTTGCCAACCCCATGAACAAGGTTTAGGCATGCAGAGTACCAGGTACCTTTGTCCTACTTAGAATTTTGCCGAGACTAAGGAGTTCCAACCTTAGCAAGGGATCTTTTACATGCTACACGTCGTAGTAACATGGGACCCACGACTTTACATCACTTCCGAATGATGGCATTCTGTAGAGGCTTTCATCCGCATTTTTTTATTTTTAAAAACCTCACCGGGATCGGGGATCGAACTCTCGACCCTTAGATCAGTAGCCAGAATGCTTACCACTGAGCTATGGAGCCCGGCTAGTTATGAGTATTATTTTAGTATAATTTTTTTGCCTATAAGAGTGTGTGAGGGTGCTTTGGGACTTTCTATTCTTGTTTCTATAATTCGTTCTTATGGAAATGATTATTTTCAACCTTTTAATATTTTATGATAAAATTTGTTTTTTATATAATTTTTATGATTCCTTTATGTTTTTTTAATAATTATATTTGGATTAATCAATTTGTTTATTTTTTATTATTTATTTTATTTTTAGTTACTTTTGATTTTTCTTATATTTTTAATGATGTTAGTTATTTTTTGGGTTGTGATTTTTTGTCTTATTTTATAATTCTTTTTAGTGTTTGGATTTGTGCATTAATAATTATGGCTAGAGAGAAGTTGAATAGGGATAATTATTTTTTTAATTTTTTTATATTTGTTTTGTTAATATTAGTGTTTTCTTTGTTTTTAACTTTTAGTTCAATAAATATCTTTGTTTTTTATCTTTTTATTTGAGATTAGTTTAATCCCTACTCTAGTTTTAATTTTGGGTTGAGGTTATCAGCCTGAGCGTATTCAGGCTGGTATGTATATATTTTTTTATACTTTATTTGCTTCTTTGCCAATAATGGTTTCTGTTTTTTACCTTTATTATAATTTTAATTCTTTTGATTTTTTTTTCTTAATTCTTGTGTTGATTCGGTATATTTGTATTTATGTACATGTTTTGTTTTTTTAGTAAAAATTCCTGTTTTTTGTACATCTTTGGCTTCCTAAGGCCCATGTCGAGGCTCCTGTTTCAGGTTCTATAATTTTAGCTGGTATTATATTAAAGTTGGGTGGTTATGGGTTTCTTCGATTTATGCCTATTTTTTTATTAGTTGGTACGAAAATTAATTTTTTATTTGTTGTTGTTAGTCTATTTGGGGGTTTTATTATTTCTTTAATTTGTTTGCGTCAGACAGATATTAAGTCTTTAATTGCTTATTCTTCTGTATCTCATATGGGGTTAGTACTTGGGGGTATTATGACTATAAATATTTGAGGGTATTATGGTGCCTTTGTTATAATGATTGCTCATGGTCTTTGTAGATCTGGTCTTTTTTGTTTAGCTAATATTACTTATGAGCGGTTAGGAAGTCGGAGATTATTTTTAAATAAGGGTTTAATTAATCTTATACCTAGAATGTCTTTATGATGATTTTTGCTTTCGTCTTATAATATAGCTGCTCCTCCTTCTTTTAATTTATTAGGGGAAGTTATATTAATTATTAGTTTAGTTTCTTGGGGTTTAATAACTATTATTATACTTATATTGGTTTCTTTTTTCAGTGCTTGTTATACTTTATATTTATATTCTTATAGTCAACATGGTAAGTTGTATTTAGGATCTTATTCTTTTTCTTTAGGATTTGTACGGGAATATTTGTTGTTATTTCTTCATTGAATGCCATTAAATTTATTATTTATTAAGGGGGATTTTTTCGTTTTTCATTCAGGTAATTTAATCTTAAAATTTCGATTTGTGGATTCGAATATGCAATTTAATTGTTCTGGATAATTTTACCAATTTGTTTTGTTTACTTTGTTGTCTTGTTGTTTTTTAGTATTATATCATTTTTTTTAGAATTTATTTTATAATTGTTGATTATAGGTTAATATTGGAGTTTGAAATTTTAAGGTTAAATTCTAATTTAATTTTTATATCAGTTCTTTTTGACTGAATATCTTTATTATTTATGAGTTTTGTTCTTTATATTTCTTCAATAGTTATTTTTTACAGTCATGAGTATATGGAGGGAGATTTAAATATTAATGGGTCTATTTTACTTGTTTTTATATTTGTTGCTTCTATAATGTTTTTGATTGTTAGTCCAAATTTAATTAGAATTTTATTAGGTTGAGATGGTTTAGGATTAGTTTCTTATTGTTTAGTAATTTATTATCAGAATGTTAAGTCTTACAATGCTGGTATATTAACTGCTCTTTCCAATCGTATTGGAGATGTAGCATTATTAATTTCTATTGCTTGAATATTAAATTATGGTAGTTGAAATTATATTTATTATTTAGATTTTATGAAAAATGATTTTAGTATAACTATTATTGGTTTATTAGTGGTTTTGGCTGCTTTAACTAAGAGAGCTCAAATTCCTTTTTCTTCTTGGTTACCTGCTGCAATAGCAGCCCCTACACCTGTTTCTTCATTAGTTCATTCTTCTACTTTAGTGACTGCTGGGGTTTATTTATTAACTAGCTGAAACCCGCGGCATATGCCGCACTTAAAATGTAGGACGGATTTAATAACTTTTTTAGGCCTCCGTCCAGAAACATTGATATTGCATTCGTCTAAATCGGCTAGAAACACCCTCTTTGCATGTCTAGGCATGAAAATGACAGCTAGTGTAATTTAAATTTTGAAATTTGAAAATCGGTTGGTAGCACTGAATCCTGAATCTGCTGTCATAAAGATGTAAGTCGCACCAGTTATACGACTTTTCAGGTAGTAAGTTTTGAATAGCATTTTCAGCTGCTTGTTTAGGATGTTCTGGTATATTATCATCCATTTTCTTGTACTTATTGTGCACCGATTACTTATGGCATCAAAATTCATAAATATAAATGTCAAAAAACAATTCCTACTAGATACTTGATTTTCAATTTTAAATTCGAATCCTTACATTGTTCGATAAGTATGTATTGCCAACAGAAGAAAAATAAATTATCTAGCCCCAATATTTGGACAACAAATTACCGTTTTTTTTTAATTTATATATTTTTTGTCGGCCTAAAAAATTTTGTGTTTCACATGTCCAGAAACTGTTTTGCGAGTGCTCGTACTTGAGGGCCTCGGCCTTCGGCCTCTGCCCTCAAACCGTACTCGCACTCTCTAAAATTCAGTTTCTGGCCTTGTGAAACAAATTACTATTGTTTCACTAAAGAAAGTTTTAAAAACACGCTAGAGATTGGCAGTAAGGAAAAGTTAAAAAATATATATTTTTAAATGGAAAGTCTCTGGAAAGGAAACGCTCGCCTCTGGAAAGCGTTTTATGGACATTTTTGGATAGCCTCCGGGAAACTTTCTTTCATATTGGATACCGCCAATACTGTTGAATTGAATAGTGTCTTCTTTTTTCTGTTCAGTATTAAATGGTACATGCAGGGGTGCCAGATCTCACGATTTATCGTGAGTTCTCACGATTTCATTGCAAATCTCACGATCTCACGATAAGGACTATTTATCTCACGATTTTTGTATCAATTCTAATTAAAATAATTTTATAAAAAATTGTAACACTAAATGATTAAATAGGAAAAAATGTGTGTTAGTCTTAATACATGATTTAATGTATGCTGTCACTGATTTTATCATTTCCCGCATTATCATCAAATACTGCTGCTATCTATGGTTCACATAAAGAAGTCGCAAGTTGCGGTTGAAAGCGGATTTAAATGTTCTTTCAAGAAATAGGTATTTACATAATTTCAAGATAAGCACAGATTTAATTTAAAAAAAATAATAGTCAAGTACTTTATCCCTCCAAACCAGTCATCCCGGACACAGATTCTTCAGATTGTGAGTAGTCGAACAATTTTTTTTCTGTATACATACTTAGGTCTATGTATATGTACTATATTCTATGTAGCCATATTTTTATTTTTAGAATTCATGTGTTATTTCTATAATAAAATATTTAGTTCATTTAACATTTACTTTATATTAATTAAATTTTTTTATTTATGGCAATTATTTAAAATGTTTATAATTCTCTTGCAGTTATTTATGTATGTACAACCTATGTACTCAATGTTTAATAAATCTGCAGCATATATTCCATATTTTATTAATTTTAAAATAGCTTTTTTTAAAATTTGCATCCATAGTTTCAAATCTCATCCATTTCCGAAATCTCACGATTTTTTCCGACGAAGCTAACGAATTCAGCTTCACACGATCTGGCACCCCTGGGTACATGCTACAGTACAGGCAAGCATAAAAGATAAGTGATACAATGTTGAGGTAAGATAAATTTTAGCTTAAAAAGTATAATTATTTAAAATACTGATTGCTGCTTCAGATGGATTCTAAGTAGTAACGAATACATACTAAGTATATATTTTTACTTTGTAGATCTTCTTCGATGAAGACAAAAACATAACCTCAACTTCTTGCACACGTCCTCGTGGACAAGTTTCATGTCATCATGTTGCTGCACTGGCACTATTTGCCCATTATAATATATCAGTTACAGACCAGGCATGTAGCTGGTCAGTGCCTAAACAATCTATAGCACTTGATGAAAACGTGAGAACAATCGATGAATGGTTTTTGCCGTCTAAGGAATATCGAGCTTCAAAGAGAAGTGTTACCAAGGAAGAGATCGAAACGCTTAGAGAAAAATTGGCTTCGTTTGGAGGGGTGGTAGGATTCAATTGGCTTCTAGCAGCCAGACTTACTGCACAGGAAGATAAGGCAACCCCAGATGGCCTTGCAGGCGAGGAAGAGCTTGTGGAAGTTAAATGTCCATTTAAATATCTCAATTCCAACTTGATGGAATCACTTGCACATGACAAAGGCTATATTTGTTCTTACGATAAGGTACTGAAACAGTTTGTGGTAAATGAAAACCATGAATATTTTCACCAAATACAGGGTGCATTGCACTTGTTACATAAAAAGAAATGCTATCTAGTTATCTGGACTCCTCAAGTCGTCGCAATAATTCCACTTACAAAAAAAGAAGAATGGGCAGAAAATAGACAATTTTGAAGAATTTTTATCATACAAAATTCCTTCCATCTCTAGTGAATGTCGAAATTAAATAAATGTGTAACTATGTTGTGAGTAAAATGGCATACATACCTCGTGGGAAGGCTTATTCCAGCTTCGTACTTTTAGCTGACCTCAGTGCTTCGCACCTCGGTTGACTAACCCAGCGCTCAGTATGGAGCTCATCCCGCTTGGGAAGCAATAAACATATAGTAAAATTACGGTAACCAAACTGTGCACGTCATCAAATACTTAGTTATCAATTTAAAGTTACTGTTTGATGACGCGCACCGTTTGGTTCCGTGATTTACCTATAGTTAATCATATTTATTGTAACTATAGGTAAATCACGGAACCAAACGGTAACTTTAAATGAATAACTAAATATTTGATGACGTTCGCCGTTTGTTTCCGTGATATTGCTGTACTATTAATAAGAAATTTTTTATTAGATAGCAGTTAGAGCAATATTTTTGTAAACACTTTTATTTATTAACTTGTTAAGTTTTGTAATTAACTTGTTAAGTTTTGTAATATGCGAAATATGTTCAAATTTTTTAATACCATGGATATATCTCAAGCAAGCATTTTGCACTCTCTGAATTCGTTTAATGGTATCAACATCTAAACAGGAATCATAAATTTCTGAGCAAAACGTAAAATGGGAGAGAACAAGAGATTCACAGAGAGTAGTTTTGACTGCTTTACTGAGGTATGACCTGTGTGGATAAAGTATTCTAAGATTGCCATAGGCTTTCTGAATGTATTTGGAAATTTGTTGTTTATATCTAAAACTATTGTCCAATATAAGACCTAGATTTCTTGCTTCATCAACAACAGGTATTAATTTATTATTTATGTGCAGGCTAAGTATGTTTTTCTTAATATCACATTCATTTCTACTCCCAAACATTACAGCACAAGATTTCTCAGGATTTAATATTAAGGCATGTTGTTCGGTTGCTTTTGCTAATAAAATAAGATCTCTGTTTATGGTAGCAACTGCATTATCGAAATTTTCCGGCAAAAAAGAGTAATAGACCTGAGTATCGTCGGTGTACATATGCAATTTACAGGTTTTAACATAATGATGCAGCCTGACAGTATAAATGGCATACAACAAGGGCCCAAGAATAGATCCTTGTGGAACACCTCTTTGAACAAATCGTGCTGTAGACATACGACTATCAATCATAACCTGTTGACCTCTGTTAGAAAGGTAGTCTTTCACTAGGGTAAGAGCGTTAAGACCAAGACCAATGTAATTTAAAACAGCAATTAACAAATCATGATTAATAGTATCGAACGCTTTACTAAAATCTAACAGTGTTAATACTGTTAATTTTTCATTATCAGAAGCAGCTAAGATATCATCAGTTATATTTAGCAAAGCCGTAACACAACCATGAGATGGTCTAAACCCTGACTGAGAAATTGGAAGGATATTATAATTACTTAAATATTGACGTAACTGTTTATTTATAATTTTTTCTAAAAGCTTTGAAAATGCCGGCAGTATACTGATAGGTTGTAAATCTGTATAGGCTGCAGCATTATTTACTTTGGGGAAAGGAATCACAATTGCATTTTTCCAACATTTTGGAAAAACATTTTCTGATAAACAGCAGTACAGTATATGAGTAATAAACAGTAATATGTATGGACAACACAGTTTAATCATATTGATGGTTATACCGTCTATACCCCCTGCATTACTTTTTACACTTCTAATTAAATTTTGTACTTCCTCAACGTCAGCAGTCGTGAAAGAAAGTTTTTCTGATGTAAGTTCGTTATTACGATAAAAATCTAGAAGCATTTGATCAGGAGTGCTGTGAGGTATAGAGTCTACAGAAAAATCATTTACTTCTTGTACATTACTGAGTGTTTCCGGAATAGAATTTTGTTTTTTAATGTTTATATTTATTAAATTTAGCTCCTTCCAAATAGCATTTGTGCCTCCAATCCCAACTTTATGCTCGAAGTAAGCTTTCTTTTCATTTTGAATTGCAAGATTGGTAAAATTCCGCAAACTTTTATAATATTCCCAGTGCCCAGGGTTCTTAGATTGTTTATATTTTGATTTTGCCTTATTTTTAAGATTTATCAGTAACTTAACATTATCAGTAAACCAAGGTGCTGGTTTGTTCTTCATTTTAACGGTTATCCACGGGGCATGCAAGTCAAAAATGGATGTAATATAATAATTTAAAATGATTAATTTAGCATCAATATCCCGCTCATAAAACAATTGATGTAGAGGTAACTTCTGTAGGTCACAGTAAGTCATTAAAATTAAAATATTTAAAATTCCGAAATGTGCTTATAATAGGACTTAGTTTGACGAACTCACCAGTTGATATTTTGCAAAAAACTGTCTCATAATCGGATAACTCATTTTCACACACCTCTGTTTCAATAATGCAGCTGGTATCCGATGTAATTATGAGATCTATCAAAGTACTGCTATTTCCAGATATTCGAGTAGGCTCTGTAATAATTTGTTTTAAACATAATGTATTTAACATATAATTTAAGTATTGCGTAACCGAACCAGAAAAATCCAACACGTTTTATTAAAATCACCCAAACAAATAACCCTATCTGAGGCCTCAGTACACAAACAAATGGATTCTTCAACCTCATCTACAAAAACTTTAGAATTAAATTGAGGTGGTTTATACACAACCCCGAAAACATAACTTTCATTATTGATTTTTAATGACAGCCACAATTGCTCAATATTATCATTTGTTTGAATAATTTTTACATTCAAGTGATTCTTTACATAAATTGCAACTCCACCCCCTCGAGCGTCTCGATCTTTCCGGAAAATGTTATATTTCGAATGAGAAAGGGTAATATCAGATTTTAACCAAGTTTCTGATAATGCTAAAATATCATATCCCTTTTGTTCAAGTAAATAGTTTATGTCACCGATTTTCGGCAAAAGTGACCTAATATTAATATGTGCCACACACAAACAATTGGCCACCAATTCACCATTGATTAAAATAAATTGCCTTATTTAGAAATAAACTAAAATGTAAACAAATACCAAATATATAAATATTAACCATCAGTTAAACTAAAAATTCTGCTATCAGCATTTAGAAATAAACTAAAATGTAAACAAATACCAAATATATAAATATTAACCATCAGTTAAACTAAAAATTATGCTATCAGCAACAACATGCAAAACGTGCTAGTATCACTGCACCACATTATCACTGCTGCACATAACTTTTTTATATTTTAGGAATTTAAAATATTAAATATTTTGCAAATGTTTATATGACGTGACTTTTGTAATCCCCGAGTCCGTTTTAACAAAAATGTTTCCATCGGCGGTCCATACCTTGTTCATTCCAAATCTTTCAACGGCGCTTTTCAACCATGCCACTCGTCGTTTCGTGAGATCTTCCCGAATAACCACAGGAGAGTTTTTTAATTTCTTCTTATTACTATATATAAGTTTTTTAATGCTGCGGCGCACAAATTTTATAATAATTGGACGGTGAGTTCCCTCTTTCGATCCAAGGCGATGGCAGATGTCGATATCATTTTCGGCAAGGTTAATACCTAACTTTTCGTGGCATAAATTGCGCACTACTTCCTTGGTATTTTCATTCGGTTTTTGCGGAACGCCGAATATTCTTAAACTATTTACACGGCTGTATTGTTCATGTGCGTCCATTGTATCTTCCGTTTCGGCTTTCAGTTTTTCGAGTTGCATTTCCAAAGATGAGATTTTGTGCTCGTACTTTTCCACTATTTTAGCAACCTCGGTTTCCAGGAAAGCGTTGATGATCGAAGTAAGCTTCTTTGTTAATGCATCGGAATCTAACAGTTTTTCAACTACCCTCTCTGCAATCGCTTCGACATCAATAGCTTCACCGCTTCTAGTAACAGGCATGTTGTAACGCACTTATATTAGGAGAATCACAATATTTATAAAATTCAGCAGCAGCTGGCACACCACGTCTACTCAGCGCAACGTCCCATCAACAAATTTAGCAGCCAATTTTCTGTATGCAACAATGCTTAATATTTTCATAAATTTACAAGTAAATTTTGCATACAATTTAGCGTCATTACATACAAATGTGTACAAACCTCGGTCATGGCTGCGTTGTGTACAGCATTCGTATTCAATGTTGTAATGCCTTCAGCGTTAGTTTTAATTTGCGATACTTCAAAGTGACCCTGCAGAAGAGAGAAGCAATAAGATTGTACTTTTTGGGAAATCTGAACAACGCTAATGCCTTACCTTGCTTTGTACTACAATTATCTGATGCACAGTAGACCATTTAACAGAATTAATACTTGTAGCGAGTTACTTCTTTTGCCCACTTGCATTCATGGATGGCTTTTTCTGCATGAAGTTTTTTGATTTGCTGCTGTCGTCGTTGCCGCTCTCCGCTATGATTTACCAACTTGTTTCATTTTACTGGGCGAAGAGGCCAAGCATAAAAATTTGCAGAAATATAGGTTATGTAGCGATGATGTAGCGTTAACGTTGGAGTCGTTTTTACACTATGTTAAACGTACGGCTTGGATTTGGTTGCTTGGTTGCGTTCAATAAGCAGAAATAAAAATTAACCAAAGTGGACTTGCCTTCGAAGCTGAGTCAATAGTTTTCAAAAACACAAAAAATATGCATAATAAATAATTGTTTTCTGTGATAATATCGCTATTAAAAGTTAAGGGAAGTTTGTTTACAAAAACCCGAAAATAGAAATGGTGGAATGCAACTATGGTACTTTTAGTTGTGTAAACACGGCTTTTAGTCTTCTGCATTATTATAAGTGATTCGGTTTAATTTTGCTTTAGGGGATAATATTATATTATTTTTACTTTTTATTGCAAGAATAACTAAGTTTATGGCTGGTTTAGGAGCTAATTATGAATTTGATTTGAAGAAAATTATTGCTTTATCTACTTTGAGGCAACTTGGTTTAATAATAAGAATTTTGGCTTTAGGTGGATATAGTTTGGCTTTTTTTCATTTATTAACTCATGCTTTGTTTAAGGCTTTGTTGTTCATGTGTGCTGGTTGTTTGATTCATAATTTAAGTAATTGTCAAGATATTCGTTATATAGGGGGTTTTATTAATCAAATACCATTAACTTGTTGTTTTTTTAATATTTCTAATTTTTCTTTATGTGGGTTACCTTTTTTATCAGGATTTTATTCAAAGGATCTTATTTTAGAGGTTTTGTCAATAAGATATTTGAATTTATTTATTTATTTTATTTTTTATTTTTCTACAGGTTTAACTGTTTGTTATTCTGTTCGTTTAAGTTATTATACTTTATTTGGTGATTATAATTATTATAGTTTACATCATCTTAGGGATAATGGACTGATTATATTAAAGGGTATATCTGGATTAATTTTTTTAGTTGTATTTGGGGGTAGAATACTTATTTGGTTAATGTTTCCTACTCCTTATTTTATTTGTTTACCTGATTTAATAAAAATAATAGTTTTAGTTGTTATTTAATTGGAATTATTTTTGGTTTTGGAAGGCAAAATATTTATTTAAATATGAGTGCTGGCTCTTCGTTTTTTCATATTTTGTTTAATAAATATTTAAAAATTTATATTTCTTTACTTGTTGTTTGAATTATTTATTTATCTATTTTTTTATACTTTAATAGCTTATTTACAGCATAATATTGAAGATATTAAGGAGATTTTAAATTTTAAAGTATTTATAAAAATTTACTTTTAATTTTACAATGAAAATGTAATGTTTTATTTTAAACTATATAAATTTAATAGAAATATTAACGGAGTTTCACTTCTAAAGATTAAAGTTAGAAGCTTTTTCTTATATCTTATATTTCTTTAATTGAAGAAATTATCTTATTGATATCATTAACAGTGATATACCTCTATTTTGGTTTCAATTAAAATTTTAAATAAGGATAATTACTTTATCATCAAAGGGTTAGGTCGAAATTAACTACAATTATTGTTTCTTATTTAAGATAAGTTGATTATATCAATATTTTTTAAATGCAAGTTAAATGTTTTTATTAAACTATTATCCTAATAAGCTCAATTTAGCGCACCCTGTTTTTATTCATGATATAATCCAATTAGAAGGATACATAAGAATACTCTTTTTACTGTTGAGAAATTAATAATAATAATAATAATAATAATAATAATAAATGCCTTTATTTAAACAAATTCAATGTACAAATGTACAAAAAAAAACAGAAAATAGCAAATCATAGAGGGCGAAGTTCAGTATGGCATCCGAAGATACCATCTGCTCTTACACTTAACCCTCACAAAACAAAATTTTAATATTCTAAAACTAACGATGAAGGTATGAACCAGTAAATAAATAGTAATATGACATACATTATATAAGGGAGATCAGAAACAAAATATCAAATTCAACTTTTAAAGATGGAACGGGTTAGCAGCCTACCCGCCGTAAAAACTAATAAACGCTCAAAGAACCATAATAGCCTCGGAACCAGGACGGAACAAACGGATGAACGACACGGCGAGACAACGGAAGAAACGAATCTGGAGGTCGAAAATAATAAGGGTAGGATGCTGGAATATTCAATCATGGACTAATAAAGACCAGGAAATCATCATGGAGATGAACAGACACAAAATTGATATCTGCTGTATCTCAGAAACAAAAAGAAAGGGAAAAGGAAATACAAAATATCAAAACTACATCATGATTTACAGCGGAAAGGACAAAGGTGAAAGGGCCCAAGCAGGAGTTGGCCTACTGATACATGAGCGATTTGAACAACACATAGAGGAAATAAAATATATAAATGATAAATTATTACACACAATACTTAGTTTTGATAATGACAAAATACACATTGTAAGTGTATACGCACCGGATATTAGTAAACCTAGAGAAGAGAGAGAGTCATTCTATGAGAATTTGCAAGAAACACTAAACCAAATACCAGAGAATGAAAAAATCTTGATAATGGGCGACCTAAACGCGAGAATTGGAAATGATGTGATCCAAGGGGTTATGCAAAGATTCAATGAGGAGCAAATAAACGATAATGGCGAAATGCTAATAGCACTGTGTGCGCAAAACGAGCTCAGAATCAATAACACATACTTTAACCACAAGAGGCAGTACAAGTACACGTGGTCCAATTCTCGGGGACAACAGTCTATTATCGATTATGTTATCACAAACAGAAGCATACATCCCAGTCAAATCCTAGACGTTCGAACACTGAGCTCAGCCAACGTGGGCACAGACCATAATCTTGTACTGTGCAAACTTCGTTATAACTTAAACTTAAAGAAGAAAATGCGTCCAGAATATATCACAAAATTCAACATCGAGTCACTAAGCAATGACAGCACAAAGGAATTGTATAAGCGAAGATTAACAGAAAAAATAAACTCTAAGATGATAACAGAAGCCGACAGTGTCGAACAAGCATGGGAAAAACTAAGCTCCAATATAATAAGCAGCGCAAGTGAAGCAATTGGAACCAGAAACATCAATGTGAATGGAAAACGGAACACCAAACCGTGGTTCACTGAAGAAGTAAAACTCCTAGCTGAAGAAAAACGTACTGCATATATTATGTATAGGAACAACAAGACAATGGAGCAATATGACAGATACAAACTTATAAGGAATAGAATAAATACCCAAATAACAGCACTTAAAAGAGAATACTGGGAAAACTTCACGAAAGAAATGGAGCACGACTTGTATGGGGGACAAAAGAAAATATGGAATATGCTGCGCAACAGGAAGAAGCCAATCAATGAATATATAGAAACAACCATTATCTCGCCCGATACATGGTTAACCCATTTCAAGAATTTATATGAGGCAACTACAGATGACGTAAATGATAATATGGGAGCAACAGAAAACGGGAGGGCCAACGATGATGGGCTGGATGCAATAGAAATCACCAAGGATAAAGTAACTGCCGCCATAGCTAAGCTTAAAAATAGAAAGTCCCCAGGAATAGACAAAATTTCAAATGAAATGATAAAATACGGCGGTGACGAACTGGCACAAGAGATAAGTACCCTGTTCCAAAAAATAATCGAAGCAGGAGCTGTACCTAACCAGTGGAAAACAAGTATAACAATCCCGATATTCAAAAAAGGTACCAAGAAAGATCCAAAGAACTATAGGGGAATATGCCTTCTAAGCACTGTATCAAAAGTGATGACAAAGATCATAGCAGAAGAAATAACACTCAAGGTGGGCATAAGCGAAGAACAACAGGGGTTTCGCCAGAATAGGTCCACAGTGGACGCAATATTTATATTGCGACAATTAATAGAGAAAGCGATCGAATTTAATAAGCCATTATTCCTTTGTTTTATTGACTTAACTCAAGCGTTCGACAGAGTACAGCTCGTTGACGTAATAAGAACGCTGCAAGAAAATAATATCGATCGAAGAATCATAAAGGTAATAAAGGAGCTTAACAGTAACAACAAAACAAGAATAAGAACTAATAACGCATTAACAGAAGAAGTACCTATATCAACAGGCATAAGACAGGGAGACAGCCTCAGCCCGATACTTTTTAATATCATTATGGACCAAATTATTAAATCCGTCAAAGAAGCGAGAGGAGGGTACAGGATGGGGAGTAGCAGGTTCAAGATACTGACCTACGCAGACGACGCAGTTATTGCAGCAGAAAACGAAGACGATTTACAACGCATGCTTTTTAAGTTTAAAACAACTGCCGAACAACTGAACATGAAAATATCAATAGAAAAAACGCAGTCCATGGTAATTTCCAAAGAACCAATACGGTGCAAACTGGTTATAGACGACAAAACAATAACACAGGTCATGAGCCTTACATATCTAGGCGTAGAAATATCCAGCAGCAGAAACATCAATCAAGAGACAAGAAAACAATCAAATAAAGCTGCAGCAGTGTCTGGCTATCTCCGCGACATAATATGGCAGAACAAATATATGACCACTGAGAGTAAAGCACGAATATACAAAACGTGTGTCAGGCCAATATTAACATATGCAGCGGAGACACGAGCCGAAACAGCAAAATCTAAGCAGACAATGAGATCGACCGAAATGAGAACGTTAAGAACTATCGCTGGACTCACTCTCCGGGATAGAGTGAGAAATGAAACCATCAGAGAAAGATGCGACATTCAAGACATCGTTAGGTGGGTGAGAACAAGACGACGTCATTGGCGAGATCACGTTGACAGAATGGGTGAGGAACGACTAGCAAAATGGTCGAAGACACAAAAACCTAACACAAAACGGACAGTAGGACGGCCACCCAAGCGATGGAAGGACTGCTGGACATCAGTATCCCAAGACCAGTAAGAAATTCACCCCCAACCAAGATGAGGCAAAATGGAATTAACAGGATATTATCCTATAATAAGAAGAAGAAGAAGAAGAACTTTTAAAGATTATAAAAAAAAAACATTTTAAACACTTTTTAAACTGTGAGATCATTAATTAAGTATTGACGTAAAGCTTGCTTGAATGTCGTTGCAGATAATATTTTAAAAGAAACAAGTAAATTATTATAATGTTTTACGATACAATAGCAAAAGGAACGTTTATACATTTCAGAACAATGAAGGGGAGGAGTAAGCAGTCCTTTAAATCTTAAATTTAGATTATGAACGTCACATCTGAATGTAATCTTATTATATAAATAAGCAGGACTTTTTGTGACGATAATCGAGTGATACAGACAAATAGCATGTAGCAGTCGCCTATTATGCATATTGAGCCACTTCAATTCCCTGAGCTTGTGACTAATTCTTTGGTATTTACGAATGCCAAATATCAGTCGCATGCATGCATTTTGCAATCTCTGAATTCTACAAATATCGTTTGAATCTAAACAAGAATAATAAACAACGTCACAGTAGTTAAACTTCGACAGTACAAGAGAATTGCAAAGAAGTATTTTTGTATTTGAATCAAATAAGTGTCTGTTATGAAATATAAGTTTAAGTACTGCGTATGCTTTTCTAATGCAATTAGAGACGTGCTCCTTAAAGCGTAGCTGATAATCCATGAGTACTCCTAAATTTTTAACAGAATCTCTTAACCCGATAACATCATTATTTATTTTTATACAAATTTTGTCTTTCGTCCTCAGCCTAGCATTCTTTTTGCCAAATAAAATAGCCACAGATTTATGGGGGTTTAAATGCAAACCATGTTGTCGGGATATATCAGCAATTCGCAATAAATCTTCATTAATAAGTCTGCACGCATTTTGACAAGTAGATTCAGTAAAGGATAGATATAGTTGGGTATCATCGGCATAAAAGTGATATTTGCAATTTAATATAGCTGTAGGAAATGCAGAAATGTACACGGAGAATAGTAGTGGACCTAAAATTGATCCTTGAGGTACGCCTTTGCCAACGTCAAGATAATTAGATTTTTTTCCATTAAGTACTACAGCTTGACTTCGATTAGACAAATAACTAGCTATTAAATCAATTGCTGACGCGGCTAACCCAATATGGTGTAAGATGGATATAAGTATGTCATGATCCAGCGTGTCGAAAGCCTTAGAAAAATCCAGCAACACCAATACTGTCAAAAAATCCTGATCAGTGGCAGTTAAGACATCATCTGTAATATGAAGCAAAGTCGTAGAACAACTATGCCCAGGTTTAAACCCAGATTGATTCACGGGGATTATTTTATTTATACTTATATGATTACGTAATTGGTGTTCCATCGATTTCTCCAAAACTTTAGACACCGCCGGCAGAATACTAATTGGGCGCAAATCTTTATAATCCATTGCAGGAGACTTTTTTGGTAAAGGCGTAACTAGTGCCCGCTTCCAACTACTCGGATAAACAGAATTTATTAATGAATAGTTAACTATATGCGTTATAAAAGGTAATAAGAAAGGCAAACAAAGATTTATATATGAAATACTAATACAATCATCCCCAACTGCTTTGGTTTTAATACGTTTTATAATTTTAAAAATTTCTACTTCGCTTACAGGACTAAAATTAAGATAAGATGTAACGTTATTAGCTAAATTATTTTTATAATAATTACATATTGCGTTATTATTATTTCGGTCATTGTCATTAGTAATTTCAGAGATAGAATTTATAAAATAATTATTTATTTGATTGACATCGCATAAGTGTGAAGGTATATCATTGGCTTTAGTGTTTATGTTAAGTTGTTTTATGTTTTTCCAGAGGGCATTTGGATCATTCGCGAGGCTTCTACGAAAATATGCCTTTTTTTCATTTCTTACCGCCAGCGTTGTAAAATTACGTAGAGTTTTGTAGTTATTCCAATGCTCAACATTTTTAGTTTTCTTAAACCTACGGAGAGCTGCATCTCTAATTGACATCATGTTTTTTAAACCATCCGTAAGCCACGGTGCGGGTGGTTTGGTAATTCGCGAAGTTTTAAAAGGTGCGTGAATATTTAGCAACGTAATTATATTAGAATTTAAAAATTCAACTTTATCATTAATATTGTTTGAATCATATATATTTCGCCACGGAATGGAACGCAAATGATCATAAAATAATTCATAATTGCAATTTTTAAAATTTCTGTAAGTACGATAAGTAAAACCAGACCGCGTTATATTTAATTGAATGTCACAAAATGTTAAATCATGATCAGATATGCCATGCATGCTAATTATACCAGAATTAACCACAATTTCAGGAGAAGTTGTTAGAATGAAGTCAAGAAGCGTTGCTGAATTTTTAGTAACACGCGTAGGTTCATTGATAAGCTGTGAAAAACCTTGACCATTAATAAGAGATAGAAAATCAGTAGCAAGACTACTCTCAGAACTTATTAAATTGATGTTAAAATCCCCAAAACAAAAAACACAGTCTGCTGTAGAAATCATATTCGATATTGTATTATCAAAATTATTCATAAACTCAAGATGATCTCTTTTAGTTCCAGGGGGATTATATATAACGCCAAAAATATATTTTTTCTTTAATATTATCAGACTTATCCACAGCTGCTCAATGCAATTATCTGTAAGAAGTTTTTGGAACACAAAATCAGATTTTATATAGAATCCCACTCCACCCCCTCTTGTAGGACGATTATTTGGTAAAAAAGTATATCCATTTATTTTAACTGCATCATGCGTGATGTCGCTACTTAACCATGTTTCAGAAACTGCAAACAAATCATAGCCACTTGAAAGTACATGATCTTTAACGTCATCAAAATGAGCATTTAATGATCTCACATTTAAATGTGCACATTTCAAACCGTCTCGAATTTTGTTATTCATATACAAATTTTATTAGAAATACAAAGCAATGTAGGTATTAGGTTATACGATGTTATATAAGCAGAAAATAAACGCATTATAAGCAGCATACAGCTAGTGAACGCAACAAAATAACTAACTACATAATGAATATTATTAACTAGTGAGTCACCCGAACTACGTTTCGGTTCGCAAAATTAAGAGAGATTCATTAATATAAAAAAAAAGGATGTATCGGCGGGACTGAACCCGGGCCAACCGCGTGATAAGCCAGCACTCTACCGCAGGACCGCCGCCCTTGTTTGAATAATACGCGCACCCGAGCTAACAGTAGACGGCGATAGGCGCTCCACTCTGCTGCTTAAAATAGTTAATTAAATTACAAATTTTTCGCACTTTTTTTGAAAATAAAAACCGGCCTACGATCTAAGTATAAAAATTAGCAAACTTTTAAGCCATCGTACAACTTAATCGGTCCAGTATCTTCGGAGGAGATAGCGAACAAACATAGACGCAAACACGCAAACACGCAAACACGCATACAAAGAGAGCACCGATTTTATGTTATAGATAATTTAGAGTTATTTTAATGACTAGCACTATCAGTTACATAAATTTTCTTTTCCCCGTTTTCAACAAAAAATATAGTTCCATCAAAACTCCAAACATTTTTAGGGCCATGTTTATCAACAGCTTTTTTCAATTCTTTATAACGTTTTGCTGTTAAATCTTCAGTGATAATGATACCAGAACCTTTTAAACTCTTTTTATTTCGAAAAACAACATCACGAGTCTTATAAGAAACGAATTTAACTATCACTGACCTTTTCCCAGTTCTTGCGCGGCCAACGCGGTGACAGCGGTCAATTTCTGTATCACCAACATGCAAACCCATCTTATCACAAAACACTTCCAATACTTTTGCTTCGATGTCCTCCTTCTTATCTTCTTTGAGACCCAAAATTCGTATGTTATTTCTACGGGAATATTGCTCAAGTTTATCAACACTGTTTTCTAATTGAACGTTTTTCTGTAGCAGTGTATTAATTTCAGTAGATAATCGCGTATTTTGTTCTTCAAGCTTTTGATTGACTTTTTCAAGAAGGTTATCAGCCAATTTATTTGTAATTTTAGCAATAAATTCTTCATCAAGAAACAGCTGCGTGACCGTTTCACTAATTAGGTCTTGATACTCTTTCTTCTGACTTTGAGTTAGCACCATTGTCACTACTACTGGTCTATTCACTTTTAACTATAAATATGAGTTTAGCTTGTTCAACAGAGCTGTACCCGCGTACGTCTACTCTCTACCACGGCTCATGCCAGAATCTGTTGTTATTATAAATATTATTTATACTAATTTTTAATTAGATTTTTTAATTGGAAGTTAAAAATAATTTTTTATACTATATAAATATCTACCTCATCAATAGATAGAAATGTAAAGGAATAATCATACTACATCAACAAAGTGTCAATATCATGCAGCTGCTTCAAATCCGAAGTGATGAATGGGGGAGAAATGATTAAATACTTGTCGTAAAAAGCATACTGTTAAAAAGATTGTTCCAATAATTACATGTAACCCATGAAATACTGTTGCTATGAAAAATGATGATCCGTAAACTGAATCTGCAATAGTAAATAGTGATTCGTAGTATTCGTATGCTTGAAGTATAGTAAAATAAATTCCTAATACGATTGTTAATGCTAGTCTATAAACAGCTTGTTTGTAATCATTTTCTATTAATCTGTGATGTGCTCATGTTACAGTAATTACTGATGAAATTAGGATTAAGGTGTTTAGTAAAGGAATTTGAATAGGATTAAATGTTTCAATTCTTTTTGGGGGTCAAATTATTTCTAATTCAATAGAGGGGGCTAATCTTCTGTGGAAGAATCCTCAGAAGAATGAGACAAAGAATAGGACTTCTGATGTAATAAATAAAATTATTCCTCATCGTAGTCCCAGTGCAACAACAAACTGTTGTGTGTAGCCCTTGAAATGTTCCTTCTCGTGTGATATCACGTCATCATTGGTATATAATTAGTAATGTATTAATAAATCCTAATAAAAATAAAGATACGTCGTATATGTGGAATCATTTGATTAATCCTATTATTATTGTTATTGCTCTAAATGCTCCTAGAATTGGTCATGGGCTAACGTCTACTAAATGGAATGGGTGATTTTTATGTGAACTCATTAGTTTACTTCTCTAGAGTATAATGTTCTTAAAATTGAAAATACATAGGATTGAATTACTGCTACAGCAGATTGTAGAGTTAATAGTAGTAGTTGTGTAATAACTAATAAGTTGATTATTACTAATGATAACTTTGTTCCGGTGTTTCCAAGCAGAGTTAATAATAGGTGTCCTGCAATTATATTTGCAGTTAGTCGAATAGCCAGTGTCCCTGGTCGAATGATGTTTCTGATTGTTTCAATACACACTATAAATGGTATAAGTACTGGGGGAGTTCCTTGTGGAACTAGGTGGGCAAATATATGTATAGTATTATTAATTCATCCGTAAATTATAAATCTTACTCATAAGGGTAAGGCTAAGGATAGTGTTAGTACTAGATGTCTTGTTCTTGAAAAAATATATGGAAATAAAGATAAAAAATTATTAAATAGGATTATTGAAAATAATGAAATGAAAATAAGTGTTGATCCCTTTATTTTATTAATTTTAAGTAGAATTTTAAATTCATTGTGTAATGTTGATGTAATTTTTACTCATATGAAGTTAATTCGAGATGGGATTAATCAAAATATACTTGGAAGAGAAATTAGTCCTAATAGGGTTCTTGATCAGTTTAGTGATAGATTAGTTCTTGTTGCTGGATCAAAGGTTGAGAATAGATTTGTTATCATTTTCAGTTAATAGATTTTATTTTTGGTGTTCTCTTTGATTGTGAATTTCTGAATATAAAAGAGAAATAATTTAATGAATTTAAGATTAGGAAGGTTATCACGAATAAAATAAATAAATTTAATCAACTTAAAGGAGCTATTTGTGGAATCAAAAATTACTAATTTTTATTAATTATTTTAACTCGACAAGCTAATGTTATATTTTAACTAAATTTTTCGTTAGAAGTAGTTGCCAATCTACTATAGAGTGGTTTAAGAGACCATTACCTGCTTTCAGTTATCCAATGAATAAGATTTAATTCAGTTAATAAACCTTTTTGGAGAAATTCTCTCGATTACCATTGGTATAAATCTATGGTTAGTTCCGCAAATTTCTGAACATTGGCCATAAAAAATTCCTGATCGATTTAAGAAAAAAGTTGTCTGATTTAGTCGTCCAGGTGAGGCATCAATTTTAACTCCTGCTGATGGGATTGTTCAGGAGTGAATTACATCCGTTGAAGATACCATTATTCGAATTTGTGACTTGAAAGGTAGGGGAAGCCGATTATCAACATCTAGAAGACGAAAATTAAATGGTTTTATTTCATTTATTGGAATTGTGTAGGAATCGAAATCAATGGATTTAAAGTCTGATAATTCGTATGATCAATATCATTGATGCCCAATTGATTTTGTTGATACTAGTGGACAATTGATTTCATCTAATAAATATAAAAGTTGTAAAGGTGGTAGTGCGATAAAAATCAATGTGACTGCTGGGGCAATAGTTCAAATTAATGCAATTGTTTGTCCTTCTAGAAAAAAACGGTTAATATATTTATTTGTAAAGAGTGTTGCTATGATATATCTAACAATTAATGTAACGGGAGCCCCTAACTAGCGTATGACCACTATTTTGCCGGCTCTCTGGCAATGGCGGCAATGAACAGGCCTGGTAGGTGTAGGTGGTCTTGACCTAATGCAGGACGGGTGGTCACCCTATTCTCCATGCTGTCGAAATGAAAGAACTGGCTTTGCGTAGCGACATTGAAGTTGTAGGCTGCCACATGCAAATCATTTTTTGTACTGAATCTAGATATCAACACGGAACACGCGCGTTATCTCAAACGCAACGAACGGAATTATGCACAGAAGTAGTTAAGTTATGAGAGTTCTGGGACACCCCGCCCCTTTTTCCCCTTCCACCAGTGCCGGCTCCGCCCCCCCAGTGTGTGATTGGTTGTGTCAAGGTTGGGTCTCATGTTTGTGTGTTGTTGTGATTGGTTGGTTGTCGGCCATTATGGTAAAGATGGCGTCGTCTTTGTGATTGGTCTGGTTGTGCGATTGGTGGTCGTCGGCGGCCATTTTTTTTAGGTCCCGCCCCTCGGGTAGTGGTTGGTTGTGCCCGCCTCTTTGCATATCCCCTCCCCCTGCCCTTAAACCGGCCTGCGATTGGCCGATTGGCACTGCCGGCAAATGGCCTTTTTGATGGTCAGTTGTAACGATTGATTTTTGCGATTGATTCGATTTACGAAGGCGTAGGGGTCGTGTTGCGTTTTTGCAAGCCTACTCGCTGAATTTTGCGATTGTCCGAATTTGCAGTGTTCATTTTAGCTGGCCATTATCTCAGCCTTATACAGCGAATTTACTATAACGCGCAATGTGGCATTCTCGCTTCCATAAGGGCTTGATTGTCAATATTGGCTTCTACGCCACGCCGTGTGTAAATGCCCTTATTTTAAAATGCAATATATGAGCCGTAATTTTATGAATCAGTTATTTTAAATCGTGTTGCGGCATGTCGCAACCTCGGTGGATAAATATCAGGTCTGTGAAGGGCTGTAAACAGCTGCGTCCGGCACACCTGCATCCGGATCGTAAATTTCGCCCGATAACATCGTGCAGCTGCATCCGGTGCATTCGTAAATCTCACCCCAAATCGTGTTGCAACATGTCTGTGAAGGGGCTGTGAACAGCTGCATGCACACCTGCATCCGGATCGTATATCTAACCCCATAACACCTGACAGACGCATCCGGCGCATCTGCATGTCGTAAATCTCGCCCGATAACATCGCGCAGCTGCATCCGGCGCACCTGCCTTCGGATCGTAAATCTCATCCCGTAACACCTGCTTTTATGAATTAATTATTTTAAATCGCGCAGCTGCATCCGCCGCAGCTGCATCCGGTTCTGCCTGCCTGATGCCGGAGCACCCCCCCCTCTACTATTAAGCATTGTTCGTGTTAAATAAAATTGCAGCTATAATTGCGGAATAATATAAAGCAAGAACTGTGTGTGTGTAACGCAGTGCGTCGAGATGGATGAGTTGATAAAAATAAATCGAAAGGGTGTAACGTTAACTTTAAAATTGCTAAGAAAATCTAAAAAAGAGGGTGGCTCGATTGGAAGAAAAAGGCATTACGAGACGGAGCTAGCAAAACTGAGAGCAGATCAAATACGATTAAAGGAAAATGTTGCAGCAGTTGGCGGTAGCGGCGTTGGCGGAGTCGAAAAAAAAGTAAAATGGCGAGACATTGAAAGCGCGTTCAAAGATTGTATAAAAAGCGGCGTTGTAATAAATTTGAAGTATGATGTCCCCGACATAGATTTATTTTTTAAGGATGCTTATGATTTGGCTCGAAAGCGTATAAAAAGAGTTTTGAATAGGATGGGAGTAATAAAGGCAATTTTTATATTTTGTGGGGATTATATGAAGCCTACAGAGCCGGCTACATTGCATACCAAATTCTTTAATACGAAAATTTTTCAAATGCTTGCAAGTGCAGATATTTTTCAGGTTTGTGGCACGTCCGCAGCTGAATTAAAACATAAAATGAGCGAGTTTGAAGAAAGCGGCAGTGGTTTTTCCTTAAAATCTATAAATTATTTGGCTGTAAATATAGCGAAAAGTGGGATTCTGAAATCATAATAATAAAATCGTATTGCTGTAAGATTCGAACCTGATGCGCTACTGCTGCGGTTGTAAATGCAATAAAGAGCGCAGAGTAGGCAATCACGCAACTGTCGTGCTTACCTGCCATGCGCTCTTAAAATTGTTCATAATTAGTTGAGAAGTAGAGATATTGCTGAAAAGTTATGCGATTGAAGGGGCAGTAATAATTTCTGAGCAGAAGTGCGCTTTTGTGTTTTGCAGTCGCAGCAGTAACACCGACATAACTTCGGCATCGCCATCATCACCATCATTGCCGCAGCCCGCAACTGAAACTTAAAGCTATGCTGATTACTGCAGAGGAAATTAATCGTTTGCCTATAGATACAGCGAAAAAGTATTTTGCTAAGGATATAGGAAGACATTTAAAAAAATTGGCGAAATGGCTGCAAGAAGAGTTATGGGACTATGAATATTGTTGGAGTAATTTTTCGTTAGAGGAAGATGTATTGGAGGGCCCGCCGCTGCAAAAATTTCAATGCACTTTATGCGCAAGTGAGCTCGTCGTCGATGAGGCGCAACAAGAAAACAAGATAGAAAGTAAAAATTGATTCACAATAGTTCGCGCCATCATGCCGTCCGAAAAATAACTTTTTGCGCATGTGTGGCTTATTATAAGTGTATAAACGTTTAGTAGTAAACTTGTTGCGAGCATGAATTCACGCGCTATGGACGTCGTCGAAGTCGCAGCTGCCGATCGCGCTATTAGTATTAGCCCTGGAAGCATATTTAAAGAAGGTAAATGCTATTAGCAAAACAAGTTTAATCATTTGTATTTTATTTTAATTATACTTCCAGGAGTAGCGGCGGCATGGAATTTTAGCGGAGGATGCAAATCTCAACGCCAAAGTTACAGCGGCGGCAGCAGCGTCGATAACAAAAACGCCAGCCGCTACCATCCCTATGCCAACTACTCAGAGTTTAATCGAACCGCCGGCAAAGCCGACGTCGACGGCAATGCTATTGTCAGCAACTTTAGTAGTAGCAGCGATAACGGCAGTATAAAAACACTCGTCGATATCAAAAACAGCAGCAGCTGCCATCCCTATGCTAGCTACGCTGATTTTAATCGAGCCGTCGGCATAGCCAACGCCGACGACGATGTTATTGTCAGCAACTCTAGTAGTAGTAGCAGCGATAACGGCAGTATAAAAACGCAAAATTTGGAAGAGCAGCAGCAGCAATAAGATTTCAAGCACAAAACCCAACTACTTTGCTGCTCCCGTTACAGCTTAATCGATGAGCCAATTGGGAGGCGTGATCATGTGCATAGTATAAGTGTAGGATTTCAGCCCACATTTGCATTGATGTCTGAAATCCCAACTTTCCAACCTGTGGTGGCTCTTGTATGTGATAGCAACTATTGTGCAATTCCCGAGCTGCTTCTTAAAGAACAGGATTGGAACGCTCTTTTATCTAATTTTGTGGAGCTGCAGTTTCGCAAGTTTTTCGGAGGAGTTCGAAGCAATTTAAGTTCGTCAGAAAAATCTCGCATACTCCCAATCAACGATAAGGTTACAGCAGAATTTAATATTGCAGGAAGTCTAAGACTTGTGAACATCCGCTTCCATAATACATCTTTGTTTTTGAGTGCATGCGAATTCGGGAAATGTTTTCATCCGAGTTCAATAATAAACCGACACATTAGCATGCTCTACGAGTTAAATTTTAGTGCATTTTATGACAACTGCGTGCAAACTATTTCCACAGTGATAGAACTTTCAAAACACAAGAGGCGTTATAAAAACAGGGCTGATTTAAGTAATGCTATTTTGGCCTGAGCTAGCATGATGCAATTTTGCCCAACAAATGAGTTTACTTCGACGATATTCACGCAAAATTATCTGGGTTTTTTGGAATTTGTAAAATTTTATTCAGATTCGTTTGTTGGCCATGTCGATGGCGGATATTATCCTCCGTAGGATTTTGACGAGCAGGGTTTTGAATACTCTCATACACCGCCGCCGCCATCGCCATCGGCATATATCGATGCATATGTATAATAAGCAAGCGAATAGTGGATATGGTGCATTTTGAATTTGATGTGCGGGGTCCTAGTCGAGCAGAGCAAGCGAACGGACGTGTTTTCATCGAGTTGAGAGTTTATTATCAAACTGGTGGTACTGAGCAAGTGAAAAGTGCAGAGCTAAAGATAACAAGTGGTAACAGTTGGGTCCAAGTAGTCAGACACTATATTCATATAGCAGCAAACTGTAAGTAATTTTAAAGCTATAGCGGTTGCCAGAAGGCGAAAACGGCGTAAAATCCAGGCAAACGCGGAGCGACGGCTCCCGCTATCTTGCAACGGAGAGACCAGCTAAAGGTCAAACCACCAAGCGCTTATCATTTTCACACGCGCTAGAAGGATATTGAACTGATAATAGTACATACTTATTTGTTTACATACTAATCTCCTACCTGGTAGCGGTCCGGTCGCACATGTAACTTTTAGACAACTACATACAACCCGAAATTCGCGAATCGGAACGGTAATTAATATATACACAAAACACCCGAGTGAAAATAAAAAAAACCTAAGCAAATAAAGAGATAAGGGAAGGGCAGGAGCGAAGTACCTCCGAACTGCCGAAGTGGGTCAGCTCCTCACGCAATCCCTAAATTACAAAACAGGCACCGTAGTCCTTGTATAAAACAGGGTTAAATTCCGGTAAATAGCTCGGTAGAACGCGCAAACAAAGGTAGACGTGAATCGAAATTAAAATAAACAAAGGGTAGGGCTACAAAATACCACATTGATAAGTACATAAAAATTCCTGTGTGTTAAGTAGTGTGAATTTAATATAACATAGTAGCAACTCAGCACACTACGAGTCAACAAGCACCGTTTCCGTACAATAAAGCGCACTCCATAGGTAAACAACGAACAGGGGCGGATCCAGTAACAAATAGAAAAAATGGAACAAATGTTAGAAGAAATGAATAAGAAACTAGACAGAATGGAGGAAAGGGATTTACGTATAGAAAGAAAAGTAGATCTCCTACAAAAAGAAATAAAAACAATTAAAGAAGAGAATGAACAAAATAAGAGGGAAATTCACCAACTAAAATTAAAGAACATACAATATGAGAGGAAAATTGAAGAATTGAATAGGGAAAACAAAAAAAGGAACGTAATAATCCACGGCATCGAAGATCAAGGCGAGGAGAGTAATTTACTATTACAAGAGAAAATAAGGGCGACCATCAGAGATATGGGAATAGAAATTGCAATGGAAGAAGAGGTAGTAGAAAATAGAAGACTGGGTAAATACCAAAGCGGAAAAACAAGACCAATTCTAATGGAACTAGGAAAATGGACAAAGAAAATTGAGATTATGAGAGCAACCAAAAAACTAAAGGGAAGAAATATATTCATAGAGGAAGATTACTCAAAGGAGACACAGGAAATCAGAAAAGAATTGATAAGATACAGAAATAAAATAAGAGCACAGGGACATCATGTAATCTTGAGATATAACAAGCTAATAATAAACGGAGAGGAATATTACCTGGAAAACCTGAAAGAAATAGAAATAGAGAAAGAAACGACAACAAAACCGCTGACTGAAGGAACACCAAAAGAAAAGGATAAGATGGGAGGAAGAACATGTAGCGAGAGATCGCCGGAAGAAGATTTACAAGAAAGGATGCGGAAAATAACCAGAACAAATAGAGATACAGGTACAATCCCAAAAAACTCCGAGAGGAAGTAAGGAGTAAGGGAGTAAAAATAAAGACACGGGCAACGAAACGGGACATGAGTAAGGACACGAATATAAACAATACAATAAAAAATAAGGAAAAAGAAATTCAAAATGAAACAATAGGAATAGGAATCTGGAATATAGGGACACTAACAGGGAAAGAAATAGAACTAACAGAAGAAATGGAAAGAAACAACATACAAATCCTAGGAATAAGCGAAACCAAGAAAAAAGGCAAAGGAAATACATATTTAACAAATAAATATATCCTATATTACTCGGGAGTAGACCCACAACAAAAAGCGAAAGAGGGAGTAGGTATAATAATAACAGAGGAAATAAACAAAAGAATAACGGACGTTAAAACAATAAACCCACGAATAATAGCAATAACCTTAAAACTAGAAGAAACAATCAATATTATACAAATATATGCACCAATAGAAGGAACCGTAGAAGAGGAAATGGCAAACTTTTATGCAGACTTACAACAAATCCAAGATGAACTGAGAGAAGAAAACCAGAAGACGATAATAATGGGGGACTGGAACAGTAGAGTTGGAAATGATCAAAGCAGAGGAATGGGATGTATGGGGGGGTATGGAGAAAGAACCCAAAACAGAAACGGAAAGAAAATGATAGATTTCTGCAGAAGGAATGATATATTAATAGGTAACACACTGTGGGAACAACCATTAGAAGACAGATACACATTTTTAGCAGAAGAAAGAAACGCCAAAAGCTTAATAGACTACATAACTTACACACAGGACTTAACGGAGAAGATTCAAAAAATTGAAACAAGGAAAGAAGCAGAAATAGGAACACAACACAGATTAGTAACAGCAGAATACCAAGCAAGATTAAACAACACCCAAGAAATAAGAAAATATAGTAGTCTAGCAATACATAAACTTAAAAATACAGAGAGCAAAGAAAAATATCAGATGGACACAGACAAAGAATTTCAACGAAAACGGAATATGCAAACAATGAGGACGCTAGAAGAAAGATGGAGAGCCTTCAAGGAAACACTGAAGAAGGCAGCAGAAAAAATATGTGGGGTAAGAAAATTTAACAAACACATGAAAGCGACAAGCTGGTGGACTGAAGAAATAAGAGGATTGGTAAAAGAAAAGAAGGTAGCTTGGAAAAGGTATATACAAACAAAAGAAATGGGAGATAAAGAAGAATACAGAAGAAAGAGAGACAGAGTGAAAGAAGCAATTAAGATAGCAAAAAAGGAATCATGGAAGAAGATGGGAGAGGAGATAACAGAAGTACACAAAATAAACACAAGGAAATTCTGGACGAGAATAAAAAGATTAAGAGGAGATAAAAGGAAAAGTATAAAAGCAATAAAAAACAACCAAGGACAAATACAAACAGATACGAAGGAAATACTAGAAACATGGAAAGAATTCTACAAGAATAAGTATAACACGACAGTAGAATCGGAAGTCAGTGAAACTCAAGAACAAAAGAACCAGGAACAAAACATTAAGAGGGAAGAAGTAGAAGAGGCAATTAAAAAAATAAAAACTGGGAAAGCATGCGGGGAAGACGGAATAGCGCCGGAGATGTTAAAGGGGCTGGGACAAGAAGGAATAGACTGGTTATGGAAGATTTGCAAGCAATCCTGGGAAGAGAAGAAAATCCCAAGAGACTGGGAAAACAACCTTATATTACCAATATATAAGAAAGGATTACAGACACAATGCGAGAACTACAGGCCAATATGCCTAGCACAAACGAGCTATAAAATATACACGACAATTCTAGAGAAGAGACTAAGGAAACAAATAGAACTAAAACTAAGCGAAGAGCAAGCAGCCTTCAGACCAAATAGGCAAACAATGGACAATATATTTACAATCAGAAGCATAATTGAAAGAAAAATTGAAGAAGGAGAAGAGCTGTACCTAACTTTTGTGGATCTGAAAGCGGCTTTTGATACAGTTGATAGAGGGGAACTATGGAAGACGCTGAGAGAATTGGAAGTGGACAAAGAATTGATAAATGCAATAAAAAGCACATACGAAACAGTCCGAGTAAAAGTACAACTAGCAGGGCAGAGATCAGATGAATTTAAAATGACCAAAGGAATTAAGCAAGGAGACAGCCTAAGCCCTTTACTATTTATAACTCTAATGGACAAGATCATCAAACAAATAAAAGAAAAACACAACCGACTAGATACAGTAATAGGACACAGGAATCTAGAAGCAATAAAAATAAGCAGTCTCTTATACGCAGATGATGTGATACTAATATCAAGCACCAAAAATAAAATGCAAAGGCTGGTAAACGCATGGACCGAGGAGATAGAGAACATGAAAATGGAAATAAACATTAGTAAAACCAAGACCATGATAGTAAATGAAAAACAAAAAGGAGATCAAAACAATAAGGACATAAAATGTAAAAACAGGAAACTAGAAAGAGTATCGACATATGAATTCCTAGGACGTATGATAACAGAAGACGGAAAAATGGAGGCTGAAATAATAAAGAGAGCAAACAAAGCGACAAGAATTTACTATACATTAAATAAAACGATATTAGGACACAAAGATATCGACATAGAGGTGAAAAAGAAAATTCACAACATGATAACAATACCAACAATAACTTATGCCTGCGAAAGCTGGACACTTAGAAAGAAAGACGAACCTAAAATAACTGCAATGGAAATGAAACATCTTAGGGAAATGGCAGGAAAAACTAAGTGGGACAGGATAAAAAATGACGACATACGAGAAATAACTAAACAGGAACCTATACTAGAAAAAATAAAAAAGAAACAACTAAACTGGTACGCGCATACAGTAAGAATGGAACCGAGCAGAATGGCAAAAAGAATAATGGAAGCGGGAAAACCTATCAAAAAACAAAGAGGCAGACCCAGAAAGAAATGGCTGGAGCAAATCAGAGAAATAGGAGCAGAGAGAGGAGCGACAATGGAGGAAATGAAAACAATAGCGAGAGACAGAAAAAGATGGAAAAAATGGATACAGGACTAGAGACCGCCATCCGACGCCGAAAGGCAGCAAGGATTATAAAAGAAGAAGAAGAAGAATTTGATGTGCAAGATGCGATCGGCCTCCACTACTCGCCAGTTTATTTTCGAAAAACATTTGCTTAATAAGCAGAAACTTAAACAGCTAATGGCAGCTTTAAGTGAAATTAAAAACGATTTGCATAATTATTATATTATAACAAAATTAACTGCTCAATTTGCTTCTCTAAAAATTATTTGTAATAGTAGCAAGTAGCGCTACTTATCTGCAGCATGTTAGACTAACTAATTTAACTTTAGTGCATATAATTTTAATATTTTATTGTATGATGCATTTAGTTGAAATAAAAATAATGTAAAAATGTAGTTGTTTTATTTTTCTGTATAAATAGTAGCTATAGACAAAGCATATGCCAAATGTTAGTCTACAGCGGCGGAGAGGGCATCGTTAACAGGCTTATTAACAAGCTTCCTGTAGATTTTCACATTCCAGGATATCAGTTTTGCGGTCCGGGTACAAAGCTAAAAAAAAGATTGCTAAGAGGCGATCAAGGCGTCAACCCTCTAGATTCATACTGTAAAGCGCACGACATTGCATATTCTGAGAACAATAGTATAACAGAAAGGCATAAGGCGGATAAGATGTTAGAAGAAGCGGCGTGGAGTCGTTTCAAGAACAAGGGCACGCCTTTTGCAGAAGAAGCTGCTGCTTGGGCAGTAACAACAGCCATGAAAGTAAAACAAAAATTAGGTTTAGGAATGAAAACCGCACAGCACAAACGTACAACTTTCATTGCCGGATACATAAATAAAATTAGAACAGCAATTCGGAGTAACAGCAAGAAGGCTGGGGCGGCAGGAAAGCATGTTAGCGAGGGGCAACTAATTAAAGATTCTTTAACAGCAGCTAAAAAAGCTATTAAATCTATAGGAGGCAAGAAAAATATTAAAATACCCCGGGTAATACCGATTCCTACAGCTGCAAAAGAAGGCGGTATTTTACCTTTGATACCCATATTCGCCGGACTTTCAGCACTTGGGAGTCTTGCTGGAGGCGCTGCTGGCATTGCTAAAGATGTACGAGATGGTCAGCATAATAGAATAATGGAAGTTATAGCACGAAACAAGAAAGGTGAAGCGCTCTATTTGAAGCCGTATAAAAAGGGTGGAAGTGCGCTGCATATTAAGCGAAAATCCCAGAATGCAAACAACAACAACAGCAAACGCCGCCGAAAAAACTAGGTAGTTTGCCTCGAAGAGCTTTAACCAACATTGATTTGCAAGAGTATGGAAAAGACATTCCAAGTTTTCGCGGAGTATTTATGCGCACCTCATTACCATCAAAGACGCTGAGCAAAGAGGGAGGAATTGTCAATTTGGATGATAATAGGGGCCCAGGAACGCATTGGGTGGCATATAAAAAAGATGGCAAGCGGGTTCTATACTATGATCCATTTGGAGATTTAAGGCCGCCAATGGAGTTGGTTAAGTATTTTCGAGGTTGTAAAATATTTTATAATTACGATCAAGAGCAGCAGTATAATACAGTCATCTGCGGCCATTTATATTTAAAGTTTTTGTGTACAAAAGAAACGACTCGATAGTGGTTTAATTAGTCATTCGACATAATTCGGACGTTCAATATAGAAGGCAAGGGAAATATTATCTCGACAGGAGATATACTCCCTCCGATAAAATTAGATTCAAATTATACATATTCATTGGGTTTGGTTAACTTATACACTTGCAATACGGTGCGCAACATTTTCAGCGGAAATAATAAACTTTATTATGACGGCGATAAGGAGATAACAATAGAAAACGGAAGTTACGAACTGGATGAAATAGCCGATTATATAAAAGCAAAAATTAGTGATAACCGTGATGAAGCTGAAGCAGCTTTTAAATTGAAAGCCAATAACAATACATTAAAGTGCGAAATTGAATCTATATATGATATAGATTTTAGTAAATCGGGCAGTTTCGGCCGAATGCTAGGATTTGGTAGGAGTGTCTTACCTGCAAATACGAAACATGCTCCCCACGAAGACGTAGATATAATTTCGACGCCTAATATTTTTATAGATGCAAATATTACAAGTGGAGCATACCGAAACAATACGCTGTGTCGCAGTATTTTCGAATTTGGCATCAGCGTACCTCCAGCCTATTTTCTAGAAAAAGGGATTTCACATGTAATCTACTTTCCAGTAAATGTTAGCGAAATTAGTAATATAAGCCTAAGGTTTGTAGATTATCGCGGCAATTTAATAAATCTTTCTGACAACACATTCAGCAATGTTCGATTAGAACTTATACGGGAGTAAAGAAAATGGGCGTAGATTTTATCTATAAAAGGGTGTATTCATACAAACCGCAATTCAGTCAGAAACAGCCTTGCCAAGATGCAAACACCGCTGACATAACAGCAGCAACAACAACAACAGACCCATTGACAGATAGTGACGATCGTTTTCTCCAATCGCTGGGTTACACGGTATTATCAAAACAAAGTCGACAGAATCGCAGTCAAAACCGTCTCCGACACCGACGTAGCCTATTTTCAAAGTCGCGCAAATAACATTTTTTATTAATATGACGACCCCGATGAGAAAAAGAAAAACTATGAATTTAGACACTAAAAAGGAAAAAATTAACTTAAAACAGTCCAATTATAACGACATAGATAAGTTGAGTATTTTTAGGCGGTCCTATTACGACGCTTCAATTGCTAAAGAGGATTATCATACATATTTGCCTTTTACCTTGAATGCAAATCATTCGGACGCAATAAGAATTGAAATTCAGAGTTCCGATATAATAACGTCCATTTATGACAGTTACATCAGTATTAAAGGTACATATAGGCCAACAACTGCAGGAAAGCAGTTTATCATTGTTAATAATGCGGCATATTTTTTCTTCTCTGAAATGCAATTGATCTTGGGCAGCAATCAGGTTATAGATATTTGTAGGCAGCCTGGAATAACGAGTGCAATTAAAAGCTTAGCATCGCATGTCAAAGATGATTTGGCGCTAAGTTGCACTAGCTGGGACAAAACAGCCAACGGCGGTCAGCAAGTTTTTGCAGACGGGCGCTTTTCGTGCATCCTGCCATTGAGTACAATTTTCGGCTTTGCTGAAGATTATAGAAAAGCTATAGTAAATATGAGATCTGAACTTGTATTAATACGTTCAAAGAATGATCTTAATTGTTATAAAAGCGATTTGGGAGATAACGGAACCGATGTTGATTTTACGATAACCAAAGTTTCGTGGGAAGTGCCGCATTATTACATTAGGTGATGAGTTAAAACTTAATCTAATGAATGAGCTAAGAATAAATCCGTCTATTGTGATGGAATTTAGGCAATGGAAATTACACAAATTGCCGGCATTTAATAATGCTAAATCGCAAGTATGGCGAATAAAGAATTCGAATGAATTAGAAAAACCTCGGTGGTTGCTAATAGCGTTGCAGAAGGATAACGCGAATGTTAGAAGCGGAAATCCGACCGGCTTTATACATTCAAGCGTGACCGATCTAAAAGTGTATCTCAATTCTCAAGTGTTTCCCTATCAACGAATGCATCTCGATTTTGATAGCAATGATTACGTGCCGGCATTTCTAAATTACAGTCGTTTCCGCGAAAAGTACTATGGAAAAGAGCCCAATAAGTGTTTGTTTAATTACAGCGACTACAAAACTTGCCCAATCTTCGTAATAGATTGTTCTAGACAGCAAGAACCTTTGCAAGATTCCACCGTAGATATAAGGCTAGAATTTGAATCTTCACAAAACTTTCCTGCCACACTTAAAGCTTATTGTTTAATTTTGCACGACGCCATGTTAGAATACGATCCGTTTACTGAAGATGTTACGAGATACATTCACACATCCTACTAACTATAAATTTGCGTTATTTTAAAATTCGAATCAGAACCATGAAAATCGTTAAACAGAAATTGTCTTTGCCAATTCTAGATCTTAATGTCTATGATCCTCGTTGTTCCGGAACCCCGAAACATGGCGATCTATTTCCAGCATCAATTCGCTGCATGATTTGTGGCAGTAGAGGGAAGTGGATGGTTCTGGAACCTCCCCCCACCACTTGACCTTGAGTTCAAGGCAAGGCCACGTTCAAGCCCAAGGTCACATGCAAGGCGAGGCCACGTGCAAGCCCAAGGTCATGTTCGAAGCGAGGCCACGTTCGGAGCGAGGCCACCGACAGTAACCTTGAAGAATGAGTATAACAGGAGATGTAGTTTGTGTTCAGTAGTGTATCGTGTGCTGTACCAGCAAAAACAATGGAGCAAGTTCAAAAGGTTGGTGAAACTGTGAAGCAGCGAGTGACAAACAAAAACGTGAAACTGTCATATCCAGTATTGTTAAACGCAACAACTTATCCGCTGAATAAGTCAAGAAATAAAACTGTGAGTTTGGGCTTGACCTGTTATGGATCGTTTGTGCCAGCAGTGGTAATTAGTGGGATTAACAAAGATTTTATACTGTTAGACGAAGGAGAGTGGCAGCTCTTTGTTGCAAATAAAGATGTGATAAATAGGCACTTTAACTATGAAGATGGAGAGCCGAAACCGGTGGATATAAGTCCTGGCAAAAGAATATATTTCCAAAAAATCGGAAACAAAAAAGTGATAGCGCTGCAGGAACGTAAGCGATCCCAAGTTTATCTCGGAAACAAGTCTGTAGCAGAATTGTGGGATTTGTTGTCGTTGCTGCAATCTAAAGCTGAACTAGTAAAAAGTCAGATGTTTGAACAATTTTACAGCAGTGTAATCGAAGGTGTTTGGAGGTTACCCGGCGACTTTAAAAGGAGTATCGAGGATGCGTTACCGCCAATAAAATCGGAAAATGTATACTGCATGCATGAAATGCTAAAGTTTGCTTCGGACATCATTACATATGATATTGCATTCAAAAAATACGCACAACAGCAATAAGTGTTTATCATGTACTTATAGCGATGTAATAAAAAAATTAAAAGAGTTAAAACATTTATTATTCAAATAACTTACTGACTAACTTAGAAACTAACCTAACCTAACAACTTAAAACTACTCCTCCACATCTCTCCCATAGTTCGATTCACCACCACTGTCACCATCTTCCATACCTTCGCCACCGCCGGCGTCGTCATCTTCTTCCCCAGACCAACCCTCGGTGGAGACGTCGAAAATGCTATCTCCAACGGAAGATGGCGACATGGCGTCAGATACGTGATCCATACCGTTAAGCCTTGGATCGTTTGGACTCCATATCAGACTGACGTCATCAGGTATGGACAGCCCATCCGATCCCAGACTCGACGGTGTGGACGACCTGTCCGACGGCATGTTTTCATCAGGCTGGTCTATGTTGACCGAGTCCACATACTCATTCAACACCCTAGACGTGATGTCATCTAGTTCTGGGATGTTGAATGTTCCAATGTCTTCACCATCCGACAACCATACGTGCTCCTCCGCGTAATGGAAGAAGACGCAATTGTCGGTTGGGTTGACTCGATTGCGGAGTCGGTCAATCAAGGGGTGGGGTAGCTCTGGAATCCAGCGGTAGGTAGTAAGAGGGTCCCACACCAACTCATGGGTGAGATTTACTACCTCCTCATTAGGGGCGAAGTAGATGTGGTTTGTATGGAAGAAACACACGAATCGCATACTATGTAAAAAATCAGATTAGAGAGGTTATATTTACAACTGGTAACATACCTGTAATGCAACGATGATGTGGGATGTGGGACTGTGGTGGGATGGTGTGGGCAGCCTCACTATAGCTGTAGAAAGACATGTAATTTCTCAAAGGAGCTAATCAAGTTTTACTTACATAAACCACCCACAGCAAATTCTCGTCTGGTTTAATCTGAAACATTTTTCAGATTAATAAACGTCGGAGATATGAGCGTTTAAATTTTAAAATGTAGTATATGACAGTAGCCACACAATGCAAAAAACCATATCTAAATATCTTAATAAATATAGAAGATACAAGCATTTTAAGACACCATTAGAAAAATGTTAGAAATGTTTAAAATGTAGTATATGACAGTAGCAATACAATGCAAAAAACGGCATTTAAATATCTTAATAAATATAGAAGATACAAGCATTTTAAGACACCATTAGAAAAATGTTAGAAATGTTTAAAATGTAGTACATGACGGTAGGAACCCAATGCATAAAACGGCGAAGATATATCTCAATAGACAACGGAGATATGAGCATTTTAAGATTACATTAGAAAAGTATTAGAAAAAAAGAACTTTCGTGTGCGACATTTTGCCGTTGTTTTTGAGAAATTTTTCTTTTACTGAGTCCAAACGCATTTTCAAAGTACAGATATGGACATATAAGATAAAAACATATATATTTACAAAGACATTTTCAAAGTACAGATATGGACATATAAGATAAAAACAGATATTTAGAACAATATCTTACCTGAAGTATAGTTGCGGTGGATTGGAGGTACTGTGGTTTCTTCAAGCAATTCTCGATGTTTATATATCCAGTTCCCCCCGACTACGTATTGAGGGCAGGGAATGTGTAACCAATTTACTTTCCAGAAACTAATTTTACGTATATTTAAGTTGTAATTAGAAATAGAAAAATTTTTCTATCGCCGTTACATTGTATGCTAAAAAAGGAGCATTTTGATACCGCACAACCTACTTTTTAGATAAAATTAGATAGTTATAGTTATTTGGTTGTTCTAATAATCCATCAGCTATTTTTTTTATTATAGCGATAACTTCATAAGCTTCCAATTAGATTAATTAGACAGTCATTTAATAAGCAAGTAGATCTACTACACGTATTCCCTAGGTTTTCTTGGAATAGATGAATAGCAATGCGTTGTATGACGTAAAAAAGTTTGATAGTCATTTAGGTAACTCCAGCGTTTGCCACTAGTTTTAGATTATTAGGCGACAATGGAAACTGATTTCTTATATTTGGAACAACAGGTTTTTTTTTATTTCCCAAGTGTATTTATGCAGAAGTATTAACAATAAGACTCCCTTAAGTGTTGCCGTTTTTCATATAATTTAAAAGGGCGCAGCACATTGTGCTCCTAGATTTTTGCATTAGTGTTAGGAATATTAACCGCATGCATTGTATATCTGTAGGGTTTAGAAGCGATGTGTAAGTTTTCCATTGAAAGTAAAAACCTCGATTTATTGTGGTGATGTTTTGTATGCGTTCGATTTCACGATACTAAACCAGAGTTAAAACAAACACGCCTTATTTTTTAATGTATGCGTAGAGTGTAGCATGCTACCACATTTTTGATTTGACGTTAGAAATAGAGCTGATATAATATCTAAATTTTTAGCGTAGTCAAGCAAAGAATTATTGAAAGCATGTACGTGCAGAAAACAACTTTTTCTTTGTTCCAGTCTTCGCGAATCGAGGTCGCCAAGCCGACACTGTCGCTTGACCAAAACAGCATTCTATATTTGGAAATCCACGTTCACTTTATAAATCCAGATCAACTGAAAGTGACTTTCGAACACGGCATTGAGATTGTGGATAAATAGCTTTTGCAGATGCTATTGTCATTAAAAATATTCCATTATTCAAACAAGGTATATTTCTAAATTAAAAATAGAAAGAAGTATTTGAATGATCATTTGATTATAAACAACAGTTTGTTAATTAAACGGTCTATAAAAGTAAACTCGATTCTTTGTTCCAGACAAGCAAGTTTTGCGATCGCAAAAATGCAGCAGCCGTTTAGTTGGAAACTATATTCCAGTGCATAATTAAACGGTCTATAAAAGTAAACTCGATTCTTTGTTCCAGACAAGCAAGTTTTGCTATCGCAAAAATGCAACAGCCGTTTCGTTGGAAACTATATTCCAGTGCATAATTTAAAATATAATTATGCTGACCTCACAATAATGTCAGCTTTTGAAACCATTGCTTCGGTTGGAGATGAATAACTTTTGCAGGCGTAAATTTGATTAAACCTATTCCATTGTTCAAAGCAGATACATATTTAAATTAAAAAATAGAACAGAGTATTCTCGAAAGCATTTAACTATATTGTAAAATTGGTAAACATTTAAAAAATATGGTTTGTAAAGCAGTGAAAGTTTCCCATACAGTATGCATTTAAATTCTCAATTTTAAATAGGTTTAATTGCATGTGACCCAGTATAGATTGCTAGATTACACTTATATGTTTTTGATAAATAAACAATTGTTTTCATGGTTGAAACTGAAACCTCGTGTTTTTATTTATCTGAATACAAATTCTAATATTAATTCAGTTAGTTAAGCCTATCACATGACCAACACTGCAGTATTTTATTAAGCTTTAATAATTAATATAGGAAATAAATATTTCTCATATACAGTATGCATTTTAAACTGCCAATTTTAAATAGATTTGATTTGCATGTTTTTTGATAAATAAAATTTTGTCTTTCATGTTTGAAACCTCACATTTTATTAATGTGAATACAAATTCACCTATCAAGCGACCAACGCTGCAGTATTTTTAATAAGCGCTAGTTATTAATAGGATATAAATATTTGCAACAGTGGCATAAAATTTGATTTTTAAACATTTCAACATGTTAGAACAACAAATAGCTGGTGTAGTAGTTTCATACTTTATATTATCTACGCAAACTGTCTGGAAAAATGTGTTTCAATGTTAACTTGAATTGCCGTCTGTAAAAATGTAGGCAACGAACTTAAAGATATTTCAAGGCTAACTTCCTTTGTGTGAGCCGAGGTAAGAAAAATGTAGATTGCAACGAACTCAATTTCAACTGGTTTGCGTGCGAAAGTCATCCTTCGCATGCAGTATAAATACACCTAGCTGAGGTGGGGGGCAACCATTATCTTGTGTTTACCATGGCTAGCAACAGCGTTTGCCCGATTTGCCAGGGTGCGGTTTTACCGAAAAAATTTTCAAAATTTAATAGGCTCAGTTTGAAAAAAACGGGTGCAGTTAAACTTTGCGCCTGCACGGAACCAAGCGGTTCCGTACAGATATCGCCGCAAGCAACCATAAAAGTTTTAAGTGACGTACTCGTTGCACCTGCTTTCGAAACCATATCTCAAAGTAGTAGTCAAGGTTCTAGCAAAATTTTAAAATCAGCTTTAAAGAAAAGTGTGAAAAAAAAAAGTCCTGGAAAATTTAATTTGGCGAAATATGTCAAGTGTATGAATGAGGAGACTGATGTTCCTGTGGCAAAAATCCAAAATATGTTACATGAGTCTTCTCATTTATCGCAAACGGAAATGTTTATGGAAACGTTCGATTTTGACGACATTCCATTGGAAAAGGTGGCTTCCGGCGACGGTGCGGCGCAAGAGTTTAGAGCCCTTGTAGATGGTTTGGAGATCGACTCCGGCTCAAGTCGACCGACCAGTCGAATTTCGAAGCAGCCAACAATCCAACCTTCGGAAAATGTGACCGCAGTACCGTCTGTAATTGTGCAGTCTCCGGTTTCGGGCAATGCAGTCGTCATGTCGTCAGCCACTGGGAGTAACGTAGTCGACACTGTGGTGTCGATTACGTCTACCCCGCAGGAGGAAGACATTGATGACATGTCGCCATCCCAGTGTGCCGAACGTGAATACGTGTCTAATCGTAATGCAATAGATGCTAAAGCAGCCGATCTTCGCAGCGGTGAGCATTACATAAGGTATATTAGATATTAGATATTAGATATTAGATATTATTTTTCTACCCATATATGTTATTTAACATTGAAGGTGTTCAGAACGTGCTTTTCCCAGTTTAATAGCTTATATTGTTATTAGCTCCCTAGAAATTCGAGCCGCCAGGCTAGAAGCGACGATGCACGATGAGTACCTAAAAAGCATAGCTGCTTTACCTAAGATCCGCCACGGCCACAGCGCAACTAACATGGACATCTTTAAGAATGCTGCGTTAGCAAGGCTAGAGCTAATCCAAGATCTGTTAGCTGTGGAGGGTGCGATTCGTGCAAGACGTCAGGAGCTCGATAAAAAGGCTAAGTAACGAGTAGATAATCGTTTAACATATCATACACCCCTAACACAAATAACCTCCCCCCCTATCCTCTCCAGGGTGTCCAAAGCGAATCCTCCCCGTGGTGACACCTGGGTATTCCGTTCGAGGTTTAATTTGTTAATCAGTGTTAATAAAGGTGTTCTTTTCGTTTGTGGATAGTAAGCCTCGAGCTGGGTAGCTAATCGCGCAATTAGTATATTAACCGATTGCGCGAGACTAATTTGCCATTATGTTCAGGTGCACTGCTTGTGGAAAGTCCTTCACCAGAGCTGACAATTTGTTTCGCCATCGAAGAGATAGCTGTCGCCACGAGGTTGGCCACCCATCGACGAGTGGTAAGTGGAAACGTGTTGATTGCTGCTGATTATATCAATTGTGCGTTTTCTAAAGGTGACGCTATGGAGGCTTCGGTAGCAGCTGGTGAGGGACCATCGGCGAGTAAACGCCCAAGACTTAATGACTCCAGCGGTGGTGAGTGTGTCTCTATTGTAGTGTTTCATGTTTTCTAACGTTTTTTTAACAGAACAGCTTCCCAGGACGCACTACTGCGACGTGTGTGATGAAAATGTTCCTCGGACTTGTTTCGTTGGACACCTGAGGAGCAATCGTCACACGAGGCGGTGTGATGTCGTCCACCTGGGGAAAGGAGTGGTGGCCCTTCCAAGCGCCTTCAAGTCCCGTGTTGCCAGCTACAGGGTGTCCACGGAAAATTATCATATAAGCGTTGTAGAATATATGACCGAATTGAAAGACAAAATTATAGGTCTTATAGAAGGTCAATTGACCAAATTAAACAGTATAAAATTCAATTTCGAACTTTTCGGGTATTTTATTTTGGAGACTCAAGATGTACAAGACGTAAAAAGTTTTAATACGACCAACGAGGTGGTCACTCGCGGTACAGACTTGAACGAATTATATGATAATTTAACGGGGATATTGGACCAGAAGGTGTCCGAATTTGAGGAACGCGATTCAGGTGTGTATTACAACTGTAATTCTTGTTAATGTTACTAACCGCAAAATGTTTACAGGGTGGATCTTGAAGCAGTTGCTGTACCTAGAATTAAATATAAATAAATTCAATCCGTTTCGGGCGTCTTCGTATATCCCGCTCCCGAAGAAGATTCAGTCCAAGAAAGCGATCGTGAACGTCCAAAACGTCGATGACGAGCGTTGTTTCGGGTGGGCGGTAACCTCGGCCATCTGCGAACCGGATGGACTGTCTAATCGAACGAGTTCGTATCCAGATTGCAACGAGTTTTTAAATTTTAAGGACATTGAATTCCCTGTTAGATTGCGCGATATTTCTAAATTTGAAAAAAATAACCCTCAACTTTCTATAAATGTATACGCGTTGGAAAAGACTTTTCAAAACGATATTACCATATATGAAGTTGTGGGACCTCTGTACTATTCGCCACGTATAAAAAACGGACATATAAATTTGTTGCTTCTAACAGACGGCGAAGGTAATAACCACTACTGTTGGATCACCAATTTGTCTAGGTTAGTTTCGCGGCAAATAACGGCTAGGGAAAATGCAAAACATTTTTGTAATGGTTGTCTAAATTACTTTCGCACCGATGCCCATCTGGAGAACCATAAGCTTTTTGACTGTAATCATGTGTGCACAAAGTTGCCTACGACAGAGCCGATCACGGATAAGTGTGGGGAGGTGAGGCCCCAGAACATTCTTAAATTTGATAATTATCATAAGCAATTGAAACTGCCCTATGTTTGCTACGCAGATTTCGAGACGGTTTTATTACCTGTCGATGGTGGGGATCAGGAGCCGGATCGCGAAAGACCATATACGATCAAAACGTGCGAGCACAAACCGTATTCTTTCGCGTATTATTTGAAATGTTCTTTTGATGATACTCTATCCAAATTCGAAATTTATAGGGGCGAGGATGCTGTGGACGTGTTTGTTGAGCGTCTAGACAGAGACGTTCGCGCCTTATATTCCAACAGTTTAAAGCATGTTGTACCCCTCAAGCCTCTGGTTCCGCAAGAAATTCAAAATTTTAAGGATGCTGCTTCATGTCATATTTGCAATCGTCCTTTTGGAGAGGGGGACGTAAAGGTTCGCGATCACGACCATTTGACTGGAGAATATCGGGGAGCTGCCCATTCCAATTGCAATCTGAATTATAAACTTCCAAATTTTATTCCCGTATTTTTTCACAATTTAAATTACGATTCCCACCTTTTTGTCAAACAGTTAGCTCAAAATAACGAGGAGCTTGATGTCATTCCGGAAAATAAGGAAAAATATATTTCATTTGGTAAACGTCTTTGGGTAGATGAAGTCGTTGTTGACGGAAAACGAAAAAACGTTTATATGCAAATTCGATTTTTAGATAGTTACAGATTTTTAAGTGCTTCTTTAGCATCGCTGGCCGCCACATTATCAGATGATCAGTGTGTTGAAATTCATAAGCAATTCGGACATGACATCAAATTCGAACTGATGAGACAGAAAGGTGTGTTTCCCTATTCGTATCTGGATTCATTTACAAAATTAGACGAGCCGGCGTTGCCCACAATCGCCCAGTTTTATGATCATTTAACCGAGACGCATATTACTGAGGTCGATTACGAGCGCGCCGTTAAGGTCTGGAAAACTTTCGAATGTCAAACGTTGGGCGACTATTCCGATGTTTACCTCAAATGTGACGTGTTTATATTGGCAGACGTTTTCGAAAACTTTCGAAATTTTTATTTGAATCAATATAATTTAGATCCGGCGCAGTACTTCACCGCCCCCGGTTTAAGTTGGGACGCCATGTTAAAATATACGGGGGTTGAGTTGGAGCTGTTGACGGATATGGATATGTTTCACTTTTTTAGAAAGGGTATTCGTGGAGGAGTCAGTACTTGTGTCGGGCGAAAGGCTATTGCCAACAATAAATTTGCGGGTAACTATGACGCTTTAAAACCCACTTCTTTTATTGTTCATTTAGATTCCACGAATTTGTATGGACATAGTATGAGACAGTTTCTACCGCAAGGTGGTTTTGTTTGGTTGACTGACGACGAAATTGATAGTTTTGACGTATTTCAAATTTTGGACGACTCAGATACTGGGTACGTGTTGGAAGTTGACTTGCGGTACCCCGAAAATTTACATGACGATCACAATGACTTCCCCTTTTGCTCCGAGCTATTGGTGCCTCCACAGGGAAAATTTAAAAATGCAAAATTAATTCCAAATTTGTATGACAAACACAATTATATTATTCACTACAGAAATTTGAGGCAATGCTTAGAGGCTGGTTTGATTTTGGTTAAAACACATAAAATACTTAAGTTTAGACAATCTCCTTGGCTCAGATCCTACATCGATTTAAACACAAATTTACGTAACAAGTCTGACAATGAATTTCATCGAAATTCATTCAAACTAGCTAACAATAGCGTCTTTGGTAAAACCATGGAAAACGTGGACAAAAGGGTTCTTGTAAAGTTAATTAGTCATTGGGAGAAAATTGGTAATAGAATGGGGGCAGAAGCTTTGATATCGAAACCTAACTTTAAAGATAGAATTCGGTTTGGGGAAAATTTAATAGCAGTGGAAATGAACAGAACATCGGTTTTATATAACAAACCCATTTATGTTGGTTTCTCAGTTTTAGATCTTTCGAAAACGGTAATGTACGACTTTTATTACAAATTTTTGAAGCATAAATACGGCCGTAATGTGTCTCTACTGTATACAGACACGGATTCTTACATTTTGGAAATTTTTACTGAAAATTTTTACGCGGACATGCAAGAGCACCTTGATCTCTTTGATACATCAAATTACAAGAATGGTCTGCACGGAATTTCGAGAACCAAGTCCGTTGTTGGCAAATTTAAGGATGAGTACGCGGGGGTGGCTGTGTGTAGCTATTACGGGGTCGGTGCAAAAACATACTGTGTAAACGCTGTTGGTAAAGAAGCCAAAAAGGCGAAGGGAGTTAGAAAGAGTGCTGTTCGGAATCACCTCACCACCGAAATTTATAAATCTGTAGTCGAAAACAAGAGGGAAGTTGTATTTTGTCAGATGTATGTGTTTCGTTCCCGTTTACACACTATGTACACCGAATTAATGAATAAGGTTGCGCTTTCTTCGCGAGATAATAAACGCTTTCTTATTCCTAATACTACCAAAACCTTAGCGTGGGGTCACCGTGACATAGATGATTACAGTCGTCTAGACAACTTGCTGCGCATTGCCGAAACGATGGTGTAGCAATATGTTCGCGGAACAGTATTCGTTATTACTTAACAGCAGAGGTCCTACACGGCTTTCTTGTACTTTGTAGGTTTAGTTATTGTATATAGCAATTATAGTATAGGTTAAGAACACTAGCTTGTATAATAGAGGTAGTAAGTTAAATTTTACAAAAAATCTGATTGTTTGGGTCCGCATTATTAAGTATATTTGTTATTTAACACTGTAGTCACTCATGTTCAGCATTTACAATAATAAATTACTGTAAAACATAAAAAGTTTTTATTTAAAGAAAATAAATGGAGGTAAAACAAAAAAAGTGTTTTATTGAAAGAGTTCTATAGAATCATAATAAGTTATACAACATTGTTTTTGGATATCCAGGAATTGTGACGATTATCGAATCCCAACCACTTTACGTAAAGCTGATTACCCTTAATCTTCAACACCTTTTCTACCAGGTATACGTCAGAGTGTTTGGTTTTCTGTAATTCGTGCTCGTAAAATCCACCTTTGATTTCTTGCCCTTCCTGATCGGTGAGTCTGTAGGTGGTAGGATTTGTAAGTCGCACTGTGGCTATTTTGAATATTTCGTTGCTCCAGCTGGGTGTGTAGCCTTTGCTAAATATCGAGCGATATTTACTAATGCGTACAGAATCTCCTTTATGAAACTTTTGAGGTGTCGGATCTACAGTTTTTGTGTGGCTGTACACGGTGTGTAACAGACGTTTGGCATTTTTAAGATTAACTTCAGCCGGCCTCATACCTGTTGTGCTATGCCTGGTTGTGTTATATTTGCTTAAAAGTTGGGGCAGAATGTCCAACCATTTGTAGGACCCTTGCAAACTAAACTGCTTCCACATCATGTTCTTAAGGGTGCGGTTACATCTTTCTATGATGCTGCTTTTCATAGTTGAATACGTGCTGTAATGATTTATCTTGTAACGTCGCATCAATGCTTGAAAATCGCTGTTATAAAATTCTTTTCCCAAATCGGTTTGTACGTTTTTTGGAGATACCTTCATATTAGCAAGAACTTTTCGCATAGCTGCTGCTACATCTTTTCCCGTTTTCCGTTTTACCGGGAGAGCCCACAAGTATTTAGAAAACGCATTAATAACAGCTAAAATGTATCGATAACCTTTATTGCTTCGTGCATATGGTTGCATCTCCACCAAATCCGCTTGTAGTAAATCATGCAATCCTTTGAGAATCACCCGTCGTCTCTTGAAATTTCTTCGCGCTGGTTTGTGAAGTTCTGCAACTAGATCCTCCTTAGGACTCATTGCCGAATGTTGCTGTATCGACTGCTATGGGACATTTAAGCAGCAGTTGCACGTATAACTTAGTGTTTATGGATTCGAATTTCAGTTTATCTCCTCGCCGCAATGTCTTACCGACAAGCGTGTCGTGTTTGATGCCGTTGATGTGTGATACTACCAAAGGTCCGTTGACTTGAACACTTATGATCTCACCGATCGTTAAAGGAAAAATGTACTCATTATTACCGAAAATTTTGGAATATCCGCTTTCATCATAACCACGCCCCACTAGCAGCAGTGGTACCTCTATATGGAGTCGGTTTACATTTTCAACTTTCATAAAGATATGTTTGCGATGAGAACCGTAGCGCGCGCTATGGTAGTGGCGTCCAAATTTGTCTATGGGCATTACTCTATCGTCTAACACCTTCTGATCGTAATTCAATAGGTCCTCTGCTTTTGTACTCGTCTTAGTGAATTATTTTTGCTTCTCGTAGAGCTTGGGTGATGCTTACGATTTCGTTGGAATGGCCGGTGTGCCCCGCTACCTGAGAGGCTAGTAATATGCGCAGACGATCCACTAATGAATTTGGATCTTTCCAAGGAACAAATTCCACTTTTTTATTGGTTACTGTTAATAACCCCCTTCCGGTACGCTGCACTCTCGATGCGGCTCTGGTAGGTTGTCTAATGCCGGAGGAGGTAGCCAGGGGGCGTACTATTTTCATATATTTTGAGCCGGCGTTACCGCTTATCCCTTGGGTTGGATCGTAGTTCTTACGATTTGCGGCGGACCGGTTCACTATGTCATAGTAATTTTCATGGTCTTTTTTTGTATAAATTATCGGTTTCTTTAAGAACATTAATTCGTAAAAGCCGGGGGTGCCTTTGTATACTATTCTATTTCCGTGATCTGTAATAACCATGTCCTGACCCTCAAAAGTAAGCTGTTTATTTCCAATTGCAAATTTATCAGTGTCTATGTCCCATCGAACTCCATAATGGAGATCGTACTTGCTCTCTGTATCTCGTATCATTCCCTCGATATATTTTCTAGCTAACCCTGAGAACTGTTCCAGGTATTCCCCTAGAACTTCCGGTTCCATCATTTGTCGCACGGTTTCCCTAGCCTCTGCTACCGAAGTTTCAATTGCCGCTTCTTCTTGAGCCTCCACCTGTTGCTCCTCATCCGGTAAACTCTCATACAATACTTCTCTGTCAAGAAATCTAGGTGTGGATGTTACCAACGCTGAAGTCGATGGTCCGGGAATGGCAATGTCGGGGGTTGACGCTCGTACGGGGGTTTTACCATTTCTCGGACGGGGTAGGATAGATGGTGTGGACACTCGTCGTTTGATGGTTCTCAGCATAGGTCCTACTTCTTGCTGTATTGTTTGACCACCTTCTTGCTTGATGGATGTTAGCAATTCCGTGAGTGGTTGGGAAATTGGTTTAAATTGCTCCGCAAGAGCCGTCTGAGATTCGGCGATATCTGCTTTTAAAGTTTCATATTTCCGCCTGACAGCCTTTCTAGCTTTAATAAGATCGCTTACTAACCGTTTGTCCATGTTGCTATTACTGTCGTTGTTCGTAGACTAATAATTTGTACAGCAGTGGTCCATGCCTATATAGTGAAATAACTGTCAAACCCTTTTCTATAACGACCGGCGTTGATTTCGCTTTCTTTGTCGACAACTAAAAATCCATGATCTTTGATCCAACAGTGGGAACATAAGTTTTTAAACTTTTCGAATGACATGTCTGTGTTTACATGATCATCGTAAATGTGTTTAAGATTGGTGTGGTCTTGCCGGAATACGATTATGATATTCGCATTATCTCGTACCAGTTGTTTCGGGATTGATGAGTAAGTCTGACAGAGGTAAAAACAATCTATATTTCGATGACGTCCGAAACTAAAATAATCTCTAATTATGCTTTGAGTGTCGCATGCCACATCATCAAACACAATAACAGAATTTTCTTTCGCCTCGTGTGGTTTGATAACCTCACACCCCTCGCTGAATTCGTAGAATCCGATTTCTTTTAGTGACTTCAGAAGTATCTTCAGAAATTTGTATTTAGGTTGGTCAAGGGTTTTGGAATACAAATACAAGTTGTGAAACCGCACCCCATTGCGGTGCACCAAAAGACTGATCATCGCATTGGTTTTCCCAGAGCCGGAAGGACCAATGATCAACCCCCTTTTACATCCTACACCCAGTAAAGTGCCGTGTCGTCTGAACCTCTGTGACATGGAATTTACTGTATGATTTACTACCGGCAGCGAACATTTTTGTTTCACAAGTTTGACGTTCTTCATCGTTTTCGGACGGGGGCGAACTAGCTTCTAACCGCGCTGTGCTAAGTATATATCTACCCCTTTGAGCTTCACATCGTCAGTCGCTCTTCGACGAGCGTTTCTTTAAGATGAGTTATACTAGACGTAAAACTCGTAGTCGTCGTCGAATCGTAAGACGGAAAGGTCGCGGTTTGTTGAACACCCTTATTGACAAGTTGCCTTTCGAATTACATATACCAGGTTACAAGTTTTGCGGACCTGGCACTCGTTTAAACAAACGACTTTCTCGAGGTGATCGAGGAAGAAACCCTCTGGACGAGGCTTGCAAGCAACACGACATCGCATACTCACAATCCAGCAATCTTTCGACACGTCACGCGGCGGATAAAGTTCTTGCACAGAAAGCTTGGGAACGCGTTAAAGCAAAAGACTCTACTCTTGGAGAAAGAGCGGCAGCTCTTGCTGTTACAGGGATTATGAAAGGGAAAACCAAACTCGGCATGGGAGTCTCCCGGAAACGGAAGCGTACAGAACCCATTGCTGCTATGGGAACACCCCGGAAACGAAGACGTACACTACCTATTGCCGCGCAAAAATTTGGTACGGGGGTATCTAGAAAACGGAAGCGTACACTACCCACTGCTGGTGTGACGGCCCCCCGAAAACGAAGGCGTACATTACCTATTGCCGCACAAAAATTTGGTACGGGAGTATCTAGAAAACGGAAGCGTACACAACCCACTGTTGGTGTGAGAGTCTCCCGGAAACGAAAGCGCGCACTACCTATTGCCGGTATTGCGCAAAAATTTGGTACGGGGGTATCTAGAAAACGGAAGCGTACAAGGTGTAGTAGGCGTAAACGTATTGGAGGGGCGGTCGTTTTTAAATCGCGAAGGAAACGCCGAATTCGTTCTAGAGTAGTACCTGTTCCCAAGAGAGGAGGTATATTGCCGCTTGTACCCATACTTGCTGCATTAGGAGCATTGGGGTCTCTCGGAGGCGGTGCTGCAGCAGTCGCTAAAGCGGTTGGCGACTCAAAGGCTTCTAAAAAGGATCTCCAGGAAAAAGAGCGACATAACAAAGCTATGGAATCCATTGCTCGAGGAAAAGGGCTATATCTACGACCGTATCAGTCAAAAAACTACCGTTGAAGCTACCACGCCGAGCGTTGACGAACATCGATATTGCACAGTACGTTAAACGCTTAGAAATTCCCTATTTTAGGGGGATATTTATGCGAGATGCCCTACCTGACAAAATTCGTCAACGAGAATGTGGTGTTACTAACTTAGACGATGATGTTGGACCTGGCACACATTGGACAGCCTACGTTAAAGCTGATCGATTTGTTCTGTATTTCGATAGCATAGGTCGCTTACAACCTCCTCCCGAATTAGTAAACTACTTTCGTAGCGACGGTAGCAACAACACAATTATGTACAACTCTAATAGATATCAAAAACTCGCATCATACACATGCGGACATTTGTGTCTCAAATTCTTATATAACTTTGGGAAACCGCTTTTGTCGTCAGTTTAAGTGTCGCGCTTCATCATGTCCAGTATATTCACTCTTACGGGAGATTCATCTGTTCTTACTGCAAATTTTGACCCTCCCATTTTCTTAGACGATGGTAGCGAATACGTCTTGGGATTGTTAAGTTTCGAAACCTACTATACTATTCCAAACGTTAGACCTCCCAACAATGAATTTCATCTTGTTGGAGAACCTCCTATTATTATACCGGAGGGAGCATATGAAATTACGGACATTGCTGAATTTTTACATAACCAACTCGATTCTGATGCGGGTGTTAAACAGGTACTGCTACGTGGAAACAACAGCACCTTAAAAACCGAAATAAAGTCCACCGTTCCAATCGACTTTCAAAGCGACAATACTATCCGGGACATGTTAGGCTTTGAGAAAAAAGTTTATGCTGCAGATAGGTGGCACACAGCTGAACATGTTACGAAAATTTTGAACATCAACTCGATTCTTATTCATTGCAACATCTCCGTTGGTTCATATAAAAATGGTAAGCCCGGCCATATCATTCACCAATTCTTCCCCATAGTACCACCCGGGTACAAAATAGTGGAAACCCCTAACCCAGTCATCTATCTACCGATCAGCACGAAACAGATCACTAACTTAACTATTAAAATACTAGACCAATCGGATAATCCTGTCAGTTTTAGTAAGGAGACCGTCACGGTAACATTACATTTAAAGAAACTGTAATGGGTTTTCAATTCACCACTCCGTACCGCCCCTGCTTCACTTCCTATAAGAATCGTCGCCCACACCCTCGTAAGATCAGTAGGGCTTCGTCCGCCACGCAGCTAACTAAAGCAAACAGAGACTTCTTGCGGTCCTTAGGCTTTACAATAGTGTAATGAGTATTTTAAATATTGGAGAGCGAGTCCTCGTCGACACTTCTATCATTAGCAATCAATTGCACACACATCAACCGTATACAAACCGTTTTGACTATAACGATGAAATTCGAATTCCAATTCCCGAAGATATGTCAACTCTTCCCGGCCTGAGCTATCTGTACCTAGAGGGAAAGTTGCGGAAGGAAAACGGTGAAGTTACAACGGCTAAATTCCTTAACAATGGTTTGGCTCACTTATTTAGCGAAATCCGATACGAAATCAATGGCGTCGTTGTCGACTCTGTCACCAAACCTGGTATTACGTCTACTCTTAAGGGATATGTGTCCTACAGTTCCGCTGACGTTAAAAAGCTTCAAAATGCAGGTTGGTTTGCCGCCGGCGATCCTGCCATTACCGATCAGGAAGGTAACTTTAGTGCCTGCATACCGTTGAGAATGCTGTTAGGATTCGCTGAAGATTATGGTAAAGTTATACTTAACATTCGACAAGAACTCGTATTAATTCGCAGCAATACCGATGCCGACGCCGTATTCAGTGCTACCGTAGGGGAGACGGCTAAAGTTACGATTGACAAACTATATTGGAAGGTTCCTCATATCACTCCAGGTCTTGCTCAAGAATTAGCCCTGACCAAATACATCGATAAAAATATTGACACTCAAGTCGCATTTCGCAGCTGGCAGCTTCATATCATACCCGGTGTTCATGCTGTGACTCAACATTCTCACGCTATCGCTACAAGCACAAAATTACAAACCCCCAGATATGTCATCGTAGGGTTTCAATCAGGTCGTTCGGGGCTAATCGCTAAGGACAATGCTAATTTCGATAAAATTGGTCTTACTAATTTCCGAGTTTATCTGAACACCGAACGATTCCCATACGACAATTTACATAACAATTATGCACTCAATCATTACGCAACATTATACGACATGTATTCCAAGTTTCAATCATCTTATTATAGCAAAATCGATGAGCCCTTCTTCTCCCGCCATGACTTTGCAGACAAGGCGCCCATTGTTGTAATCGATTGTTCCCATCAAAAAGACTACCTTCATGCAAACGCTGTCGTTTTTCGTGTTGAATTTGAAACTTCCGCTAACGTGCCAGCCAACACAACTGCGTATTGTCTCGTTCTTCACGATCGGGTTTTTACTTACAACGCATTGTCAAAAGCAGTTAAACAACTGTAATTTCGCAAAACACTTCAGTTGCACCTCGACTTTTAGCGTAACTAGACCATGCTCTCTATACCTAATACGATGAAGATCATTATCGATATTCAAGGTTTTAAGACGTCCGATAAGCACTTTACCCCAAAAGAATTGGCCTCCTACGACGGTACCTCAGTATCTCACCACATTTTTAAACCCCCTTTCGCCCTCCATTCCTTAACACCTCATTTACAACAACAAGCCCACTGGGTAATGACTAATCACCATTGCATCGACTGGAATGAGGGATTTACTCCAGCATACATGTTTCCTGCAATCTTGCGACGTCTTCTGCAAGGTGCCACCGAAGTATATGTGAAAGGTCGAGAAAAGGCAACTTTTCTACGCCGCTTTACTACCATCCCAATCATCGAAGTGGAAGAAAGACCGGCCCTCACCCCATCACAACCCGCTTGTTTATATCATTCCAAACCGATTTGTTATTGCGCTTTATCTAACGTGTATCATATTTATAATCACTACATAATGGAATAAAACAATTTTTTTAATTTTTATTGTGTTTTTATTTGCATACAACATATATACATGTGTTACACACCTACGTACTAGTGGAAAAGCGTTCTACATAAATTGTCTGTCTATGTTCGGCGCACAAGACGTCTCGCAGTACTTCATCCATAGTAAGTATCCTCCGATGGAACCGCAACCTATCCACAGCTTCTCGTTCCCAGCGTCCTTTTCGAGCTTCTCGATACGCATACGTCCACGTATGCAAATTATAAATCTTATTCTTCGAGTCGTCAAACTGCACGCTCTTCTTCATTTTCCTTCCTCTCTATAAAGGCTTTTACTTCACACATATGCCATTTTAGGCCAAGACTATCCATTAAATCTACAAGGAGGCTTTCATTTATGGCTCTGTCTAAGAATAGTTGACCGACAGCAGCACCGTTTTTGTACTGTTTTTCTTTTTTATACAACTCTTCGTCACTGAATCCGGAACGTCCTAACCCATATATGACTTCGCGCGACGCTTCAAAAGCTAAATCCTTTAACGAACTCACTAATCGTTCAACCGCACTAGGTACGTCTCTTGCAGCCGGTCGAGCAGCCTCTCTATAATTCATCCACATGACTACACTGCCAACTGACGACTCAGAGCTTCCACTTCGATGTCGCACTTTACCATAGAACTCGCAAACGTTAACACTTCCACCATACACGCAGTCTTTTCAGAGTTCTCCTCCAGCTGATCCACTACAGACCATACATTTACTAAACAGTCTCCACAAAGGTTTGCTACACCCTTCACTATCTCTTTATAGAAACTCTCAAAGTGTAACGCTTTTAATTGTGCGAATCGCGCTTCCACGAGTTTCTGCAAGCGCCACAGTTCTTCTACAGTTTCGCTAGCTAAACGCACCTCTGACAAGCCCACTTCCTCCAATTTGATTATTTTCCTTGTCTGGATCGCTTCAAATACAATCCTCTTCTTTCCTATTTCCAGAGCTGGCCACTCACCGTCGAGAGAATAGAAGTAGTTGGAAATCACTCCTTGATTTGCAATTAGGGCTGTCCACTCCCATTCATTTAACTGCACCCAGTCATTTTTGGCACCCCGTATTATAATACTTGGGTTAAATTGCGAACTCCAATCAAACCCTACACTCACGTACTTAGAACTTGATTTATTTAATTTGTACGTCCTGCTATTCAGAAGTTCTGGACAGAACAGTGGTTGCGGCTTTCTTGCTTTATTACTCTGAACTACCTCGATAGCTTTCAACAAGGCTTCCATTTCTGCACGACTATCGGATGCTACTACCCTTGCCGACTCTTCTACGCGCCTTTATTTTCACATTTCCAAGGTTATATGTGGTAGGAGGTGACCGTAAACGCGACCTTGAAGTCATGTTTACTGCACTACCTTTTTGGACTCAACAATTATGGGAACCTTGAGTTGAAATTCCACATATAACATATTTGGCTTGACTGCCCAAAATTTTAGCATATCACCCTTTTTTAATGTCTTCCCGATCATTTCGTGTAATTTATATGATCCCAACCTGTTGATATAAATTTCGGTATTTTCGGGATAAAGTAAGACTTTTGTTATTTCAGCTTCACGGAAGGGAATAGTATATTCGATGTCACCATGCGCTAGGATGTACCATCTATCATCATTGACGGCAATAGATACTAGTTGTAAATCTCGTTCATAATATAAAGGCTCGCTTAGCTCTTCAACCACAAACACCTGCGGGTGTGACGTGGAATTCGCATGCATATGTTTGCCAAATTTATCGATAGGCATTACTCAAGCGTCGAACTAGATATGAATACCGAAAGCATGGGCTTCTACTTATAAAATATCAATAATCATAGACGTCGCTAGGAGTGTAATAAAAAACACAGACCCCTTTATATACATATATTTAATTAAGCCAACAATAAGTAATATACACTACATCCCCATCTGCTAGCCGAGCGAGAAAGCGCTGGATGGGGACCTCTACATGCCGCCGCCACCACAGGAATGGGTCACCCTCGTATGTGGTGGGTAGCGTCCTCAGGAGGGTCGACTGCCATAGGCGCTCGCTTCCAAGACTCATGGAATAGTCTATTGTTACGGCAGCCTGGAGTTGACGAGCTGATGGAGGTCGCGGTTCGGAGGTGATGAAGTATTCAAACTCCTTGTAAAATGTGGGAGCATCTTCAAAGAGCGCATCAACAACAATATCAGGCATGATGACTGGTAGCCGTGGTGGAAAAACGTTACGCTTTATATGTGAATCTCAAGGTAAGACCCTTGACCTTCTACGTTCCCATCCTTGACTACGCTCCTATATTAAGTTGCCTGTTTTCTGTAACAGTCATCATAATCCTCCAGCACCTACCATAATCATCAAGCAGCTATGACGACTAACTTTAAGAATGCAGAACAATTTTACCGTCATTTTCGTCGGTTTTTGGCTAGTTGCCCTCCAGCATCCTCTCAACGGTCTCTCCAGGCAGTGGTCACAATGGAGTACGCCTTGAACCTACAAGGAGAGACCCTAGCGGAGACGACCACCTTACGGACGTGGCCTGCAGTCTTCGACGGATCGTCAGCTGTGTGGTGGCAGACCAACATCTTCAAGCCAGTGGACCGGTACCTAGGCCTACTGGAGGATGGGGAAGTTACATATATAACATATACTTGGAAATAAATATATTTAGAAATATTTCTGTGGTTTTATTTTAAAGTTTCGAGATTGTGACCTTGAATTGTAGAATATAAAACTTTCACAAACGTGTGCGTAGTTAGTTGCCATCATGAGCTCAGAACCTCGACATCCAGAATTTGGTAGCTACTCCAAACGGCTACGAACATTCGGCGATTGGAGTCGAGGTCAAACTCCAGAATCGCTAGCAGGTGCCGGTTTCTTTTGCATCAGCGACACGATTAATTGCGTACAGTGTTTCCACTGCGGAGTTCAAATTTCTGGCTGGGAGCGCAATGACAAACCCCTATCTGAACACCTCCGTTGGTCACCCAACTGCAAAATTGCCAAGGTCTACCAGCAAATACAAACCATCGAAGACTTGACTTATCAACTTTTCGATGCGTTGCATTTATCCCCAGGAGTAGATGTGGCTGGCAACAATGGAACGGGTGTAGCCGACAAAACAAAAGGTTGCTGTTGTCATAAGTGATGCAAAGTGCGGCGCCAAACCATTCACTAGTTGCCATCGACTTGTTGAACATGCTACCAATACAATTTTTGGTTGCTCTCGCTGCAGTTCATGATGGGATTCTCTACGTCCTTCAACCGCCGCGGTGCAGTTCAGCTTCTTTCGCCTACAATGATGGAGTGCACAACGTGACGTGGCGTAAAATGGATACCAGTTCCTTGACAACTATTTCCGTTTTTAAAATACAAGTGAACAACTTTACTGAACATAACGTTTTAACGTTCAAGATAAAATACCATTTCCCTTCATATGCGGTAGATACGAATTGGCAAACGATTTTGCTAAAAAATAAACCTGATGTCTTGAAGAAGCTGCTCTCGCCCGCGGATAATTCCTGCTGTATATCTACTATTGTTTTAAGCACTATTTTATTCGCTCTAATGTGTATGTCTGTAACGTATTTCTTAATCTGTTGGTATTATAATCATTTAGTCTAGCCACTACTGTAATTACTCTTTGTATGTGCATCTTAAATATAACTTTTTTATTAAATTATGTGTATCTTTCACTCTACGAAGGTACTCTGGATGAGTAACCAAATATTCTATCCGACTCGATGGTCTAGAGGTAAAGATACCCTCGGCTGCAGATTGCAGATATACAGGGAGACCTAGGTTCGAATCCTAGTCGAGTCATAATTTAGACATGAAGTATCCTAGGCGTTTACTTCATGCCTAATTTTTTAAATAAATATGTTAAGCGCAGTCTGTTCTAAGCACTACTTAGCTCTTTCTATGCCCTTGGCCGTAAACGCGATCTTGACCTTGAATTTTTTTAAAGTAGCCTCAACCTCGAACGCGGGTTTGACCTTGAACGTGGCCTCGCTCCGAACGTGGCCTCGCTTCGAACATGACCTTGGGCTTGCACGTGGCCTCGCCTTGCATGTGACCTTGGGATTTAACGTGACCTCGCCTTGCATGTGACCTTGGGATTGAACGTGGCCTTGCATTGAACTCAAGGTCAAGTGGTGGGGGGAGGTTCCAGAACCATCCACTTCCCTCTACTGTGGAAGGAGTCCAATTCCATGTTGTCACCGATCACCATTCTCTATTGTGGTTATGGAAGCTACAGAATCCATCAGGTCGTTTATCTCGTTGGGCGTTAAGGTTACAGGGTTACGATTTCACGATTAGTTACCGTAAGGGATCTGAGAATGTAGTACCGGATGCGTTGTCTAGGGCTATAGCAGCAATTGAGATTCAAGAAGCCGACCAGGACCAGTGGTATACGAAGCTTAGGGCAAGAATTGTCGAAACCCCTCACAATTTTCCCCAGTGGCGTGTGGAGGGCAATAACATCTTTAAGTTAACGCATGCAGGGTCTCCTAACTTGAATAGGGATTGTGATTGGAAGCTGGTGGTTCCAAAATCTTTACGTGCCAAAGTTTTAGTGGAGAATCATGATGAGCCGACGGCTGGACACTTTGGTTATTTCAAAACTTTTAGGCGTGTTTCAGCTTGTTATTACTGGCCAAAGATGAACGTCGATGTGGGCTGTTACGTTCGTAGATGCCCAGTGTGCACTTCCCAGAAACCCGACCAGAGGAAACCTTATGGTGAAATGCACAAGCGTATTCTTTCTCTTCCCTGGGAGGTTATCTGTACTGATTTGGTAGGTCCGCTTCCGGTGTCAGCTAAGCGTAATCGGTTTATTTTGGTTGTTGTCGATTGTTTCACGAAGTATGCAATGATGTTCCCTCTGAAGACAGCTACGAGTGCGGCGGTGGTTAAACATCTTGAGAATGAAGTTATGTTGGTCTTCGGTGCTCCCGAGAGGATAATTTGTGATAATGGGAAGCAGTACGTCAGTAAGGCATTTCGGGATTTAGCCAACCGCTATGACAGCAAGATTGTGTATAATGCCAATTACCATCCACAGGCAAACCCATGTGAACGGGTGAATCGAGTCATCAAGACCATGATACGGTCCTATGTTAACAACGACCATCGAACATGGGATGAGAAGTTACCACAGTTGGGTTATGCGTTACGTACAGCGGTACATGAAGTTACAGGTTATTCCCCAGCCTATTTGAATTTTGGTAGAGAACCGTGTCTGTCGGGGAAGATGCATCGACTTCGGGACCAGGGCAACCAACCTCTTGATTTTCACGATCGGACCGATCTTAACGAACATCTTAAGGGTTTGAGGAGCATTTATGCTACTGTTAAGGCGCGTCTCGATAAGGCTTTCCATACCAGCACTCAGCGTTATAATTTGAGGCGTCGACCAGTTAGTTTAGAGTTAGGTCAGACTGTGTGGAAGAGGAATTATACCCTCTCGAATAAGGCCGATTACGTGGCTGCCAAGCTGACTCCCAAGATTATCAAATGCCGTGTTAGACAAAAGGTATCGCCGAATGTGTATGAGCTGAAGGATTTTGAGACTCGTCGGAGTTTAGGTTCGTGGCATGTACAGGATTTAAAGGTTCATGAAGATGAGGATTTAGAGTGAGCGTGTTTTAGGGTGGTTGGTTGGGCACGCAGGGAAGGTCACTATAGGAAGCATTGTCATCTTGCTTTTCCTTTTTTTTAGAGTATAGGGAGCTATATCATCTTCTTCTCCCCGTCTCTTTAGCATTAGGGTAGCTGAATGCTTGCGAATGTGAGCTTTGTAGGTGTCGTTTGGTTAGCACCCTGTGTCTTGCAATATTTATTTAGGTTATGTACCGTTTACGTCATTTGAGGGATTTTGGATTGCTTGACACTAGTCCTTGTTGGATTTTGGGGTAACATTCGTGAGTAGTTAGTTGTTCAGTGTTAGGTTTGTTTTCCGTTAAAACGGAGTTGTTGTTTACAGATTCTTCTGGTGAACCTTTTTTTCTGCTGTACGATTAAGTTTCCGATAGTGAGGGATCATTGTTCACAGGTTTACTGGTGAACGTCTTTTGGTTCGTATGAGCGAGTTTCCGATAGTTCGGGATTATTGTTCACAGATTTTTCTGGTGAATGTTTTAGTTTGTGTCGAGACGATCAGTCCTTCATTCTTCGCCTTCTTTCCTTCTGACTTTACCTATCCCTTTTCCTTTTCATCCAGAGTGTATGGTCTTTGGTGTGAATGTGTTGGGTACCCATGAGTTGCTTTCCTATTTTTCCGACTTTCTCTTTGATCTGGTATGTTTGTGACTTGAGTGTGAATGGAGTCTTCGGAATGCATGAGGTAAAGGTTGTAGGGACCTTTGTCCCCTCCGTACGCGGTGTGGGAGGGACCCTCAACCAGTATGATTGGTGAGGAGCATAAATGTGGCTCTGCCTGTCGCTTCACTGATCTTCTTCGGATCCTCTTTTCCCGGGGTTACCTTCTCCTCACGATCGTCAAAAGAAGAACCCTGATCGTTCTCTTAGTTTGTTTTGTAGTCCTTTTTCGGTCTAGCAGTACCATAACCGCCGGGGTATCTTCCACCTCGGGGTTTTTTTTTGTTTTGGAAGTATTCAAGGGGGCAGGTACTTGGTGTGGTCTTGGGATGATGTTTGGGGGGTCTCGGGTCTGGGACCGCTCCGCGATGGGTCGTCACGGGTCTGCTCACCGGCGCAGCACTCTCCACCTCGCAGCGACGAGTAGACTCGATCCCTATCGTGTGGGTCGTTCTGGCTTCGGGGTCCTCTGGGTGTCACTTCTGTCCACACCAGTAGTTGTTGTTCTGAGGTGCGGGTTTTCGTGGTTTTTATGGTTGTAGTTTGGTTGTTTGAGGGTCAAACCTCTGTAAGAAAGGGGGGAGTTGAAACCAATGAATTGTTTTCTCGTAATTATGCAGTACTCTCCGCCTGATTGGCAGGCAACCTTTGTTGTTTTTCGAACAATTCAAATCGCAATTGAAACAGTTCTAGTGGAAATACAGGTTTCTATTTTCTCTTTGGAAGGTTCGTATTTAAAATACCGGTTTAGGGCTCTGTATTATCGGCACCAACAACTTCCAACGTTGTCGTGAAATGGCGTTGTCGTGAGATGGCGTTAGAGAAGCGTCCTTTTTCGTGAAACGTTGCTTGCTAAGGTATCCGCCCGCTAAATTGGTCGTTTTGGACAATCTTCGAGGTGCATCGTCTCCCATGTAGGAAGCTGAACTGAAAGAAGGGTTCGTAAAGGACGCCCAAAGAACCTAGTAGTTGTGGCAGCCGTTATTTTAACATCCTTTCCGTCGATGGGCCAGGAAAGTTTACCAATACCTCTGATTGTGTAAAAGCACATTTTTCTGTTACGCGATTATCAGGATTCCCTGGCTCCTTGTTTCGGGCTGAGATCATCCCAGAGTCGATTGCTGTGGTTCCTCGCACACCCCTCGGAGAGATTTGAGGCAGAGTCCTGTTCGCGGTGGCTCACAGCTTCCCTTAGGAGCAGCCCCTGGTGTTTGGAGTGACCTCGGGATGCCGAGTCTGGTTTGAAACCTACCTCGATTATTTTGCATTTTGTTATACGAACTCTCAAACGATTTCGTTGTGCGGCATAGTATTATGTTCGTTAACTGCTAGGATGAACTGGAATTTTCAATTGCCTGCGTTATCTTGATTAGCAATTCATATAGGGTTCTTTTATTAGCGGCTTCACCGCAAGTAATTGTTGTAATTAGGTGTCACACGCAGTGCGAGCTTTCGCTGTGCTTATTTTAAAGTAATTTCGCCGAAGCTCATTTTGGATTGAAATTTCGCTGAGCGAGTGGCAAACCTAGTTGCGATAGTTCCATGCCCCTTCGGATTAATTAAAATAGGTGGAACAGTATTCAGCAGTGCTTATTTCCATAGGGCAGACAGATCTGATTGCTTACGTGGGTATTCGTAAATTATTAACTTGATACATACTAAAGAGTGGAACGCAGTACAACGGTGACATTCTCTTAGCCTTGGGTTTGCTATTAATCAATGTGTTTTGGCCAAATTTAGTGCTGAAAGTAAGTCCATTTAGAAATTAGTTACGAGGCCGTCAGCCTAGCTGCGATTTCGGATGCACCCGATTGAATCTGTGAAATAAGTAACAATGTGATATATATTTGCCTACTGTGATACATATTTATTTTGTGCTAGTCTTGTCTGTGTACTTTATGCCAGTAATTACAAAACAATTTCATGCCTCCCTGTTATACGATCCATTATCTATTAGAAATATTATACGATTTATTACTCTGTGGGTTTTGTTTTATTGTTTACGTTGCATTGCTATCTTGAGCGAATTTAGTAGGTTTGTTGCTTAAACGAACGAGTGGAACATAGACTGGAAACCTCTTGGCGCCCTTATCCGTTTGATCTTTAGTTTTTTTGGAAGGTAAGTTGCCCACGACCCTTCTCCTGAGTTAGTGCGAGCATGTTCCAATTTACCATCGGCAATTGTTGATGTAACACACGCGTCAAGAAAAGCGTCAATCCAAGCGCCACGCCAAGCGCAAAGCCACGCTCCAAGAAGAGCGCTAACCCATGAGCCAAGCCAAACGCCAAGCTAAGCGCCCAGCCAAGCGCCAAGCCACGCACCAAATCACGCGCCAAGAAAAACGCTAGGCTAAGCAACAAGCCACGCGCCATGAAACCGCAAAACCAAGCGTCAAGCTACGCGCCAAGGAGAGCGCCAAGCCATGCGCCAAGCCAAGCGCCAAGCCACGCTCCAAGAAGAGCGCTAAGCCATGAGCCAAGCCAAACGCCAAGCCAAGCGCCCAGCCAAGCGCCAAGCGACGCACCAAATCACGCGCCAAGAAAAACGCTAGGCTAAGCAACAAGCCACGCGCCATGAAAGCGGCAAGCCAAGCACCAAGCCACGCGCTAAGAAAAGCGCAAAGCCAAGCGCCAAGCCAAGCGCCAAGCCAAGCGCCCAGCCAAGCGCCAAACCACGCGCCAAGGAGAGCGCCAAGGCATGCGCCAAGCCAAGCGTCTGGCTAAGCGCCAAACCAAGTGCTAAGCCACGCGCCCAGAAAAGCACCAAGCCAAGCGACAAGCCACTCGCCAAGAAAAGCGCCAAGCCAAGCGCCAAGCCACACTTTAAGGAGAGCGCCAAGCCAAGCGACAAGCCACGCGCCAAGAAAAGCGTCAAGCCAAACGCCAAGCCAAGCGCCAAGCCACGCGCCAAAAAAAGCGCCACCCCATGCACCAAGGAGAGCGCCAAGCCAAGCGACAAGCTACGCGCTAAGCCACGCGCCAAGAAAACGCCAAGCCAAGCGACAAGCCACGCGCCAAGTAAGCGCCAAGGCAAGCGTCTAGCCAAGCGCCAAGCCACGCGTCAATAATAATCGCCAAGACAAGCGGCAAGCAACGCGCCAAGAAAAGCGTTAAGCCAAGCGGCAAGCCAAGCGCCAAGCCACGCGCCAAGGAGAGAGCCAAGCCATGCGCCAAGCAAAGCGCCACGCCAAGCGCCCAGCCAAGCGGCAAGCCAAGCGCCAAGCCACGCGCCAAGGAGAGCGCCAAGCCATGCGCCAAGCCAAGCGCCAAGCCACGCGCCAAGAAAACGCCAAGCCAAGCGACAAGCCACGCGCCAAGTAAGCGCCAAGGCAAGCGTCTAGCCAAGCGCCAAGCCACGCGTCAATAATAATCGCCAAGACAAGCGGCAAGCAACGCGCTAAAAAAGCGCCAAGCCAAGCGACAAGCCAAGCGCCAAGCCACGCGCCAAGGAGAGCGCCAAGCCATGCGCCAAGCCAAGCGCCAAGCCACGCGCCAAGAAAACGCCAAGCCAAGCGACAAGCCACGCGCCAAGTAAGCGCCAAGGCAAGCGTCTAGCCAAGCGCCAAGCCACGGGTCAAGAATAATCTCCAAGCCAAGCGCCAAGCAACGCGCCAAGAAAGCGCCAAGCCAAGCGACAAGCCACACTTTAAGGAGAGCGCCAAGCCAAGCGACAAGCCACGCGCCAAGAAAAACACCAAGCCAAGCGCCAAGCCAAGCGCCAAGCCACGCGCCAAGAAAAGCGCCACCCCATGCACCAAGGAGAGCGCCAAGCCAAGCGACAAGCCACGCGCTAAGCCACGGGTCAAGAATAATCTCCAAGCCAAGCGCCAAGCAACGCGCCAAGAAAAGCGTTAAGCCAAGCGGCAAGCCAAGCGCCAAGCCACGCGCCAAGGAGAGAGCCAAGCCATGCGCCAAGCAAAGCGCCACGCCAAGCGCCCAGCCAAGCGACAAGCCACGCGCCAAGCCACGCGCCAAGAAAAGCGCCACCCCATGCACCAAGGAGAGCGCCAAGCCAAGCGACAAGCCACGCGCTAAGCCACGCGCCAAGAAAAGCGCCAAGCCAAACGCCAAGTCAAGCGCCAAGCCAAGCGCCCAGCTACGCGCCAAGAAACGCGCCAAGCGCCCAGCTACGCGCCAAGAAAAGCGCCAAGCTAACCGCAAGCCAAGCGCCAAGCCAAGCGCCCAGCCAAGCGCCAAGCTACGCGCCAATCCACGCGCCAAGAAAAGCGTTAAGCCAAACGGCAAGCCAAGCGCCAAGCCACGCGACAAGGAGAGCGCCAAGCCATGCGCCAAGCCAAGCGCCAGGCCACGCGCCAAGAAAACGCCAAGCCAAGCGACAAGCCACGCACCAAGTAAGCGCCAAGGCAAGCGTCTAGCCAAGCGCCAAGCCACGGGTCAAGAATAATCTCCAAGCCAAGCGCCAAGCAACGCGCCAAGAAAGCGCCAAGCCAAGCGACAAGCCACACTTTAAGGAGAGCGCCAAGCCAAGCGACAAGCCACGCGCCAAGAAAAACACCAAGCCAAGCGCCAAGCCAAGCGCCAAGCCACGCGCCAAGAAAAGCGCCACCCCATGCACCAAGGAGAGCGCCAAGCTAAGCGACAAGCCACGCGCTAAGCCACGCGCCAAGAAAAGCGTTAAGCCAAGCGGCAAGCCAAGCGCCAAGCCACGCGCCAAGGAGAGAACCAAGCCATGCGCCAAGCAAAGCGCCACGCCAAGCGCCCAGCCAAGAGACAAGCCACGCGCCAAGCCAAGCGCCCAGCCAAGCGACAAGCCACGCGCCAAGCCACGCGCCAAGAAAAGCGCCACCCCATGCACCAAGGAGAGCGCCAAGCCAAGCGACAAGCCACGCGCCAAGAAAAGCGCCACCCCATGCACCAAGGAGAGCGCCAAGCCAAGCGACAAGCCAAGCGCCAAGCCACGGGTCAAGAATAATCTCCAAGCCAAGCGCCAAGCAACGCGCCAAGAAAAGCGTTAAGCCAAGCGGCAAGCCAAGCGCCAAGCCACGCGCCAAGGAGAGAGCCAAGCCATGCGCCAAGCAAAGCGCCACGCCAAGCGCCCAGCCAAGCGACAAGCCACGCGCCAAGCCACGCGCCAAGAAAAGCGCCACCCCATGCACCAAGGAGAGCGCCAAGCCAAGCGACAAGCCACGCGCTAAGCCACGCGCCAAGAAAAGCGCCAAGCCAAACGCCAAGTCAAGCGCCAAGCCAAGCGCCCAGCTACGCGCCAAGAAACGCGCCAAGCGCCCAGCTACGCGCCAAGAAAAGCGCCAAGCTAACCGCAAGCCAAGCGCCAAGCCAAGCGCCCAGCCAAGCGCCAAGCTACGCGCCAATCCACGCGCCAAGAAAAGCGTTAAGCCAAACGGCAAGCCAAGCGCCAAGCCACGCGACAAGGAGAGCGCCAAGCCATGCGCCAAGCCAAGCGCCAGGCCACGCGCCAAGAAAACGCCAAGCCAAGCGACAAGCCACGCACCAAGTAAGCGCCAAGGCAAGCGTCTAGCCAAGCGCCAAGCCACGGGTCAAGAATAATCTCCAAGCCAAGCGCCAAGCAACGCGCCAAGAAAGCGCCAAGCCAAGCGACAAGCCACACTTTAAGGAGAGCGCCAAGCCAAGCGACAAGCCACGCGCCAAGAAAAACACCAAGCCAAGCGCCAAGCCAAGCGCCAAGCCACGCGCCAAGAAAAGCGCCACCCCATGCACCAAGGAGAGCGCCAAGCTAAGCGACAAGCCACGCGCTAAGCCACGCGCCAAGAAAAGCGTTAAGCCAAGCGGCAAGCCAAGCGCCAAGCCACGCGCCAAGGAGAGAACCAAGCCATGCGCCAAGCAAAGCGCCACGCCAAGCGCCCAGCCAAGAGACAAGCCACGCGCCAAGCCAAGCGCCAAGCCAAGTGCCAAGAAAAGCACCAAGCCAAGCGACAAGCTACGCGCCTAGAAATGCGCCAAGCCAAGCGCCAAGATAAGCGCCCAGCCAAGCGCCAAACCACGCGCCAAACCACGCGCCAAGAAAAGCGCCAAGAAAAGCGCCAAGTGACGCGCCATGCCAAGCGCCAAGCCAAGTACCAAGCCACGCGCCAAGAAAAGCACCAAGCCAAGCGACAAGCTACGCCCCAAGAAAAACGCCAAAATAAGCGCCAAGCCAAGCGCCTAGCAGAGCGCCTATCCACGCGCCAAGGAGAGCGTTAAACCATGCGCCAAGACAAGCGCCAAGCCAAAGAGCGAAGACAAGCGCCAAGCCACGTGCTAAGAAAAGCGCCAAGAAAATCGCCAAGCCAAGCGTTAAGCCAAGCGCCAAACCAAGCGCCAAGGATACCGCCAAGCCGTGCGCCAAATAAAACACAAGGTTAAGCACCAAGCCAAGTGCCAAGGATACCGCCAAGCCGTGCGCCAAACAAAACACAAAGTTAAGCGCCAAGCCAAGTGCCAAGCCACACGCCAAGAAAAGCGCCAAGCCAAACGTCAAGCCTAGCGCCCAACCAAGCGCTAAGCCACGCGATAAGAAAAGCGCTAAGCCAACCGCCAAGCCAAGCGCCAAGCCAAGCGCCCAGCTACGCGCCAAGCCAAACGCCAAGCCAAGCGCCAAGCCAAGCGCCCAGCTACGCGCCAAGCCAAACGCCAAGCCAAGCGCCAAGCCAAGCGCCCAGCCAAGCGCCAAGCTACGCGCCAATCCACGCGCCAAAAAAGCGCCAAGCCAAGCGCTGATACAAGCTCCAAGCCAAACGCTAAGCCAAGCGCCAAACCACGCGCGAAGGAGAGCGCCAAGGCATGCGCCAAGCCAAGCGTCTGGCTAAGCGCCAAACCAAGTGCTAAGCCACGCGCCAAGAAAAGCACCAAGCCAAGCAACAAGCCACTCGCCAAGAAAAGCGCCAAGCCAAGCGCCAAGCCACACTTTAAGGAGAGCGCCAAGCCAAGCGACAAGCCACGCGCCAAGAAAAGCGTCAAGCCAAACGCCAAGCCAAGCGCCAAGCCACGCGCCAAAAAAAGCGCCACCCCTTGCACCAAGGAAAGCGCCAAGCCAAGCGACAAGCTACGCGCTAAGCCACGCGCCAAGAAAAGCGTTAAGCCAAGCGGCAAGCCAAGCGCCAAGCCAAGCGCCAAGCCACGCGCCAAGAAAACGCCAAGCCAAGCGACAAGCCACGCGCCAAGTAAGCGCCAAGGCAAGCGTCTAGCCAAGCGCCAAGCCACGCGTCAATAATAATCGCCAAGACAAGCGGCAAGCAACGCGCCAAGAAAGCGCCAAGCCAAGCGACAAGCCAAGCGCAAAGCCACGCGCCAAGGAGAGCGCCAAGCCATGCGCCAAGCCAAGCGCCAAGCCACGCGCCAAGAAAACGCCAAGCCAAGCGACAAGCCACGCGCCAAGTAAGCGCCAAGGCAAGCGTCTAGCCAAGCGCCAAGCCACGCGTCAATAATAATCGCCAAGCCACGCGCCAAAAAAAGCGCCACCCCACGCACCAAGGAGAGCGCCAAGCCAAGCGACAAGCCACGCGCTAAGCCACGCGCCAAGAAAAGCGCCAAGCCAAACGCCAAGTCAAGCGCCAAGCCAAGCGCCCAGCTACGCGCCAAGAAACGCGCCAAGCGCCCAGCTACGCGCCAAGAAAAGCGCCAAGCTAAGCGCAAGCCAAGCGCCAAGCCAAGCGCCCAGCCAAGCGCCAAGCTACGCGCCAATCCACGCGCCAAGAAAAGCGTTAAGCCAAACGGCAAGCCAAGCGCCAAGCCACGCGACAAGGAGAGCGCCAAGCCATGCGCCAAGCCAAGCGCCAAGCCACGCGCCAAGAAAACGCCAAGCCAAGCGACAAGCCACGCGCCAAGTAAGCGCCAAGGCAAGCGTCTAGCCAAGCGCCAAGCCACGGGTCAAGAATAATCTCCAAGCCAAGCGCCAAGCAACGCGACAAAAAAGCGCCAAGCCAAGCGACAAGCCACACTTTAAGGAGAGCGCCAAGCCAAGCGACAAGCCACGCGCCAAGAAAAACACCAAGCCAAGCGCCAAGCCAAGCGCCAAGCCACGCGCCAAGAAAAGCGCCACCCCATGCACCAAGGAGAGCGCCAAGCCAAGCGACAAGCCACGCGCTAAGCCACGCGCAAAGAAAAGCGTTAAGCCAAGCGGCAAGCCAAGCGCCAAGCCACGCGCCAAGGAGAGAGCCAAGCCATGCGCCAAGCAAAGCGCCACGCCAAGCGCCCAGCCAAGCGACAAGCCACGCGCCAAGCCAAGCGCCAAGCCAAGTGCCAAGAAAAGCACCAAGCTAAACGACAAGCTACGCGCCTAGAAATGCGCCAAGCCAAGCGCCAAGATAAGCGCCCAGCCAAGCGCCAAACCACGCGCCAAACCACGCGCCAAGAAAAGCGTCAAGCCAAGCGCCAAGCCAAGCGCCCAGCCAAGCGCCAAGCCACGCGCCAAACCACGTGCCAAGAAAAGCGTCAAGCCAAGCGCTAAGCCAAGTGCCAAACCACGTGTCAAGAAAAGCGTCAAGCCAAGCGCCAAGCCACGTGCCAAGCCATGCGCCAAGCCAAGCTTCAAGCCAAGCGCCAAGCCAAACGCCCAGCCAAGCACCAAGCCACGCGCCAAACCACGCGCCAAGAAAAGCGTCAAGCCAAGCGCCCAGCCAAGCGACAAGCCACTCGCCAAGCCAAGCGCCAAGCCAAGTGCCAAGAAAAGCACCAAGTCAAGCGACAAGCTACGCGCCAAGAAATGCGCCAAGCCAAACGCCAAGATAAGCGCCCAGCCAAGCGCCAAGCCAAGCGACAAGCCACGCGCCACGAAAGCGCCAAGCCAAACGTCAAGCCAAGCGCCAAACCAAGCGCCAAGCCATCCGTCAAGATCGCGCCAAGCCAAGCGCCAAGCCAAGCGCTAAGCGAAACGCCAAGGCAAGCGCCCAGATAAGCGCCAAGCCATGCACCAAACAACGCGCCAGGAAAGCGCCAAGCCAAGCGACAAGGCGCGCGCCATGAAAGCGCAAAGCCAAGCGTCAAACTACGCGCCAAGGAGAGCGCCAAACCATGCGCCAAGCCAAGCGCCAAGCCACGCCTCAAGAAGAGCGCTAAGCCATGAGCCAAGCCAAACGAAAAGATAAGCACCCAGCCAAGCGCAAAGCCACGCACCAAATCACGCGCCAAGAAAAACGCTAGGCTAAGCAACAAGCCACGCGACAAGAAAGCGCCACGCCAAGCGACAAGCCACGAGCCATGAAAGCGGCAAGCCAAGCACCAAGCCACGCGCTAAGAAAAGCGCAAAGCCAAGCGCCAAGCCAAGCGCCAAGCCAAGTGCCCTGCCAAGCGCCAAGCCACGCGCCAAGGAGAGCGCCAAACCATGCGCCAAACCAAGCGGTAAACCAAGCGCCAAGCCAAGCGCCAAACCGAGCGCCAAGCCGAGCGCCAAGGGAAGCGCCAAGCAAAGCGTCCAGCCAAGTGCCAATCCACACGCCAAGAAAAGCGCCAAGCCAAGCGACAAACCACGCGCCAAGAAAAGCGCCAAGCCAAACGCCAAGCCAAGCGCACAACCAAGCGCTAAGCCACGTGCCAAGGAGAGCGTTAAGCCAACCGCCAAGCCATGCGCCAAACCACGCGCCAAGAAAAGCGCCAAGAAAAGCACCAAGCCACGCGCCATGCCAAGCGCCAAGCCAAGTAGCAAGCCACGCGCCAAGAAAAGCACCAAGCCAAGCGACAAGCTACGCCCCAAGAAAAACGCCAAACCAAGCGCCAAACCAAGCGCCTAGCAGAGTGCCTATCCACGCGCCAAGGAGAGCGTTAAACCATGCGCCAAGACAAGCGCCAAGCCAAAGAGCCAAGACAAGCGCCAAGCCACGCGCTAAGAAAAGCGCCAAGAAAAGTGCCAAGCCAAGCGCCAAGCCAAGCGCCAAACCAAGCGCCAAGGATACCGCCAAGCCGTGCGCCAAACAAAACACAAGGTTAAGCGCCAAGCCAAGTGCCAAGGATACCGCCAAGCCGTGCGCCAAACAAAACACAAAGTTAAGCGCCAAGCCAAGTGCCAAGCCACACGCCAAGAAAAGCGCCAAGCCAAACGTCAAGCCTAGCGCCCAACCAAGCGCTAAGCCTAGCGCCAAGAAAAGCGCTAAGCCAACCGCCAAGCAAAGCGCCAAGCCACGCGCCAAGAAAAGCGCCAAGAAAAGCGCCAAGCCAAACGCCAAGCCAAGCGCCAAGCCAAGCGCCCAGCTACGCGCCAAGAAAAACGCCAAGCTAAGCGCAAGCCAAACGCCAAGCCAAGCGCCCAGCCAAGCGCCAAGCTACGCGCCAATCCACGCGCCAAGAAAAGCGCCAAGCCAAGCGCCAAGCCAAGCGCCCAGCCAAGCGCCAAGCTACGCGACAACCCACGCGCCAAGAAAAGCGCCAAGCCACGCGCCAAGAAAAGCGTTAAGCCAAGCGGCAAGCCAAGCGCCAATCCACGCGCCAAGGAGAGCGCCAAGCCATGCGCCAAGCCAAGCGCCAAGCCACGCGCCAAGAAAACGCCAAGCCAAGCGACAAGCCACGCGCCAAGTAAGCGCCAAGGCAAGCGTCTAGCCAAGCGCCAAGCCACGCGTCAATAATAATCGCCAAGACAAGCGGCAAGCAACGCGCCAAGAAAGCGCCAAGCCAAGCGACAAGCCACACTTTAAGGAGAGCGCCAAGCCAATTAACAAGCCACGCGCCAAGAAAAACGCCAAGCCAAGCGCCAAGCCACGCGCCAAAAAAAGCGCCACCACATGCACCAAGGAGAGCGCCAAGCCAAGCGACAAGCTACGCGCTAAGCCACGCGCCAAGAAAAGCGTTAAGCCAAGCGGCAAGCCAAGCGCCAAGCCACGCGCCAAGGAGAGCGCCAAGCCATGCGCCAAACCAAGCGCCAAGCCACGCGCCAAGAAAACGCCAAGCCAAGCGACAAGCCACGCGCCAAGTAAGCGCCAAGGCAAGCGTCTAGCCAAGCGCCAAGCCACGCGTCAATAATAATCGCAAATCCAAGCGCCAAGCCACGCGCCAAGAAAAGCGCCACCCCATGCACCAAGGAGAGCGCCAAGCCAAGCGACAAGCCACGCGCTAAGCCACGCGCCAAGAAAAGCGCCAAGCCAAACGCCAAGTCAAGCGCCAAGCCAAGCGCCCAGCTACGCGCCAAGAAACGCGCCAAGCGCCCAGCTACGCGCCAAGAAAAGCGCCAAGCTAACCGCAAGCCAAGCGCCAAGCCAAGCGCCCAGCCAAGCGCCAAGCTACGCGCCAATCCACGCGCCAAGAAAAGCGTTAAGCCAAACGGCAAGCCAAGCGCCAAGCCACGCGACAAGGAGAGCGCCAAGCCATGCGCCAAGCCAAGCGCCAAGCTACGCGCCAAGGCAAGCGTCTAGCCAAGCGCCAAGCCACGGGTCAAGAATAATCTCCAAGCCAAGCGCCAAGCAACGCGCCAAGAAAGCGCCAAGCCAAGCGACAAGCCACACTTTAAGGAGAGCGCCAAGCCAAGCGACAAGCCACGCGCCAAGAAAAACACCAAGCCAAGCGCCAAGCCAAGCGCCAAGCCACGCGCCAAGAAAAGCGCCACGCCATGCACCAAGGAGAGCGCCAAGCCAAGCGACAAGCCACGCGCTAAGCCACGCGCCAAGAAAAGCGTTAAGCCAAGCGGCAAGCCAAGCGCCAAGCCACGCGCCAAGGAGAGAGCCAAGCCATGCGCCAAGCAAAGCGCCACGCCAAGCGCCCAGCCAAGCGACAAGCCACGCGCCAAGCCAAGCGCCAAGCCAAGTGCCAAGAAAAGCACCAAGCCAAACGACAAGCTACGCTCCTAGAAATGCGCCAAGCCAAGCGCCCAGCCAAGCGCCAAACCAAGCGCCAAACCACGCGCCAAGAAAAGCGTCAAGCCAAGCGCCAAGCCAAGCGCCCAGCCAAGCGCCAAGCCACGCGCCAAACCACGTGCCAAGAAAAGCGTCAAGCCAAGCGCCAAGCCAAGTGCCAAACCACGTGTCAAGAAAAGCGTCAAGCCAAGCGCCAAGCCACGTGCCAAGCCATGCGCCAAGCCAAGCTTCAAGCCAAGCGCCAAGCCAAACGCCCAGCCAAGCACCAAGCCACGCGCCAAACCACGCGCCAAGAAAAGCGTCAAGCCAAGCGCCCAGCCAAGCGACAAGCCACTCGTCAAGCCAAGCGCCAAACCAAGTGCCAAGAAAAGCACCAAGCCAAGCGACAAGCTACGCGCCAAGAAATGCGCCAAGCCAAACGCCAAGATAAGCGCCCAGCCAAGCGCCAAGCCAAGCGACAAGCCACGCGCCACGAAAGCGCCAAGCCAAACGTCAAGCCAAGCGCCAAGCCAAGCGCCAAGCCATCCGCCAAGATCGCGCCAAACCAAGCACCAAGCCAAGCGCCAAGCCAAGCGCTAAGCGAAACGCCAAGGCAAGCGCCCAGCCAAGCGCCAAGCCATGCACCAAATCGCGCGCCAAGAAAAGCGCTAGGCCAAGCGACAAACAACGCGCCAAGAAAGCGACAAGGCGCGCGCCATGAAAGCGCAAAGCCAAGCTTCAAACTACGCGCCAAGGAGAGCGCCAAGCTATGCGCCAAGCCAAGCGCCAAGCCACGCTCCAAGAAGAGCGCTAAGCCATGAGCCAAGCCAAACGCCAAAATAAGCACCCAGCCAAGCGCCAAGCCACGCACCAAATCACGCGCCAAGAAAAACGCTAGGCTAAGCAACAAGCCACGCGCCAAGAAAGCGCCACGCCAAGCGACGAGCCACGAGCCATGAAAGCGGCAAGCCAAGCACCAAGCCACGCACTAAGAAAAGCGCAAAGCCAAGCGCCAAGCCAAGCGCCAAGCCAAGTGCCCTGCCAAGCGCCAAGCCACGCGCCAAGGAGAGCGCCAAACCATGCGCCAAACCAAGCGTTAAACCAAGCGCCAAGCCAAGCGCCAAACCGAGCGCCAAGCCGAGCGCCAAGGGAAGCGCCAAGCCAAGCGTCCAGCCAAGTGCCAATCCACACGCCAAGAAAAGCGCCAAGCCAAGCGACAAACCACGCGCCAAAAAAAGCGCCAAGCCAAACGCCAAGCCAAGCGCACAACCAAGCGCTAAGCCACGTGCCAAGGAGAGCGTTAAGGCAACCGCCAAGCCATGCGCCAAACCACGCGCCAAGAAAAGCGCCAAGCCAAGTACCAAGCCACGCGCCAAGAAAAGCACCAAGCCAAGCGACAAGCTACGCCCCAAGAAAAACGCCAAACCAAGCGCCAAACCAAGCGCCTAGCAGAGTGCCTATCCACGCGCCAAGGAGAGCGTTAAACCATGCGCCAAGACAAGCGCCAAGCCAAAGAGCCAAGACAAGCGCCAAGCCACGCGCTAAGAAAAGCGCCAAGAAAAGTGCCAAGCCAAGCGCCAAGCCAAGCGCCAAACCAAGCGCCAAGGATACCGCCAAACCGTGCGCCATACAAAACACAAGGTTAAGCGCCAAGCCAAGTGCCAAGGATACCGCCAAGCCGTGCGCCAAACAAAACACAAAGTTAAGCGCCAAGCCAAGTGCCAAGCCACACGCCAAGAAAAGCGCCAAGCCAAACGTCAAGCCTAGCGCCCAACCAAGCGCTAAGCCTAGCGCCAAGAAAAGCGCTAAGCCAACCGCCAAGCAAAGCGCCAAGCCACGCGCCAAGAAAAGCGCCAAGAAAAGCGCCAAGCCAAACGCCAAGCCAAGCGCCAAGCCAAGCGCCCAGCTACGCGCCAAGAAAAACGCCAAGCCAAGCGCCAAGATAAGCGCCCAGCCAAGCGCCAAACCACGCGCCAAACCACGCGCCAAGAAAAGCGTCAAGCCAAGCGCCAAGCCAAGCGCCCAGCCAAGCGCCAAGCCACGCGCCAAACCACGTGCCAAGAAAAGCGTCAAGCCAAGCGCTAAGCCAAGTGCCAAACCACGTGTCAAGAAAAGCGTCAAGCCAAGCGCCAAGCCACGTGCCAAGCCATGCGCCAAGCCAAGCTTCAAGCCAAGCGCCAAGCCAAACGCCCAGCCAAGCACCAAGCCACGCGCCAAACCACGCGCCAAGAAAAGCGTCAAGCCAAGCGCCCAGCCAAGCGACAAGCCACTCGCCAAGCCAAGCGCCAAGCCAAGTGCCAAGAAAAGCACCAAGCCAAGCGACAAGCTACGCGCCAAGAAATGCGCCAAGCCAAACGCCAAGATAAGCGCCCAGCCAAGCGCCAAGCCAAGCGACAAGCCACGCGCCACGAAAGCGCCAAGCCAAACGTCAAGCCAAGCGCCAAACCAAGCGCCAAGCCATCCGTCAAGATCGCGCCAAGCCAAGCGCCAAGCCAAGCGCTAAGCGAAACGCCAAGGCAAGCGCCCAGATAAGCGCCAAGCCATGCACCAAACAACGCGCCAAGAAAGCGCCAAGCCAAGCGACAAGGCGCGCGCCATGAAAGCGCAAAGCCAAGCGTCAAACTACGCGCCAAGGAGAGCGCCAAACCATGCGCCAAGCCAAGCGCCAAGCCACGCCTCAAGAAGAGCGCTAAGCCATGAGCCAAGCCAAACGAAAAGATAAGCACCCAGCCAAGCGCCAAGCCACGCACCAAATCACGCGCCAAGAAAAACGCTAGGCTAAGCAACAAGCCACGCGCCAAGAAAGCGCCACGCCAAGCGACAAGCCACGAGCCATGAAAGCGGCAAGCCAAGCACCAAGCCACGCGCTAAGAAAAGCGCAAAGCCAAGCGCCAAGCCAAGCGCCAAGCCAAGTGCCCTGCCAAGCGCCAAGCCACGCGCCAAGGAGAGCGCCAAACCATGCGCCAAACCAAGCGTTAAACCAAGCGCCAAGCCAAGCGCCAAACCGAGCGCCAAGCCGAGCGCCAAGGGAAGCGCCAAGCCAAGCGTCCAGCCAAGTGCCAATCCACACGCCAAGAAAAGCGCCAAGCCAAGCGACAAACCACGCGCCAAGAAAAGCGCCAAGCCAAACGCCAAGCCAAGCGCACAACCAAGCGCTAAGCCACGTGCCAAGGAGAGCGTTAAGCCAACCGCCAAGCCATGCGCCAAACCACGCGCCTAGCAGAGTGCCTATCCACGCGCCAAGGAGAGCGTTAAACCATGCGCCAAGACAAGCGCCAAGCCAAAGAGCCAAGACAAGCGCCAAGCCACGCGCTAAGAAAAGCGCCAAGAAAAGTGCCAAGCCAAGCGCCAAGCCAAGCGCCAAGCCAAGTAGCAAGCCACGCGCCAAGAAAAGCACCAAGCCAAGCGACAAGCTACGCCCCAAGAAAAACGCCAAACCAAGCGCCAAACCAAGCGCCTAGCAGAGTGCCTATCCACGCGCCAAGGAGAGCGTTAAACCATGCGCCAAGACAAGCGCCAAGCCAAAGAGCCAAGACAAGCGCCAAGCCACGCGCTAAGAAAAGCGCCAAGAAAAGTGCCAAGCCAAGCGCCAAGCCAAGCGCCAAACCAAGCGCCAAGGATACCGCCAAGCCGTGCGCCAAACAAAACACAAGGTTAAGCGCCAAGCCAAGTGCCAAGGATACCGCCAAGCCGTGCGCCAAACAAAACACAAAGTTAAGCGCCAAGCCAAGTGCCAAGCCACACGCCAAGAAAAGCGCCAAGCCAAACGTCAAGCCTAGCGCCCAACCAAGCGCTAAGCCTAGCGCCAAGAAAAGCGCTAAGCCAACCGCCAAGCAAAGCGCCAAGCCACGCGCCAAGAAAAGCGCCAAGAAAAGCGCCAAGCCAAACGCCAAGCCAAGCGCCAAGCCAAGCGCCCAGCTACGCGCCAAGAAAAACGCCAAGCTAAGCGCAAGCCAAACGCCCAAGCCAAGCGCCCAGCCAAGCGCCAAGCTACGCGCCAATCCACGCGCCAAGAAAAGCGCCAAGCCAAGCGCCAAGCCAAGCGCCCAGCCAAGCGCCAAGCTACGCGACAATCCACGCGCCAAGAAAAGCGCCAAGCCACGCGCCAAGAAAAGCGTTAAGCCAAGCGGCAAGCCAAGCGCCAATCCACGCGCCAAGGAGAGCGCCAAGCCATGCGCCAAGCCAAGCGCCAAGCCACGCGCCAAGAAAACGCCAAGCCAAGCGACAAGCCACGCGCCACGCGCCAAGTAAGCGCCAAGGCAAGCGTCTAGCCAAGCGCCAAGCCACGCGTCAATAATAATCGCCAAGACAAGCGGCAAGCAACGCGCCAAGAAAGCGCCAAGCCAAGCGACAAGCACCACTTTAAGGAGAGCGCCAAGCCAATTAACAAGCCACGCGCCAAGAAAAACGCCAAGCCAAGCGCCAAGCCACGCGCCAAAAAAAGCGCCACCACATGCACCAAGGAGAGCGCCAAGCCAAGCGACAAGCTACGCGCTAAGCCACGCGCCAAGAAAAGCGTTTAGCCAAGCGGCAAGCCAAGCGCCAAACCACGCGCCAAGGAGAGCGCCAAGCCATGCGCCAAACCAAGCGCCAAGCCACGCGCCAAGAAAACGCCAAGCCAAGCGACAAGCCACGCGCCAAGTAAGCGCCAAGGCAAGCGTCTAGCCAAGCGCCAAGCCACGCGTCAATAATAATCGCAAATCCAAGCGCCAAGCCACGCGCCAAGAAAAGCGCCACCCCATGCACCAAGGAGAGCGCCAAGCCAAGCGACAAGCCACGCGCTAAGCCACGCGCCAAGAAAAGCGCCAAGCCAAACGCCAAGTCAAGCGCCAAGCCAAGCGCCTAGCTACGCGCCAAGAAAAGCGCCAAGCTAACCGCAAGCCAAGCGCCAAGCCAAGCGCCCAGCCAAGCGCCAAGCTACGCGCCAATCCACGCGCCAAGAAAAGCGTTAAGCCAAACGGCAAGATAAGCGCCCAGCCAAGCGCCAAGCCAAGCGACAAGCCACGCGCCACGAAAGCGCCAAGCCAAACGTCAAGCCAAGCGCCAAACCAAGCGCCAAGCCATCCGTCAAGATCGCGCCAAGCCAAGCGCCAAGCCAAGCGCTAAGCGAAACGCCAAGGCAAGCGCCCAGATAAGCGCCAAGCCATGCACCAAACAACGCGCCAAGAAAGCGCCAAGCCAAGCGACAAGGCGCGCGCCATGAAAGCGCAAAGCCAAGCGTCAAACTACGCGCCAAGGAGAGCGCCAAACCATGCGCCAAGCCAAGCGCCAAGCCACGCCTCAAGAAGAGCGCTAAGCCATGAGCCAAGCCAAACGAAAAGATAAGCACCCAGCCAAGCGCCAAGCCACGCACCAAATCACGCGCCAAGAAAAACGCTAGGCTAAGCAACAAGCCACGCGCCAAGAAAGCGCCACGCCAAGCGACAAGCCACGAGCCATGAAAGCGGCAAGCCAAGCACCAAGCCACGCGCTAAGAAAAGCGCAAAGCCAAGCGCCAAGCCAAGCGCCAAGCCAAGTGCCCTGCCAAGCGCCAAGCCACGCGCCAAGGAGAGCGCCAAACCATGCGCCAAACCAAGCGGTAAACCAAGCGCCAAGCCAAGCGCCAAACCGAGCGCCAAGCCGAGCGCCAAGGGAAGCGCCAAGCCAAGCGTCCAGCCAAGTGCCAATCCACACGCCAAGAAAAGCGCCAAGCCAAGCGACAAACCACGCGCCAAGAAAAGCGCGAAGCCAAACGCCAAGCCAAGCGCACAACCAAGCGCTAAGCCACGTGCCAAGGAGAGCGTTAAGCCAACCGCCAAGCCATGCGCCAAACCACGCGCCAAGAAAAGCGCCAAGAAAAGCACCAAGCCACGCGCCATGCCAAGCGCCAAGCCAAGTAGCAAGCCACGCGCCAAGAAAAGCACCAAGCCAAGCGACAAGCTACGCCCCAAGAAAAACGCCAAACCAAGCGCCAAACCAAGCGCCTAGCAGAGTGCCTATCCACGCGCCAAGGAGAGCGTTAAACCATGCGCCAAGACAAGCGCCAAGCCAAAGAGCCAAGACAAGCGCCAAGCCACGCGCTAAGAAAAGCGCCAAGAAAAGTGCCAAGCCAAGCGCCAAGCCAAGCGCCAAACCAAGCGCCAAGGATACCGCCAAGCCGTGCGCCAAACAAAACACAAGGTTAAGCGCCAAGCCAAGTGCCAAGGATACCGCCAAGCCGTGCGCCAAACAAAACACAAAGTTAAGCGCCAAGCCAAGTGCCAAGCCACATGCCAAGAAAAGCGCCAAGCCAAACGTCAAGCCTAGCGCCCAACCAAGCGCTAAGCCTAGCGCCAAGAAAAGCGCTAAGCCAACCGCCAAGCAAAGCGCCAAGCCACGCGCCAAGAAAAGCGCCAAGAAAAGCGCCAAGCCAAACGCCAAGCCAAGCGCCAAGCCAAGCGCCCAGCTACGCGCCAAGAAAAACGCCAAGCTAAGCGCAAGCCAAACGCCAAGCCAAGCGCCCAGCCAAGCGCCAAGCTACGCGCCAATCCACGCGCCAAGAAAAGCGCCAAGCCAAGCGCCAAGCCAAGCGCCCAGCCAAGCGCCAAGCTACGCGACAATCCACGCGCCAAGAAAAGCGCCAAGCCACGCGCCAAGAAAAGCGTTAAGCCAAGCGGCAAGCCAAGCGCCAATCCACGCGCCAAGGAGAGCGCCAAGCCATGCGCCAAGCCAAGCGCCAAGCCACGCGCCAAGAAAACGCCAAGCCAAGCGACAAGCCACGCGCCAAGTAAGCGTAAAGGCAAGCGTCTAGCCAAGCGCCAAGCCACGCGTCAATAATAATCGCCAAGACAAGCGGCAAGCAACGCGCCAAGAAAGCGCCAAGCCAAGCGACAAGCCACACTTTAAGGAGAGCGCCAAGCCAATTAACAAGCCACGCGCCAAGAAAAACGCCAAGCCAAGCGCCAAGCCACGCGCCAAAAAAAGCGCCACCACATGCACCAAGGAGAGCGCCAAGCCAAGCGACAAGCTACGCGCTAAGCCACGCGCCAAGAAAAGCGTTAAGCCAAGCGGCAAGCCAAGCGCCAAACCACGCGCCAAGGAGAGCGCCAAGCCATGCGCCAAACCAAGCGCCAAGCCACGCGCCAAGAAAACGCCAAGCCAAGCGACAAGCCACGCGCCAAGTAAGCGCCAAGGCAAGCGTCTAGCCAAGCGCCAAGCCACGCGTCAATAATAATCGCAAATCCAAGCGCCAAGCCACGCGCCAAGAAAAGCGCCACCCCATGCACCAAGGAGAGCGCCAAGCCAAGCGACAAGCCACGCGCTAAGCCACGCGCCAAGAAAAGCGCCAAGCCAAACGCCAAGTCAAGCGCCAAGCCAAGCGCCCAGCTACGCGCCAAGAAACGCGCCAAGCGCCCAGCTACGCGCCAAGAAAAGCGCCAAGCTAACCGCAAGCCAAGCGCCAAGCCAAGCGCCCAGCCAAGCGCCAAGCTACGCGCCAATCCACGCGCCAAGAAAAGCGTTAAGCCAAACGGCAAGCCAAGCGCCAAGCCACGCGACAAGGAGAGCGCCAAGCCATGCGCCAAGCCAAGCGCCAAGCTACGCGCCAAGGCAAGCGTCTAGCCAAGCGCCAAGCCACGGGTCAAGAATAATCTCCAAGCCAAGCGCCAAGCAACGCGCCAAGAAAGCGCCAAGCCAAGCGACAAGCCACACTTTAAGGAGAGCGTCAAGCCAAGCGCCAAGCCACGCGCCAAGAAAAGCGCCACGCCATGCACCAAGGAGAGCGCCAAGCCAAGCGACAAGCCACGCGCTAAGCCACGCGCCAAGAAAAGCGTTAAGCCAAGCGGCAAGCCAAGCGCCAAGCCACGCGCCAAGGAGAGAGCCAAGCCATGCGCCAAGCAAAGCGCCACGCTAAGCGCCCAGCCAAGCGACAAGCCACGCGCCAAGCCAAGCGCCAAGCCAAGTGCCAAGAAAAGCACCAAGCCAAGCGACAAGCTACGCTCCTAGAAATGCGCCAAGCCAAGCGCCCAGCCAAGCGCCAAACCAAGCGCCAAACCACGCGCCAAGAAAAGCGTCAAGCCAAGCGCCAAGCCAAGCGCCCAGCCAAGCGCCAAGCCACGCGCCAAACCACGTGCCAAGAAAAGCGTCAAGCCAAGCGCCAAGCCAAGTGCCAAACCACGTGTCAAGAAAAGCGTCAAGCCAAGCGCCAAGCCACGTGCCAAGCCATGCGCCAAGCCAAGCTTCAAGCCAAGCGCCAAGCCAAACGCCCAGCCAAGCACCAAGCCACGCGCCAAACCACGCGCCAAGAAAAGCGTCAAGCCAAGCGCCCAGCCAAGCGACAAGCCACTCGTCAAGCCAAGCGCCAAACCAAGTGCCAAGAAAAGCACCAAGCCAAGCGACAAGCTACGCGCCAAGAAATGCGCCAAGCCAAACGCCAAGATAAGCGCCCAGCCAAGCGCCAAGCCAAGCGACAAGCCACGCGCCACGAAAGCGCCAAGCCAAACGTCAAGCCAAGCGCCAAGCCAAGCGCCAAGCCATCCGCCAAGATCGCGCCAAACCAAGCGCCAAGCCAAGCGCCAAGCCAAGCGCTAAGCGAAACGCCAAGGCAAGCGCCCAGCCAAGCGCCAAGCCATGCACCAAATCGCGCGCCAAGAAAAGCGCTAGGCCAAGCGACAAACAACGCGCCAAGAAAGCGACAAGGCGCGCGCCATGAAAGCGCAAAGCCAAGCTTCAAACTACGCGCCAAGGAGAGCGCCAAGCTATGCGCCAAGCCAAGCGCCAAGCCACGCTCCAAGAAGAGCGCTAAGCCATGAGCCAAGCCAAACGCCAAAATAAGCACCCAGCCAAGCGCCAAGCCACGCACCAAATCACGCGCCAAGAAAAACGCTAGGCTAAGCAACAAGCCACGCGCCAAGAAAGCGCCACGCCAAGCGACGAGCCACGAGCCATGAAAGCGGCAAGCCAAGCACCAAGCCACGCGCTAAGAAAAGCGCAAAGCCAAGCGCCAAGCCAAACGCCAAGCCAAGTGCCCTGCCAAGCGCCAAGCCACGCGCCAAGGAGAGCGCCAAACCATGCGCCAAACCAAGCGTTAAACCAAGCGCCAAGCCAAGCGCCAAACCGAGCGCCAAGCCGAGCGCCAAGGGAAGCGCCAAGCCAAGCGTCCAGCCAAGTGCCAATCCACACGCCAAGAAAAGCGCCAAGCCAAGCGACAAACCACGCGCCAAAAAAAGCGCCAAGCCAAACGCCAAGCCAAGCGCACAACCAAGCGCTAAGCCACGTGCCAAGGAGAGCGTTAAGGCAACCGCCAAGCCATGCGCCAAACCACGCGCCAAGAAAAGCGCCAAGCCAAGTACCAAGCCACGCGCCAAGAAAAGCACCAAGCCAAGCGACAAGCTACGCCCCAAGAAAAACGCCAAACCAAGCGCCAAACCAAGCGCCTAGCAGAGTGCCTATCCACGCGCCAAGGAGAGCGTTAAACCATGCGCCAAGACAAGCGCCAAGCCAAAGAGCCAAGACAAGCGCCAAGCCACGCGCTAAGAAAAGCGCCAAGAAAAGTGCCAAGCCAAGCGCCAAGCCAAGCGCCAAACCAAGCGCCAAGGATACCGCCAAACCGTGCGCCATACAAAACACAAGGTTAAGCGCCAAGCCAAGTGCCAAGGACACCGCCAAGCCGTGCGCCAAACAAAACACAAAGTTAAGCGCCAAGCCAAGTGCCAAGCCACACGCCAAGAAAAGCGCCAAGCCAAACGTCAAGCCTAGCGCCCAACCAAGCGCTAAGCCTAGCGCCAAGAAAAGCGCTAAGCCAACCGCCAAGCAAAGCGCCAAGCCACGCGCCAAGAAAAGCGCCAAGAAAAGCGCCAAGCCAAACGCCAAGCCAAGCGCCAAGCCAAGCGCCCAGCTACGCGCCAAGAAAAACGCCAAGCTAAGCGCAAGCCAAGCGCCAAGCCAAGCGCCCAGCCAAGCGCCAAGCTACGCGCCAATCCACGCGCCAAGAAAAGCGCCAAGCCAAGCGCCGAGACAAGCGCCAAGCCAAACGCTAAGCCAAGCGCCAAACCACGCGCCAAGGAGAGCGCCAAGGCATGCGCCAAGCCAAGCGTCTGGCTAAGCGCCAAACCAAGTGCTAAGCCACGCGCCAAGGAAAGCACCAAGCCAAGCGACAAGCCACTCGCCAAGAAAAGCGCCAAGCCACAATTTAAGGAGAGCGCCAAGCCAAGCGACAAGCCACGCGCCAAGAAAAGCGTCAAGCCAAGCGCCAAGCCAAGCGCCAAGCCACGCGCCAAAAAAAGCGCCACCCCATGCACCAAGGAGAGCGCCAAGCCAAGCGACAAGCTACGCGCTAAGCCACGCGCCAAGAAAAGCGTTAAGCCAAGCGGCAAGCCAAGCGCCAAGCCACGCGCCAATGAGTGCGCCATGCCATGCGCCAAGCCAAGCGCCAAGCCACGCGCCAAGAAAACGCCAAGCCAAGCGACAAGCCACGCGCCAAGTAAGCGCCAAGGCAAGCGTCTAGCCAAGCGCCAAGCCACGCGTCAAGAATAATCGCCAAGCCAAGCGCCAAGCAACGCGCCAAGAAAGCGCCAAGCCAAGCGACAAGCCACACTTTAAGGAGAGCGCCAAGCCGAGCAACAAACCACGCGCCAAGAAAAACGCCAAGCCAAGCGCCAAGCCACGCGCCAAGAAAAGCGCCACCCCATGCACCAAGGAGAGCGCCAAGCCATGCGACAAGCCACGCGCCAAGAAAAGCGTTAAGCCAAGCGGAAAGCCAAGCGCCAAGCCACGCGCCAAGGAGAGAGCCAAGCCATGCGCCAAGCCAAGCGCCAAGCCACGCGCCAAGAAAGCGCCAAGCCAAGCGACAAGCCACGCGCCAACTAAACGCCAAGGCAAGCGTCTAGCCAAGCGCCAAGCCACGCGTCAAGAATAATCGTCAAGCCAAGCTCCACGCAACGCGCCAAGAAAGCGCCAAGCCAAGCGACAAGCCACGCGCGAAGAAAGCGCCAAGCCAAGCGTCCAGCCAAGCGCCAAGCCAAGCGCCCAGCCAAGCGCCAAGCCACGCGCCAAACTATGCGCCAAGAAAGGCGTCAAGCCAAGCGCCACGCCAAGCGCCCAGCCAAACGACAAGCCACGCGAAAAACCATGCGCCAAAAAAAGCGTCAAGCAAAGCGCCACGCCAAGCGCCCAGCCAAGCGACAAGCCACGCGCCAAGCCAAGCGCCACGCCAAGTGCCAAGAAAAGCACCAAGCCAAGCGACAAGCTACGCGCCTAGAAATGCGCCAAGCCAAGCGCCAAGATAAACGCCCAGCCAAGCGCCAAACCACGCGCCAAACCACGCGCCAAGAAAAGCGTCAAGCCAAGCGCCAAGGCAAGCGCCCAGCCAAGCGCCAAGCCAAGTGCCAAACCACGTGTCAAGAAAAGCGTCAAGCCAAGCGCCAAGCCACGTGCCAAGCCATGCGCCAATCCAAGCTTCAAGCCAAGCGCCAAGCCAAGCGCCCAGCCAAACAACAAGCCACGCGCCAAACCACGCGCCAAGAAAAGCGTCAAGCCAAGCGCCACGCCAAGCACCACGCCAAGCGCCCAGCCAAGCGACAAGCCACGCGCCAAGCCAAGCGCCAAGCCAAGTGCCAAGAAAAGCACCAAGCCAAGCGACACGCTACGCGCCAAGAAATGCGCCAAGGCAAACGCCAAGATAAGCGCCCAGCCAAGCGCCAAGCCAAGCGACAAGCCACGCGCCACGGAAGCGCCAAGCCAAACGTCAAGCCAAGCGCCAAGCCAAGCGCCAAGCCACGCGTTAAGTCACGCTCCAAGAAAAGCGCCAAGCCACGCGCCAAGCCAAGCGCCAAGCCAAGTGGCAAGCCACGCGCAAAGAAAAGCGCCAAGCCAACCGACAAGCCACGCGCCACGAAAGCGCCAAGCCAAGCGCCAAGCCAAATGCCAAGCCAAGCGCCAAGCCACGCGCCTAGAAAGCGCCAAGCCAAGCGCCAAGCCACGCGCCAAGGAGAGCGCCAAGCCATGCGCTAAGCGAAGCGCCAAGCCAAGCGCCCAGCCAAGCGCCAAGCCACGCACTAAGTCACGCGCCAAGAAAAGCGCTAAGCCAAACGACAAGCTACGCGCCAAGAAAGAGCCAAGCCAAGCGACAAGCCACGCGCCAAGAAAGCGCTAAGCCAAGCGTCCAGCCAAGCTCCAAGCCACGCGCCAAAGAGGGAGCTAAGCCACGCGCCAAGCCAAGCGCTAACCCACGGGCCTAGAAAGCGCCAAGCCAAGCGACAAACCAAGCCCCACGAAAGCGCCAAGCCAAGTGCCAAGCCAAGCGCCAAGCCAAGCGCCAAGCCACGCACCAAGGAGAGCGCCAAGCCATGCGCTAGACCAAGCGCCAAGCCAAGCGCCCAGCCAAGCGCCAAGCCACGCACCAAATCAAGCGCCAAAAAAAGCGACAAGCCACTCGCCAAGAAAGCGCTAAGCTAAGCGACAAGCCACGCGCCAAGAAAGCGCCAAGCCAAGCGTCCAGCCAAGCGCCAAGCCACGCGCTAAGAAGAGCGCCAAGCCATGCGCCTAGCCAAGCGCCAAGCCACGCGCCAAGAAAGCGCCAAGCCAAGCGCCAAGCCACGCGCCAAGAAAGCGCCAAGCCAAGCGACAAGCCACGCGCGAAAAAAGCGCCAAGCCAAGCGTCCAGCCAAGCGCCAATAAAATTTCCTGCACATTAAGTACTTGTAGTTTTTGTTACCATCAATCATTCAGCCGAGAGAAAGCTGCGAAGTTATAATAAAGTCAAAATTTATAAAATAGGGAAACGTTCTGGTAGAACTTTGATATTTTTTTTGTATGCGTAGTTTTCGTCCCTGTACACGACTATTAGGTTTTCCAACTTAACTGTTACCCGGAAACACGTTTTTCAGAGGAAAAACTGTGCAAAAAACAAAATTTTTACTTTTTCTAAAGTCACACGGAAACAATCTATTTTGTAAGTGTTAAACTTATATAAAATAGAAGAGGATAAAATTTCCTACACATTAAGTACTTGTAGTTTCTTTACGATCAATCGTTCAGCCGAGAGAAAGCTGCGAAGTTATAATAAAGTCAAAATTTATAAAATAGCTAAACGTGTTGATAGAGCTTTGATATTTTTTTTGTATGCGTAGTTTACGTCCCTGTACACGACTATTAAGTTTTCCAACTTAACTGTTAACCGTAAACACGTTTTTCAGAGGAAAAACTGTGCAAAAATCAAAATTTTTATTTTCTCTAAAGTCACACGGAAACAATCTATTTTGTAAGTGTTAAACTTATATGAAATAGAAGAGGATAAAATTTCCTACACATTAAGTACTTGTAGTTTTTTTACGATCAATCGTTCAGCAGAGAGAAAGCTGCGAAGTTATAATAAAGTCAATATTTATAAAATAGCTAAACGTTTTGGTAGAGCTTTGATATTTTTTTTGTATGCGTACTTGACGTCCCTGTACACGACTATTAGGTTTTCCAACTTAACTGTTAACCGGAAACACGTTTTTCAGAGGAAAAACTGTGCAAAAAACAAAATTTTTACTTTTTCTAAAGTCACACGGAAACAATCTATTTTGTAAGTGTTAAACTTATATGAAATAGAAGAGGATAAAATTTCCTACACATTAAGTACTTGTAGTTTCTTTACGATCAATCGTTCAGCCGAGAGAAAGCTGCGAAGTTATAATAAAGTAAAAATTTATAGAATAGCTAAACGTTTTGGTAGAGCTTTGATATTTTTTTTGTATGCGTAGATTACGTCCCTGTACACGACTATTAAGTTTTCCAACTTAACTGTTAACCGGAAACACGTTTTTCAGAGGAAAAACTGTGCAAAAAACAAAATTTTTATTTTTTCTAAAGTCACACGGAAACAATCTATTTTGTAAGTGTTAAACTTATATGAAATAGAAGAAGATAAAATTTCCTACACATTAAGTACTTGTAGTTTTTTTACGATCAATCGTTCAGCAGAGAGAAAGCTGCGAAGTTATAATAAAGTCAATATTTATAAAATAGCTAAACGTTTTGGTAGAACTTTGATATTTTTTTTGTATTTGTATTTTACGTCCCTGTACACGACTATTAGGTTTTCCAACTTAACTGTTACCCGGAAACAAGTTTTTCAGAAAAAAAACTGTGCAAAAAACCAAATTTTTACTTTTTCTAAAGTCACACAGAAACAATCTATTTTGTAAGTGTTAAACTTATATTAAATAGAAGAGGATAAAATTTCCTACACATTAAGTACTTGTAGTTTTTTTACGATCAATCGTTCAGCAGAGAGAAAGCTGCGAAGTTATAATAAAGTCAATATTTATAAAATAGCTAAACGTTTTGGTAGAGCTTTGATATTTTTTTTGTATGCGTAGTTTACGTCCCTGTATACGACTATTAAGCTTTCCAACTTAACTGTTAACCGAAAACACGTTTTTCAGAGAAAAAACTGTGCAAAAAACAAAATTTTTACTTTTTCTAAAGTCACACGGAAACAATCTATTTTGTAAGTGTTAAACTTATATGAAATAGAAGAGGATAAAATTTCCTACACATTAAGTACTTGTAGTTTTTTTACGATCAATCGTTCAGCAGAGAGAAAGCTGCGAAGTTATAATAAAGTCAATATTTATAAAATAGCTAAACGTTTTGGTAGAGCTTTGATATTTTTTTTGTATCTGCAGTTTACGTCCCTGTACGCGACTATTAGGTTTTCCAACTTAACTGTTAACCGTAAACACGTTTTTCAGAGGAAAAACTGTGCAAAAATCAAATTTTTACTTTCTCTAAAGTCACACGGAAACAATCTATTTTGTAAGTGTTAAACTTATATGAAATAGAAGAGGATAAAATTTCCTACACATTAAG